>OX123186.2:79764473-80334978 GCA_944739405.2 Euclidia mi | reverse complement strand
CTTCTTGGGTTTCATTAGCCTTATGACAGGGTCCCAAGCTGGAGGAACATTCCAACCATCTTCGCTATTGAAATTAGGGTGTTTTTTAATTTCAATAGCCTCTCGTATCGTCCTTGGAAGAAATCGATGTTCTTTTGCGAGTATCTGTGGTTCATCAAATCGCAGGTAGTGGTTGGGTCCTTGTTCCACATGTTCACACACAGCAGACTTTGTGAGCGTTTATGTTTTATGTCAGCTATATGTTCTTTGAGTCGAATGCCTATGCTTCTCTTGGTTTGTCCAATGTATGAGAGCCCATATTCACTGTCAATTTTGTAGACACCGGCCTCTTGCAAGGGTAACTGACACTTGACAGATGGTAATAATTGACTGATCTTCGTTGGCGGCTTGTAGTAAGTTTTGATAGAAGCTCGCTTCAATATGTAGCCAATTTTGTCGGTCACGCCCTTGATGTATGGGAGGACAGCAGGTTGTCTTTCTATTGTGGCTAGTTTTTCTTTCTTCTGGGATCTGTGACAGTGGCGCGGCGGTGGGAGCTTGTTGTCTTGCAGAACTTGCCTGACATGTTGAAGCTCAGTGTCCAGATGTTTCTTGTCACAGATCCCGCGGGCTCTCTGAAACAGAGACATTCCTACAGTAGCTAACTGTTTAGGATGGTGGTGAGATTCACCGTTTAAGTACATATTTGTATGGGTCATTTTCCTATACACAGTATGGCTTAAGGAGTTGTTTTGATTCCTGATGACAAGTACATCTAAGAAAGCTAAAGACTTGTTTGCCTCTAATTCCATTGTGAATTGTATTTGGTTATTAATAGAATTAAGATGGTTTAGGAAAGCATTAAACACTATCTGTTGGTAAAATTGTGAAAGTGTCATCTACATACCGCTTGTAGAACCTCGGTGTGATGGTGGCAGTCTGCTGGGCTCGCGCCTCGAAGTCCTCCATAAAGATGTCAGCGACAACAGGCGATACTGGAGAGCCCATTGCTACACCGTCTACTTGTATGTAGTATTTCTTGTCCCATAACAGATAGCCCGTTGTCAGGCAGTGTTTGAGTATTTCTGCATATTCTTCAGGCATGTTGTTTTCTGTCAGCTTCCTTCTAGTAATTTCTACACAGTTATGTACTGGTATGCATGTGAATAATGACTGTATATCAAAACTAAACATAGTTTCCTTGTCATAGAGATGTAGGTGTTTGATTTCACTGACAAAATGGTAGGAATCTTTCACATGTGCTCTCGTATTGCCTCTGAGTGGTGAGAGAATCTTTGCCATGTGTTGAGCCAGTCTGTAAGTTGGTGCGCCTATCTGACTAACTATCGGGCGCAGAGGAGCGTTTTCCTTGTGTATTTTTGGTAGCCCATACATTTGAGAAGGTTTTACACACGATGGTATTAAATGTTTCACGTCCAAATTAAGTTTTTCGGAGTATTTCTTAACAATATCACAAGTTTGCTTGAGTATTTTGTTCGTAGGGTCTGACTTATCCAACTTGTAGGTACTTTCGACAAAAGATGTTCCATTTTTTGTTTATACTCGGACGTGTCCATCACTACCGTTGCATTTCCTTTATCTGCTCGGAGTACTGTAAGTTCAGGCCTAGCTTGTAAGTTCTTCAGTGCGAGATATTCGGTCTTAGGTAGATTCCTTGCCGGCACTTTCGATTGACATGGAAATTTGTCTGGTTTTGAATCTTTGTTGGAAAAGGATATGTTTAATATGTATACTGCGTTTATTGAGAACACTATTTCTAAATCTCCTAAAGCCTTCTGGTCCTACATAAAGAGTAAGCAAACTTGTAGTGCATATCTAGCCATAATAAAATATGGTCAGAGCTCGTCAGGGCTAGGGAATGAAATGTGCAGTATGTTCAACAATTTCTTTTTTACTAACTTTCGTCAAGGCGATAGTATCATATACGATGAGGCCAATATAAATGATTATTACCAAAAGCAATCTGTGGCTGATGTTAGCACGGTCGAAGTTTCGGAACCCCAAGTTTTTAGGCTTTTGAAATCCCTACTGACTAAATAAATCAGCTGGCCCGGATAGCATACCTCCTATACTTATAGTCAGCTGCGCTCAAAGCCTTACAGTACCCGTTACTATATTTAGACGTTCTCTCTGCGAGGGTATAGTGCCTCATATTTGGAAGAAGGCGTTTGTTACACCTATACATAAAAAGGGTCCTAAAGACCAGGTTGAAAATTACAGACCAATCTCCAAACTGTGCCTGCTAGCTAAGGTCTTGGAAAAGATTGTGTATTCTCAGGTCTATCATGGTATTCACCATGCACTTAACGAGTATCAACATGGGTTTTTAAAATATAGGTCTACAGTATCAAATCTTCTCGTATGCACTGACTTCTTGACACACTTTATGTCTCAACCTTCTCAAGTAGATGTAGTCTACACAGACTACAGCAAGGCGTTTGACAGAATAGATCATAACGTTCTTTTGCAGAAGCTATTACAGATGGGAATCAGAGGCAATCTTTTCAGATGGTTTACCTCATATATAGAGAACCGTTGCCAGACAGTTGTTTTTAATGGCTATAGTTCATTAGCTGTAAAAATTCCTTTAGGAATTCCGCAAGGTTCACTCCTCGGTCCTTTGCTGTTCACCATCTTTCTCAACGATATCGGCTCTTGTTTCACTCGCTCTAAGATCATTCTATACGCGGACGACATGAAAATCCTGTGTCCTGTCTCAGATATGCAGCATTGTAATGACCTTCAAAGAGATCTTAATAATCTTAATGATTATTGCATACAAAATCATCTGGACTACACTAATACACCTTTAAGTAATCCCGTAAGTGTGCAAAGAAAAAGCGAAAAGAAGAAAGATAAAGGCAGATTGCGTGAGAGGTCCCAAATATGTGGTTACATCAAAAACGCAAGTTCAATTTGAATAGAGGATTACAATACCTGAGTCAAACGGGAAAGGTACATCAAAAGAAGTAATAAAAGCCGCTTGCAATTGTCCCAAAAATTTTCGAAAAAAATTTGGAGAATCTGCAAGACGCACAATATTTAGAAACTTCTGAGTAATAGGGGATCACACTCGGCAATTGGACTTCATTGCTAAGTATGTTTCAAAGCTGGACAAGAAACGAGTTGTTACTGAAAATTCCCAAAGAAACACTTTGCGATATTCATTACCGGTAACAGGGGATAGTGGGAGCATTAAAACGGCTTATGTCTGTAAAATCATGTTCCTAAATACTTTATCCATTAGTAAAGTTATAACTTTGTGAAAACGACGTTGGACAAGTTTGAAAAAGGTTCCGGAGTGAAAAGAATTGCAGGGGAAATCATTCAAATCATCCAGTAACCATACCCATTTAAAAATGCCTAGTTTTTATTTTCTAATATGTTGTTTCTCTTTTTGTTGTGTCTTTTTACCATTACCGACTGTGATTGTTGTTACGATAGATAACTGTGGGACCAGGCAATAATTTGATTATGTCTGAAAGACTGATTAGTAGTTATAACAATATAAATAAATAGTAGTATTAACAACAGTTTCTATTTAAGTTCTGAATATTTTTTTATTTTAATTTTCCAATGATTATTTGGATTATTAGGCTATTGTTTTTTTTTTGTGAGAATAATAGGACATAATAAGCATAGGCTTGTTTAGGTAACTATTTGAAATAGACAACTATTTTGATTTTTAATTATTTGTTTTCCTTTACCCCATTCCAATATTTTAAGATAATAACCAAATAACAATATAAAAAACTGTTGCAAGTAGTTTCCTAGTACTAAATAAACTACTGCAAGTGTTTAAAATTTAAAGTCTAGGAAAAAAAATGATAAAAGATGTTTTTATTAATAGTCTAGGCTTATATGAGCTCAATAGATAGACCTTTCATTTTCCTTAATCATGTATTGAAACAAGTACACTATATACTGGTATAAGTGGTCACTTGTACCAGTTTACCGGTTCAATCATGGTAAAGAAAATAAACTATATCAATGCAAGTCATGCTATTTTCTATAGTATACAAAAATAAGAAAATCAAATAATGCAGCATTTTTCATATGATATTCAAATACAATATTACAATCAAATACAATTTTCAATTATTTCTATTGATTTTTGTCAAAATTACAAGCTATAGAACGTCTCCGCTCTCTTGTAAAGTTGTGTGTTTGAACTTGTACTAGTATACGTAGAACCCGTCGATTAGGTGCTTTATTGTTTCATCGTTAGTTATAAGATAATTTAAAATTAAGTGTGCACGAAAATAATTTGTTTTGTTGTTAATAGTGAGGACCTGTAATTGGCTGTATCTCACATATCATGTAAATGACTATTATACATTGTAAAAGCTGTTGGTCTTCCAATAAATAAATAAAAAAGATAGATACCTTACAAAATGAACATACATACAATATACAATTTTTGTTAGTAACTATACTTACTTATGAACTATGTTAATAAAATTTGCACGATGATGCTGTGCGTTCGTGTGGCACTTGTCCGCGGAAGCGACGGAACACCACACACTTCAGCCAAAAGTCCTCCTTCACGACGACATGAAGATAGCAGGTCGGGATCCGTACCACAAACACCTTGAAGTTGACATTACGGCGCGACTCCAGCAACTGCACTCTCGGCATGTACTTTGCCTTTTGTCGTACGTACTCCGCGATGTCCCCCGCCGTCGTGGTATAGTGCAGGCGAGAGGTGTACACGGGTGTGTGGAGTGCGGCGGCGCGTAGGTTTGCACCAGGCTCCACAGGAGCCATGCCGCAGCAGTTCTTGACGGTTTCCTGACCACGCTTCTTTTTCTGCACCGTCACAAATCCATCATCAGCTACCTCGTTCCTCGATGCCTTCTCCGGTATAAACTTCTTAGTAGCAGCAGGGGCCCTGACAATTGCTCGCTGCGCCTCTACTTTTTTAGGTCGCGCGGCAATACTAATGGGAGTCGCGGGGACGGGTGCTCCCGTTCTCGCGGCAGGGCTGCGCGGCGCTCGGGTAGCGCACTCAGCAGTCACAATATTTCGCGGCGACAAAACTGCTGACGCGAAACTTGCGACTGACGTATTAACGCAGGCCCTTCGGCGCGTGTTGACGTTACTTCGCGCTGGTGACCCAGGGCACGTCGTCAGGATCGGTCTCCTTCAGCAACGTGATAATATCCTGCAGACTTTTCTTCATCCCGTCACGCCTGCGGGACATTATCTGATCGCATTTGTTTAGCGACGTGTACGCAAGCAGCTTGGCAGCCGATATTTCCTCCTCGCTGAAGTTTGCAGCACAGATCTGAATAGCCGAGACTTGGTCCAAGACATCCAGCTTCTGTTGCAGGAACGCTAGCAGCTCGTCCCCGGTTCCAAAATTTGCGAGCGTCGGCTTGTGCCGCGCTAAACAATAAAATTAATTATTTCTACGTGATACATTTTCGCCTCAGAGCTTGGTACAAAGAGGTATAAATATATTTAAAATTACGTGACAGCTAATATAATTGATGTTTATCGATACTATCTATAGTTTTTAAGGTAGTCAAGACTTGGCACTTCATAGATAAATGCTTTACAATTGTTTATTTTGTCGTATATAACTGACTAGCTTTTGCCCGCTGCTTCGCACGCGTAAATTTCGGTTAGATAAAATGTTTTGTACAAACTCCCCTACACACCTCAAGGACACCCACATGCCAAATTTCACCTACTTGCACTCAGTAGTTTCGGCTGCAGCGTGTCTGTCAGTCAGTCAGTTACGCAAGGATTTTATATACACATAAAGTATTACAAGGGTTTCATACAAATTCTGTCTCCCCTTTTTGTTCACTTAGAGTAAGAACTTCCAAAAATACTTTCTTAGTGTTGATTAACTTCATTTGAGGCACCCATATACACAGTTGGAAGTTAATCCAGTGAAGTAATCAAAGTTTCATACAAACTCTTATTACTTGTTTAACACCTTTAGGAGAGGAATTTACAAAAATCCTCTCTTAGTGCGTCCCTGCACACCTCAAGGAAGATACATGCCAAATTTCACCTACTTGCGCTCAGTAGTTTCGGCTGTAGCGTGTCTGTCAGTCAGTCAGTACCGCAAGGATTTTATTTATACAGATTAGTCCCCAAAATGTATCTGCTGTAAAATATAGTGACGGATATCAAGCTGAGTGGCGTGCCATTGGAAAGGCCTATATGCAGCAGTCGAATACGGCAGGCTTCTGATTATGATGATGGAAATATACTTAATTACAAATGTAAAACATGATTTATATAATATCCTCCCATAACACACGGGTCTTAGAGCAATCGATATAAGGGCACTGAACGGGATAAGTCGGTTATACTTCAAAGTTAATATACAATTTTTAAATCTCTCAAACTAATATTCTTACCTGAGTAGGCAGCGCCTGTCTGGCCCACATAACCCTGACTGAACGATATGATCGGTGCCCCATACGGCAAGGACGGAAAGTCTCCATTGAACACGACCCGGTCACAGTTCATCAGTATCCTCAGCTGTAGTGCCCTGTCCACCTGCACCTTACACCGGCACGGGTAGCGGAGGTCATCGTTCAGCTCCGAACATGGCACCCATTGCTGCTAGCACACGATGTACGGGATCGTGAATTGGAGAAGGAGGAGCCGCATCTTGTCCTGCGAAAGAAAGAAGAAATTAATAAATACTTACGAAGTTAGCGATTGTACACATACGTATGTATAGTTAACGTACATCAGGTGTTTATTTAAAAAAAGTGGTGTGATATATGCTATGCACTTATGTCAGCCGTAGTCATGATCTTTCGTGACGGATTTTAAAATAGACGGATGGATATATAAAGTACTATGCCATTTCATTTCGGGGGCGTCGTAAGAGGCGACCAAATAAGAGACAGAAAACTCATCATTAAACCCTATATAACAACTTGTCTGGCCAGTGTGGTATCGGATTTTTGTACGGTTTTCACCTATAGATAATATGATTAATTCTTGTTTTTTTTTGTTTTACGAGGTGGAAAATCCCTTCGGATCTCCGACTCTTGGGGGAAATGAGAGCCGGAGTATATGGTGTTTCCACTAAAAACCACCTCGACTTTCTCATGTACCCCTGTGTCGGAGGGTAGGGCATCGCCGAAGCATTCGTCGCCACCCTCCGATTGGCATTGGCCCGCCAGATGGTTAGGCGGGCCCGAACAAAACCCCCTTGGCGGCGGATTAAGGTGCTGGACTCCACCGCCAAAACACCCAGCGGCCGCAGACGATAGGGAAGACGGCAACGCAACACCGCATCTACTCTTCCTCTGCGGCCTCACCGCGACGCATCGAATGGTGCGCCCCCATTTGGTCGCGGGAGATAGGGCGCGCGGCAACGCAACACCGACACGCCTCTCCTCCCGCGACTGCACCCGACTGCGAGGAACAGACAGAACTGTCTCCCGCACCCGCACCGTTGAACGCATCCTGCGCAGGCCCCTCCAAGCCCACGCGGAGCGTCCCCTCCTGGATCCCTCTTAGCGTCACCGCGGGTGACCAATCCGCGGTTACTGAGCCCCCCCCTCCACCACGACAAGGTGGAGATCCCACGGGGGGGAGATAGTATGATTCCTGGGAACTTATTCCTAACCTAACCTAACCTAGGTTTGAATCACGTAGGCGGAGTCGCGGGCGAAGTCTTGTCTGAGACTATTGATAAATAGTTATTACCACACTATAGTACCCTCGCTCACTCGCGCGTGTTAGTACGTATCTCCTACTCGCTCACAGTTTAAAATTTCAAATCGACATAAATAGTGGAATTTAAGTTACAAACTATAATACATTGTGTTGCTTAGCATACCACCTATCAAGTACAAAAACAAAATTTAAAATCCGTCAGAATACCGCGTCGTAAATAGCATCGAAAAACAATAACGTATCAAACATTTGAATTACTTCAAAAGACGCGTGAGTCAAAATGCAAGCTCACCTGTCGAGCATCAAGCCGGGGTCATTGACCGCTTCACTCCCACCTCAACACCCTGAGACTGTCGGTCGTAACGATGACCGCTCGGCACTGATCGGCTCGGGCTCGGATCTATTCAGCCACGCTGTGGAACACGCCCACCGTACGGCGGCAAATTGTTGTTGTATACAATAACAGTGTACACGGATTTTAAACCTGTTTGTTACTAACGAGTTCGCACAAAATATTTAAGTGCAAACGCTGCGAAACGGAAGCAAGAGACGGCGCCATCTGTTCCATGTGCGATGGACAGTACGATTTCCCTTGCGCGGGCATTACAGAGACGGGATGGAGACAACTTGGAGATCGTAAGGCAGCATGGAAGTGTGGAATTTGCAAAGCAGCAGCAGCCAGCCCTCGTTCGAATACTCTCAAGGCTTCATCACCGGACGAGGTAATTATACTTAACGAGCTCAAGAGGCTATCAAGTCAGATGGAAACGTTACCAGTGTTGGTGGACAGTATCAAAGCCATACAGCATGAACTCTCGGAGTTGAAAGCCATTAAAGCAGAATTTACAGATATGAAGAAGTCCATTGAATTCGTGCATGCCTCAGTGGAGGTCTTGACAAGCAAAGTCAGCACCTTGAAGAAGAACTGGGATTAATGAAAAAAACTAAAGAGGACGTAACGCTACTAAAAGAACAAGTGGAAAAGCTAAATAATGCCCAACGTCAAAGTGAGCAACGATCCCGAATGAATAACATTGAGATCAAGGGAGTTCCAGTTTCTAACACAGAAAATCTATTCACAACGATTGCCCAAATAGGAGATGCTATTGGCTGCCATATACCGAAGGAGCAGATTAACTACATAGCCAGGATACCGATGCGCAATGACAAGAATAATAAGAATATTATATGCGCGGTTCACAATTATGTAGTTGACATAAAAAGTAACTTTGTAGCTGTCGCAAAGAAATACAAAACACTGAAAGCAACTGAACTTGGATTATCAAGCGAGAATAGGATCTACATTAATGACCATCTAACATCAGAGAACAAGATGCTGTTGAACAAAACGAAAGCTAAGGCGAAGGAAATTTTTTACGAGCATGTGTGGGTAAAGGATTGCAGAATATTAGTTCGGAAAAACCATACTTCACCTGTTTACCAAATAAGAACAGAGCAAGATATAAAAAAGTTGTCTTCTTAACTTCCCCGATGTCACATACTGAAATGTCATTGAGTCATATAGGCGTTGTTAAAATAACTTGGAAAAATGCAGGTACCTATTTCTTCTTTATAGTACATACGCGAGCCTCTTGTTTGCTTAATGACTTGGTGTTTTGAATGCTTTGCCTATCTTTGCCATATTGACTTTAAGCGCTATAGTTACAAACACAAAAATTCATTTGGCTTATCTATTTTTCAATATATTATTAGTAATTTTACACCTTTTTTTAAACACTCATATTTATTCTACTTTGAATCTAAGTTTTACGGTAACAAAGTTCATTTACGCTTGATTATTTATACGAATATTTATTGTACGACCATTATTTTTTATGTAACATGTTGTAAGTACCTTAAGTTTTGCTATCTGAATGCTACTAACCCTCATGTCTGTGATGGCGCCTCTTAACGTTTACTACCAAAACGTCCGGGGACTGCGAACCAAGACAGGTGTTTTTTATAGAAACATGTGCAATAAAAATGTTGATATTGTATGCTTGACGGAAACGTGGCTAATTGACGGCATTGCCGATAACGAATTATTTGACGATAGATAATTATCTGGTTTGGAGACGCGATCAAGATTACGCTAATACTAACCAGGTTATGGGTGGGGGTGTCATAATAGCGGTTAGACGTGAACTTGTAGCTGATGCTAGGCGAGACTGGTGTTCATCTGCGGAGGACTTGTGGGTATCGCTGACACTTCATCGTAAGAATCCACGGGTATCGTATAAGATGCATATTTGTGTAGTTTATATTTGTAAACAGAACCTGGGAAATTCACTGAACGTACAATTGACCGAGTTTTCGAACAGATTGATTGGCACAATTATTTTACAACCTGCAGACACTTTTTTAAATTCTGGGTGATTTAAATCAACCCGATATTACCTGGACACTATCAGACGTTGATGAGTCTATGAATCCAAGCACTTTGTAAACTGCTTTACAATCAAACCTTATCGACAACTTCAACATGTGCAATTTACGACAGTACGACTCTCACGTGAACCAAAACAATAGGATCTTAGATCTGGTTTTATGCAATAACTGTGTAACTGTTTCCCACTCATGTGATCCATTGATACCTCATCATAAAGCTCTGTGTATTACTGCTGACTTTGTTCAACTTGACGTACGGCCGAGGTCTTAACGTGTGTAACGTTAAGACCTCGGCCGTACGTCAAGTTTTTATATGCTGTCCCTAACTACGACACAATTAATGGTGAAATAAACAAAGTGGACTGGCAGCATGAACTCACATGTAGGCCGTTCGAAGATGCTGTACAATATTTCTATGATCACATCAATTCATTGCGCAATACGTACATACCATCTAAAACAAGCAGCAGTCAGAAAAAGTATCCGCCATGGTACAAAAGTCCATTGATAAAGATAATTAAGGAGAAGTCAAAATTTCACTCTAAATTTAAGAAATATAGAAATATTTCAGATTTTCAATCTTTTACTATACTGCGGCAGCGTGCAAAAGACTTGGAAAATCAACTATTTGATAGTTATATTAAATTAATGGAGTCTAATATACACAAAAATCCTCGTGCATTTTGGTCCTATATAAAATCTAGACAGCACTCGAACTCCTATCCCTCAAAATTGCGCTTTGGGCATCTTTCGTCATGACGATGTCCTCTCCATTACTTGTAATGTAGAGGACATCTGTAACATGTTCGGTGACTATTTCTTTTCTAATTTCCTAGACACAGCTGACTCTGATACAATTTCCTACAACCCATTAGATATTAGTGAACCTACCTCCTCAATGTCATTTATAAGTAACATTGACATGTGTGAAAACGAATTCCAAAACTTCCTATGTCACGTGAATTTAAATAAATCACCAGGCCCAGACAGCGTAGACGCTCCATATATACTGGATCAATGCCCACTATCTGGAAGTCGGCATATATAACACCTATCTACAAAAAGGGACCAAAAAACCAAGTAGAAAACTACAGACCCATCTCAAAACTTTGTGTATTTGCCAGAATGCTTGAAAAATTGTACATAAGCAAGTATAATGCGCTCTTAGACAAGATTTTGGTGAATTTCAACACGGTTTTCTGCCAGGAAGATCCACCGCAACCAATCTGGTTCTCTGTAGTGACATGATCTCGGATGCAATGGCGCAGCGAGCTCAGGTAGATGTAATATATACCGACTTCAGCAAATGTTTCGACCGTATCCATCATTCCACATTATTAGGCAAGCTACATAATATCGGTATAAGAGGAAATTTGTTCAGATGGTTTAAATCATATGTCGAGAACAGGTGCCAGAACGTGGTTTTGAGCGGATATGAGTCGATACCATAAAACGTTCCCTCTGGTGTTCCTCAGGGATCGTTACTGGGACCTCTCTTATTTAATATATTTATTAATGACGTCAATAAATGCTTCGTCTATTCAAAAATATTGTTATACGCGGATGACCTGAAAATCATAAAGCAAGTTAAGATCATTGAAGATGCACTTAGGTTACAGGAAGACCTCGAACGCTTTCAAGTATACTGTGATATCAATAACCTGGACCTAAATGTCTCTAAATGTTTCATATGCTCCTATGCCCGCAAAATCAATGCTATTAAATATAACTTTATATTAAAAGACACTATTGTAACTAGAGTTGAAAATATTAGAGACCTAGAGGTGACGTCATTTGACTCAAAACTTATCTTTGATGCGCACATCGAGGACATAGCTAAAAAGGCCTCTCGAGCGCTCGGGTTCATTTGTCGTATGTCGACTGACTTTAAATGCATCAAGACAATTAAAATCCTTTACTGTTCCTTGGTTCGCAGTCATCTAGAGTAGCTTCGCTTCTCAAGTGTGGAACCCACATTATGAGATTTACATCAATAGACTTGAGTGCATACAGAGAAGATTCTTGAGGTACATACAATATCGTGCAAATTGCTACTTGCTACACACATCGCTATAAGAAATTCCACCTGTTACCGCTATACGAAAGGCGTAAAATTGCTGATCAGTCACTCTTATTTAAAATAATGAATGGTTCTACTGACACTATGGCATTGGTGAACAAGATTGGACTGCGTGTACCATCTGCGTTTTTACGAAGACCGCAACTCTTACATGTTCCTGCTGTGAGTACGAATTACAGGCAAAATTCTTTTATAATAAGAGCCAGCCGTATGTACAATCTGGCATGCCAGGATGTGGACATTGATATCTTTCAGACCATTGTTACGAAAATGAAAACATGTCTTAATAATAAATTCTTTGGTAAGCGATAAAGATTAGTAAAGATTATTGGTAAAGATTAGTATTATTTTATTTAATAATTAATTAATTAATTTATTTATAATTTTAATTTTATAAAAAAAATATTATTATTTTATTTTAATTTTTCCATTATTATTTTTTTAATATATTTTTTTTATTAATTTATCAGGTAAGTAATTCAATCATCATGTTGATAATTTAATTTATTTGTGTTTTCTTTTTCTTTTCTTTTAATTCGGTTGTTTATTATATAATTTCTTTGTTGTATAATATCTATGCTCTATATAGCACTGTTATAATATATTAATGGCTTTTTTAAGTTCTATAAGTGGAAACTTGTTATTGGCTTTAACTATGTAATTTATATACTATATGTACCATGCTAGCTGTAAGTTTTCCTTAAAATAATAAAATAAAATAAAATATGTACCTATATGATTAATATCGCAAGAGGTTAAGTCTCGCATGAAATCAATATTTACAATCCACAGATAGTTTAATCAGATTACGGCATTCGTTTAAAATTTGCATAGCTGTTTCCAATACTGACGGCAACGGCAACGAATCCGAGTTTACTACGTACCAAACACTAAGCTCGTTTACAGTTAAAATACTTGCATTTCGTAATAAGTAACATTGCCAATAAGAAAAAAGTATTAATATCTCAATAGTTGTTTTATGATATTTATGTAGCAGTTATGTAAATGTAAGAAATCTTTAAGTAAATATTTTTTCAATTAGACGTTTATGAGCGTCAAATCACCATGTGAATACAGAATTTAGACCTAAGTGAATAAAGAATTTAGACTTTGATTTTGTATTTTATCACACACACACGTACAGAAGATTAATATAAATAAAGACAATATAAATTTCGTCCCACACGCATAAAATATTTACTTTCATACCCTAAAACTCGCAAAGAATCACGAGACTTAAATTTTATATTAGTTATGTTTCCTGGACAAAAATAAAATATCAATCGCAATAAAAACAAATGTATCGATAAACTCAATATTATCATATACAATGGACGTTGATAAACAAAATAACAAATTTGACTAAAGAAATAGCTCGTATACATTTGTATATACAGCTCAATTATACAATGAATTTGAATAAATATGTCTGGCATTTCATTTATTTTGTTCATTTTTCACTGGGTTTTTAATGTGTTTATGTAATAGGTGGCAAGGATCAGACGAATCGGCTGATGGTAAGTGATTAATGCCGGCCATGGACACAAGCAATACCAGAGGAGTCACAAGTGCGTTGCCACCCTTTGGGTTGGGATAGGAACAGCAGGATGAGCAGTGGGATGAGGGAGAAAGAACAGGGGATGGGCCTCCGGCACTCACTACAGTAAGTCATGGCGCCACTAACTACATTATAATATAATTTAATATTTATTAGTCTTTATCTTTTTATGTACCTATATGGAAGTTTGCCCTTATTACAAGTTTATGGCAATGAAAAATGTACGTTAGTGTAGATCAATTATGAAGCAATCAGGATCTTTCGTCTAAAAAAAAATACGTCATAAAAAATACAGTGAACCACTGTATTTTTTATCGACGTCTTGATAATCACCTTCCCTTTGCCTTCGCCGTAATCGTAGAAATATGAGAAATGCTCCATGAATCCATGAATTAATGCTGCTGCTGATTTTTACGTTACCGGTTAGCTCCTATAGTCAAAAGCCACAGCTCTTTTAATTTGTACAGATTATTAGACCTAAGTTACATTTCGACTCATCCGTAGAACAAAGTCCGATCTACATGGATCGCAATTTTCAGTAGAGGCTGTCGAAGTTCTTGACTTGTTAAACTCTTTATAAATCTTATAACGAGAGACTTAAAATTAAGATTTTTTGGTATATTACTATAGCAGCCCAGCCTAATTAAATGCTCTATAGTGTATGTTTCTAGTTCTTTTATAGTACGAGATAGTGGGTTACATATCGACCTAGGACGTTTTATGGCGGAAGAGCGAGAGTCCGTGGTGAACATCGTGCGTTGTTTTGCGGAAACGTTCGATTTAAAAGATGTTCTATGTCAACAAAGGTTGATTTTTGTTGGAATTTTTCATCCCTCCTTCCTTTGTGATCCGTCCTTTGTGAATAATATAAAACATAAAATTAAATCCAATGTCATTTTTTTTTATAGGAAGGTCTTAAAATAGTTGACAGAACTTTAGGTGGCAAAGATTAGGCTTCTTGCATGCATGAGTAATTATCAATTTACTAACTAGACACGTCGTGTAATAGTCGGAGTAATTATGTTTAGTAATTTAAAAATAAACAAACTGTGTACGTATGTACTTATATTAATCGTATATACTTATTTAAAAGTCATCAATTTGTATATATATTATAGAACAATTAATAGCCAATAAATGAGAAATTGTATCACAAAATTGCAACTGCGTACCTATCAACACTGGAGCTCGGGCTTCACGAGCACTCACAAAGTTATTTTATATGGACCTACTTAATCTTAATATATAAAATCCTTGCGTTACTGACTGACTGACAGACACGCTACAGCCGAAACTATTGGGCGCAGGAAGCTGAAATTTGGCATGTATGCTCCTTGTGGACCGTAGGGGTGCACTAAGAAGGGATTTCCCGGAATTCCCACGGGATCGGCCAAAACGGGTAAATTAAAAAAAAAATGCAGGCGTAGCTGCTCGCGTCCTCTAGTATAGAATAAAATTATGACTACAAACATCTTTATCATCACCTAAACCTCAAGACATCCACTGCTGGACATGACCTCCCCAAAGGCTGTCCACACAACTCCAATCATGTGCCGCCTGAATTCCACCGCTTCCTGCGATCTTAACCCAATATCTTCTTCTTTATAATATTATACACGGTGGAAAAAGACCCATCACCAAACCGAAGTCTACTCGTTTTACACATCTTGCTAAGTCATATTTACCAAAACAATACCTCGGAAACGATTTTTTTAGTAGACACTTTTTATAAGCTGCTATGTAAAGTACGCGCATGCAATTTTCGAGATACTTACCTATACAAGCAAAGGTATCCTATAAAAAACATATTGGCGAGGTACAAAATCCATGCATTCCATGCATGGATTTTGTACCTAATTAAAAATTGTATGGTAACTTTGAGCCTCAATATCTCCTGAAGCAGTAATTTCCAAGGTATAGTGCCGAAGTAAAGAATTTTCGTTAAGGGTCTTTTTACACCTCGTATAAGAATCATACATCGTATTTACCTACGCGTGGTGCACAATATTAACTAAATAATTGTAAAATACAACTTAATCGAGTACTCATACTCATTTTAGTACTTAGCTAAACTAACCTATCGAATCTTATTAGTCTACTAAGCAGAGCCTGGGTTCTAAGGCATAAAGCGTAGCTGCCACCCGGGTAACGTTGATACCATTATAATGACACATTTCAGTACTTACTCTACATAAATAATTTAAGCAGCACATGACATTAGGTCTTAATATATTTGAAACACACTTTTCATTGCATCATCTATAACGATCGTGTGCCTGTCAAGCCGGCTCCGCCTGCCCTTCCTTTAGAATTATACTTTTATCCTGTCTCACCCATGCATACATATCTCATCCATGCAGTCTAGCAACAACATAATAATATAACCCAAAATGAGTTAAAACAGCATCAGCACAGCAGGAACATAGTTTGGCATACTTCAATTTTCTCGTAGTGAATGTCGCTGGGAGCTGTAGTAAATGGCAGACTACTTAAAAGTATGTCTTAATATTTTGTATTATCAGGGCATAATATAATATCGCCTATCGAATGTGCATGTATGTTTTAACAAAAATACTACATTTATCCGTTTTCCAGTAACCATAATACAAATTCTGCTTAATTTGGAATTAGATGATGTTGTGTGCATGTGGTAGAGTATTTTTATCATTATTTATTAGTAGGAAACAGCATGGGACTTGGTTAGTACTTAAACTAACTGGGGTAGACCCGTGGTTACACTTCTTACTGTTTGAGTTGTATTAACGATGAATTTGAAAATCTTAATGGATTTCCAAAGAAAATTAACTAGGTTGATTACTGTAGACACCTTCGGTAGACTAAATAGACATACCTACTATCCGGTATTAAGCTATTACAGATTCCTTTCTTTTCTTTGTCCCATCACGTTTGTATAGAATTTCTTCCCATAATGTATCAAATTCACGACTAACCCTTTGTACCAGGAGGCAAATACGATTCAAGCCCGTTTATCATTCACTCGTTACTAAAATATAAAAATTCTTTTCCACAAATAATTTTAATAAACTATTTTAAGACGTTCTTTGAAACAATAAATTTTGCAATAAATTTAACTTATTTCTAATAAAAAGTCTTAATAATTAAAGATTTTTTCACTTGAACAACGTCCTAACTGATTCAACATTTTGAGTAACAACGTCCCATCTCAACATTGAACCCACAAATTGTTTCACAGACTCCGCCAAAAACCGTCCTTTTTTAACTTCAGACGCTTAAAACTTCAATAATGTTCGTAAAAAAACGTCTTAATATTCCATAAGACCACTACTTTTTGTTGCTCAATATTGCATAACAATCGATAGCTCTGTGAATACTAATTACGGTAATCGTCTTTTTGCGCCAGAGTTGCGTTTCTGAACAACTCCATCGAAAAACATTCTAAATAATCATCGATCGCTATTAACTATGAACTGAGTTAAAAAGTAATAAATACAATAATCTGTGTTAATTTCGGAACTTAAAGTTGTATATAGTAAAGTAATACTTGTAAAACATCGTCACTTACCAGAATTGAAATATTGATTTGCAAACGCGGTATGTAAGTTTGAAAACGCCGAACTAAGATCAGGCTCTTCTGCATCTACTTGAATCATATTTAGTATTTTGCGTTATCCTGATATCTTTAAAGTATTCTTTTTTATGAATATATTGAATTTTCCTAAATGTAATGTAAATTAAGCATAGAATACGAAAACGCCCCAATTTTCTTCTTCTTACAATGAATAACGGCCGGACTGATGATCGATCGCTGAACTCGCGCCACCCGTACACCCCGTGTGCCGTCCCTTGTATACATCGTGCGTTGTTGCGCGGAACAAAAATCAGATGAAACGTTATTCGATTCTATTTCTCCGAAAGTAAATAAGATACGAAAATTCTAAAAACACAGTTTTGTAGAGTTTGTATTCTTTATACCATTTAGCAATTTAACGCGATTTTGGTCTATGGTCACATGGAACTCTATTCTACGGATAGGTCGATTTACTCGACAAGAGATGCGGACCTCCTGAGCAACAACTACACAACAGCGAGCGGCTACATTGAATACTAGTAATTCTCCTTTCTCATGCGAATATATTCTGTCCATACGTGCGTTCTTTTCAGCGGACGAAGTCGAAATACACGGTTACTAGTGCATCACTATAGTGCAAATTGTAAGGCACTGACGATAACACATACTGCCAAGTGCTTTAGTTGCTTCGTTACATAGGACATCGTATAGTCGGTTATTTGTATAAATGCTTTAAATGGCGGCGAAACAGCAGTATATGACTTCTGTTTTGCACATGAGCTTTCTTTGTTTTCAGTACATATATACATAGATACTAGTTGACCCGGCGAACTTCGTACCGCCATATTATTTTTTTTAATATTCGCACTTTTTTGTAAATCTAAACCATTCTCAAGTCTCCTTGAAAACACACAAAAAATTTCATCAAAATCGGTCTAGTCGTTTAGGAGGAGTTCAGTGTCATATACAGGGTGTCACAAGACACATCACCAAGTCGAAGTCTACTCGTTTTGGACATCATGCCAAGTCATACTAAGCGAAAATAAAACCTGGGAAACGATCTTTTTTTTAAGAAAACACACTTTTTATTCCGCAATTAAAAGTACGCGCGTGCAATTTTTGAAATCGCTACTTATCCATGGGTGCAAAGGACATCTATAGAACAGGTTGGCAGGGTAAATGCATCCATATTGTAGCTAATTACAAAAATTTCATAGTAATTTTGGGCCCAAATATCTCCGTTACCAGAAATTTCCCAGGTATGGTTCAGAGGTATAAAATGTTCGTAATGATTGGTACATTATAGGGTTTAAGTTTTTGTAAAGGGTATTTTTACACTCTGTATACTATAGATGTTTTATCTGCTGCAACAGCCTAGTGCAGACAAAGATGAAGTGACTTTACGCTAGTAGGTATAATTTGTATGTTGTAAAATTGACATACCTACTCTTTTAAATATCGTTTAATTGAGATCGTAAATATTAAACATTTTAAATCGAATTCACCGAATTCATGGAGCATTTCTCATATTTCTACGATTACAGCGAAGGCAAAGGGAAGGTGACTATCAAGACGTCGATAAAAAATACAGTGGTTCAATAGAAGAAGTACTACACTTCAATGTATACATTTAAAAATCCTGCCAATTACGACACAGACTGTGTGCCGGTAAACGTGCAAATTTATTAAATTTGACGCGTTTAGAGATAGTTTAAAAGCAATGCTATCCTGCCACATAATAACACAAAACCAAGTCGAGAAAGCACCGCAAAAATATTGTAAACACCATTCACTGGTTTACACAGTATTTCGGCGAAAAATCTTAGTGCGGGCAGCACAGTTGGGTGGTATATTTGTTGCATAGCGAAGTTACGTTGTGACCCGAAACACTGCGCGCAAGATTTGTTGTCTGTCCGAAGCACTGAGTAATGGTCTTTGTTTTCAGCTATCTGGCTAACGCGAGCCAATATAAGACACGAGCTGCATTATATCTGAGCAAGAAAACATGAACTGCTGGTTTAGAATGCGTTGTATATTGGAGAAGTTTGCTTTAGCAGCTAATGGGATGATGCGCTTATTTTTCGAGGTCATGGGCTATTAGTTTTCAAAGAATATTTACATTCGAGGTAGTCTCTTCCCGCCTTAGTAAACAAACACTTTCTTGGTTAAAGTAGAGATAATAATAAAATTTTAATACTATACTAGTTGTCTCTGTAAAATTCCATCTTGCTCAAGCAGACTTCGGTATTTTGTACTGCGATGTCTTTTTCGACATGATTTAATTCTTTATCATGATTGTGGTCACTTTTTGGCTTTTCTTTTAGAAAATTACTATGTTGCAACACAAAAGACTTCATTTTCTTTTTCAAAATTAAAACGTTATTTTAGCCTGTGTCCAATGTTATAAGCACGCCGTTGTTGGTCTCTCGTGTAATTGTAGCCTGAAAAGATATTTTAAAACTGCAGCAACTTTATATTGTATCTTTAAAAATAAATTGCTGTTAGCTCATGTGAAATTAAGCACTCGAATAATTAAACGCTGGGTAAGAAAAATTACACGATATTGACAGACGGATAGGATGGCTACCGTTGTCGTATCTAGTTTAAGTATTCAATCTTTTGAAAATGAGTATTTATTTTCTTGAACGGAAATTGCGAAGGTGAAATGTTTAATAAAGAAGTGTCAAATTAATAAAGTCCAACAACGCTCTTGGTCTTATAATTCCTTTGTTTTACACCAAAAATGTTTTTTGCAACGGAGGCATAAGTCGGATTTACTTTGCAGAAGTGCTCTCAATAAATCCCCTATTCTTATTTACCCCAAAATCAAAAGTTTAAGAACTTCGAAGAAAGGATGTCGAAATTTATATTCGAATGTATCAAAAACTGTGTTCGGTGAGATGAGAAGCCGATGATGGCAGCGAGAAAGAAGTTTCGAATAAACTATGCTAGTTTCGGAAGCGATCAAACAAACTTTCTACATAAATCGAGCTTCGTTAATAATTTACCCATTCGGAATTCGCACACTGCTCGTTTTCCAGCTAGCGAACACGGAGCAAATTTCCTTTGCTACGTGAAGCATTCCACTCGTATTTTTGTTGTATTTTGTGATGTATTATGAAATAGAAATATTATTTGTGATTGGTCAAGTCGATTATATCGATTTAGTAACGTTTAGTTTAGTCTATTGTAAATTTTGACTATGGTCACACTGAACTGTCAACTTCGGTTGCGGAAAAATGGTTGCGCTCACGCCGTTTTGTCTGTCTCGCGTGGTTTTGTAATTGATATAAATTGATCGCCTTTTGGAAAGCTCGTCCTTGTAGCTTCGCAAATTGTTATTAGAAAAGACATTGTGAAATATTGAACATTGTAAAACGTGTGTGAATCCAATGCACGGGTGCTTGACGACTTCGCTGATGAAGAACGCCGAACTGGATCCTGTGGTATTTATTCAATTTTCTTGTTATTTTGGCCAAAATTATGAGTTAATCTTATAGGTCCACTCAAGAACATCATCAGGAACACCAGGAGATATAAGGTAAAATTTTCATGTACCTACCTATTACTTGAATTCACTGTGCAATCACAGTAATAGTTACTTTGTACTGTTCCTACGGGATATATACCACGTACCTTTGGTGAAAAGGTACGTGGTATATATCCCGTAGGAACAGTACAAAGTAATTATAGTGACCACGAAAGTTTAAATTCCTACACAGTAATAGTGTTCAGATCCTTTGCCTTGGGCTAAGACTGGATGAATTAATCGCTTCCACTGTCTGCAAACTACCCAATCTTAGTCCAAACTCTAGACATAATTTTTGGTAGCAGAGCGTGGTTGTATCTTAGCCGCTGTTGATTGTACCTATACTCAGATTGGTATTGTATAAGCTTGTATCTGAGCTATATATTCATTGTTAACAGTGTTCCCAGGTTAGTTTTGTTTAAAATACATCATTTTCATTTGTATTGGTTGACCTGCATAACTTGAAACACATGTCATACATAACCTCAATCAGTAATTGTTGATTTGTATTGTTGAAATCTAACTTAAATTTGTTGTTCTTAGCATTAATAAATCAGTTTGTTTGGATACATAACAGCTGTATGTATCAAGGTGCCGTGTGGTTGACGGCATAGAATACAAGTGTCACCACCCCCTATCTTCCCGTGGGTGTCGTAAGAAGCGACTAAGGGATAACACCATGCAAATACCATCTCTCCCGACATCAAACCCTATATGACTGCCTCGTTGGTCTCGCGGCATAAATGTGCGCGTGGGATCGGGAGGTCCCGGGTTCAATTCCTGGGTCAGGCAGTGTTATTGGGTTTTTCTGTCACGAAATTCTCAGTAGCAGCACGGAGTCTGGAAATGTGCCCGGTACGGCAATAGGCTCGCCCCTTATTACGTGGGACTAAAGTATATCTGGCGAAAAGTGGGTGTAGAAATACACCTCTGCCTACCCCTTCGGGGATAAAAGGCGTGACGATAGTTAGTTAGTTAGTTGGTCGTGGGTTTTCCGCACTTAGCCACTTATTTGGGCCATTGTGCGTATGTGGCGACTTCATTGACGCCGACTACTCATACCACCTTAGTTCCTTCCAGAAAGCCATTAGTTGGCTGGTCGTGACGATATGTATGTATGTATCAATAAATTTAGTAAATTTAGTTTATTGCATATATTTATATATTGAGTTTGAACATTAAAACATTCAAACTTGACCTTGTATCTTGGGCGGGTCACATTGATAAATTAAACTTAATACACCTTTGTTTTGTTATAATATATAGATAATATTGTTAGGTAACACGTATTCTGTGCTTACTTACTGTTACTTACTATTATTTACTCAAATAACACAGCCAGTCTGTCTGTTGCAAGTAATTAATTAACTTATTTGAAGTTTCAACTTTTGATTACTTTGTTTTGTGTCAATATACTTAATTGAAACTATTAATTTTGTTGGACAGTAGATACCTGTCACTTGCCTGCACTTACAGTAAACAGGCTAATACTTTGTTGGTTTCAAAGAATTAACAGGTATTAAGTTTTGATTGTTAATATTATTTAACGCTTGTCCGGGCTCTTTTGAAATTTCATTATGTAAGCTATCAAACGCTTGTCCGGGCTCTTTTGAAATTTGATTATGTCAGCTATTAAGGACTTGCGTGCGGCTGCTGGTGCTATTGCATCAGATTTGCGCTGGTTTGCCTCGGCCAGTGCCTTGGTGAACCGGCCTGATGGCCAGCAGGCCTTACTACAAAGGTATGAGCGGATTGATGATCGCCTGGCAAGTGTGGAACAGCAATTCCGCACTTTCAGCGCTTGCTGTCTCGAAGTGTCAGTTAATGAATTCACCGCTGACCAGCAAAATAAGCTCAGCGAAGATTATGCCCAGGTCTTAGACCTGTATAATGCTGTCTCCAATAGTGCGAGACAACTAGTTGCCGATTGGGAAGGGCAACCCGGCTTGAAGCAGGAGCTTCCTAGGTCAGCACCGGGGCTGGTGAGTAGGCTTCCTACCTTGGACCTCCCCCATTTTGATGGCTGCCTTGGAAGCTACCTGGGCTTCGTTAATTTGTTTGACAGCTTGGTCAATGACAGGGCTGACCTTCGGCCGGCACAAAAATTGGCATATTTGATGTCGGTTCTGGATGGAGAGGCCAAAGGCCTCATCCAGCATCTGCCCGTGTCTGACGAGGCGTACCAGACGCGAAGAGCCCAGCGGAGTGCTCCTACTGCAAGGTCAAGGGGCACAGAACGGTCAGTTGTAGGGCATTCTTGGACCTACATGTTGCCTCTCGTAGGCACATCGCGAATGCCCGCCGCCTTTGCTTCTCTTACTTGGGGTCCCACTACCAGCGAGACAGCCCAAACTCTCGCCCCTGTCCTCACTGTGGAGGACAGCATTTGGATATTCTCTGCATGAATGCCAGAGAGGTAGGCCGCTTGTGCAACCAGCCGATGCCACGCACGGGCGGGTGTTTTGAAGGTGGCAGCCGAGGCTCACCGGCGCGTAGCCGAGAGTCGCCTCGCTCAATTGATCGCCACTCACCCCGCTTGGAGAACCGTAGTGTGCGCATGCCTCCTCTCTCTCGCGCACCTGAATGTGCGACCGTACAGCGTCACCAGCACCATGACTGCTGCCCCAGGTATTCCCCTCCTTTGGCGGAGCGTCCCCATCTTGACTCACGCCCACCTCGTTTTGGACGGGTGCGTCATTATGACCCCCCACAGATGGCGCGCGGATCGAGTCATCGCGCCTTTGAGGAGTTCAAGCCGCACCCCCATTTTGATTTGCCTGGTCCTGGCCAACGGTGCCGCCCAGGCAACAATAGGTCATTGACCCCTGCCCCATAACGCCAACCAACCCCATTGAGACCTTTATCCTACCAACGGTTGCTGTTAGGTTCTGGGGACCCACGGGGACCTCTGTTGTTGTCCGTGCTATATTGGACACAGGTTCACAAGGTTGCATTGTTTCCACTTATTTGGTAGGGCAGGTTAAATTAAATATGGGCTCTTTTCCCAATTGTATACGGGGAATAGGTGACGTAGCCTCTAATGTTGAAGGGCAAGTTAAAGTTTTGTTTGCCCCTGCTGAATCTTCACACCCGAGGATTAAAACCTCGGCTATTGTGCTGAAGAATATTTTGGGTATGCATCCATAGAAACAGCTACCTGCTGCTGTGGTGAATTTGACATCGGGATTGGAACTGGCAGACCCCAAATTTGACACACCGGGACAAATCGATTTGTTGATTGGCTCTGATGCTGCTCGGTGGAAGTTTGATTGGTGGGAAACGTGTCTTGGTTCCAAATGGTTTGACTGCCATCCCGACCATATTTGGATTTGCTTTGATGGGACCTGTACCTAGGGACTCCCCTCCACCTGAACTTGATAATTTGTTGGCTGTAGGCTCTGCTCTCTCTGATGCGGTTCAGAGGTTTTGGGAGGTAGAGGAGCCCCCTCAGGCTGCCCGTTTGAATCCAGAGCATGAGGAGTGCGAGCTGTTCTTCCAGAACTATACTGGTTGACTCCGTTCTGGTCGGATTATTACGAGGCTACCCTTTCTGTCTGTTCGGCCTCCGCTTGGTGAGTCACGACCTTAAGCCGAAAAGAAATTGTTGGCTATGGAGCGCCGTATCGGTCGTGATCCGGAGCTCAGACAGAAGTACATTGAGTTCATGAGAGAATATGAACAGTTGGGACACATGTCCGTGTCAAATTTGGATTGGCGTTCGGTGGAGCACTACTTTCTCCCGCATCACGCGGTATTGAAGCCATCGACTGGCAAGCTGCGCACAGTATTTGATAGTTCTGCGCAGACTTCTACGGGCGTATCCTTGAACCAGTGCTTGCATTCTGGTCCCAAGTTGGTCAAGGACCTTTGTGACGTCATCACCAGCTTCCAGGTTTATTTATTATATTATATTGATTATCCACCCTGATGATCGTCGTTTCCAGTTGGTCCTTTGGAGAGAGAATCCTCGCGATTCCATGGTCGTCTACAAGCTCAATACCAATACCTACGGGTTAAGGTCGAGCGCCTATTGGCTATACGTTCTCTTTGGGAGCTCGCAGACCGCGAAGGCTTACGTTTCCCACGAGCCTCCGCCATCATGAAGGACGATATGTACGTCGATGACATTTGCTCGGGCGCCTCCACAGCGGACGAGGCGAACCTCCTGCGGGACGAATTGATAGGTATTTAGGCCTCCGCTGGTTATGAGTTGCGCAAATGGATTTCCAACTCACCAGCGCTCTTGGAAGGCTTGCCAGAGGATCATCAGCAAGATCCACATCTGTTTGAGATTGTTGACAACCAGCCATGATGGTTGTTCTCAGCGTTCAGTACAGACCAGTCCAAGACATCTTTACGTATAACGTAGACTTGAAATTGCCTTGTTCTTGGACTAAACGTCTCGTGTTGTCTACTGTCGCCAGAACCTTTGATCCAGACGGTTGGATCTGTACTGTCATATTTTGGGCAAAATGCTTCTTGCAGAAGCTTTGGACAGCAGAATTGACTTGGGACGAACCTCTACGCGGTACTCTTGTTGAGGAATGGACCTCTTTTGTATCCTCACTTCCTGCCGTCAACGAGGTCTCCTTGCCTCGTCCCATCCTTCCTCCCGGGAAGTACAAGGCCACCCTTCACGGGTTTTGAGATGCCTCGGAACGTGGTCATGCGGCCGTGGTATACTTGCGCACAGTTAGTGCCTCAGGTCAGGTGAGGGTTGCACCCCTTCGGACATCTTTGACCATCCCAAAATTGGAGCTCTCGGGAGCAGCTCTACTTGTACGCTTATTGAAACACGTGTCCAGTACTTTGGGTAAAAGCATTTGTATTAATGGGACCTACGCCTGGACAGACAGCCAAATTGTTTTTTGTTGGTTGAAGGCTTCTGTCCACACCTTGGAGGTATTTGTCGCTAATCGCGTCTCCCAAATCCAAAAATCTGAAGTCAAGCTTGTTTGGAGACACGTGCCAGGTGAGCTCAACCCCGCTGATTGTGCCTCGCGCGGATGCTTGACGCCTAGTTTGATAGGTCATTCGCTGTGGTGGGGTCCGGAATGGTTGAGTCGACCAGAAATTGATTGGCCTTGAACGCCAGTTTTGAATACTTCCAATTTGCCGGGTCTACGAACACTCGCTCTTGAGAAGGTGGAATGCGCCTTCAACCCCGAATTCCTGTTGAATCGTTATAGCTCCCTCGACAAGTTGTTAGGTGTTACTGCTTGGATAAAGCGTTTTGTTTTTAACTTTGGGCACCCACAACAGTCCGTGTCCGTGTGGTGACGGATTAAGAATACTGATTGTCACCACCCCATATCATCCCATGGGTGTCGTAAGAGCCGACAGAGGGAGCATATTATGCAGAGAACAGCACTGTAAGAGAAGGAAAACTTGATGCAAACCCTATACCAACCCGTTTGGCCAGCGTGGTATAGTAGGCCAATTCCTCCTTTCAAAGGAGAGGCCTATTCCAGCAGTGGACTGTTAAAGGCTGATGATGATGATGATGACCCACAACAGAAGCGACTGACACCGTTTCTCTCACCACAGGAAGGACAGGAGTCCCTCATCTTTTGCATTCGTTCTGTGCAATTGGCGCATTTTGAGAAGGAGATTGCTATCCTTAAGTGAGGGAAATTGAAATTATCGGGAGCTGTATCTTAATTGAACCCATTTTTGGACGACACGGGTCTCTTGCACGTTGGAGGGCATCTCAAGAACGCCAACCTCCCTTACGGGGCACGTCACCCCCTTTTGTTACCCAAGGACGGTCATTTGGTACGCTTGTTGGTAACTGATCGTCACCTTAAAAATTCGCATGCTGGTTGTAATGCGCTGTTGGCCATTTTGCACCGCGAGTTTTGGATATTGTCTGCCCGAAGAATTATCCGGAGTGTAGTCTTTCGCTGCATCCCTTGCTATAAGCTCAAGGCTTCTACCATGCAGCCCTTGATGGGAGACTTACCGCCAGATCGCGTAACTGAGAGCAGGACGTTTGACGGTGTTGGCACGGACTTCGCTGGTCCCTTTTTGGTGAAAACGTCGACACTTCGAAACAGCAAGACTGTTAAGGCCTACTTGTGCGTTTTTGTTTGTCTTTCCACAAAGGCCGTTCATTTGGAACTGGTCTCCTCGCTTACGAACACTGTCAAATGTGGCTAAAAACGCCTCGGCGTTTGTAGCCACATTTAACAGATTTGTATCCCGCAGAAGGCTGCCTTCCTTGATCCGTTCTGATTGCGGCACTATTTTCAAGGGCACCTATAATTATTTGAATGACGTTGTTAATTTCCTTGAAACCAACAAGGCTGATATAGGCAATAGGCTTGCCCGACGTGGGATAAATTGGTTGTTTTCCCCACCAAATTGTCCACACTGGGGTGGTATTTTTGAGGCCGCTGTTAAATCGGCCAAAACACACTTGCGCAGGACAATCGGTGAATCTGTCCTTACATTTGAGGAACTCGCAACTGTGTTTTGTAAGATTGAGGCCGTTTTGAACTCTAGGCCATTGTGCCCGATCTCCTCAGATCCGAATGATTTGGAGGCCCTTACGCCGGGCCATTTTTTGATTGGTCGCCCACTTGTCGCCTTGCCTGAGTATCCCTATATTGATACGAGTCCGAGTTTTGAATTGGTACGCCAGATTACTCAGAGCTTTTGGAAACGCTGGAATTTAGAATATTTGCACATACTCCAGCAACGCGTTAAGTGGACCGACAAGACCGATCCACCCAAGATTGGAGACCTCGTTTTGATCAAGGAGGCTAACCTTCCGCCACTCAGATGGCGCAGGGGGCGCATTCTTCGTTTGGTAACTGGGGCTGATGGAGTTCCCCGATTTGCTGAGGTCTTGGTGGACGGTTCGGTTCTGAGGAGAGCGGTTGCGACATTGTCACGTCTACCAACCGATTAGCGGACCGGTAGGCCGGTCCGGGGCGGGTGGATGTTTGAAATAGAAATATTATTTGTGATAGGTTAAGTCGATTATATCGATTTAGTAACGTTTAGTTTAGTCTACTGTAAATTTTGACTATGGTCACACTGAACTGTCAACTTCGGTTGCGGAAAAATGGTTGCGCTCACGCCGTTTGGTCTGTCTCGCGTGGTTTTGTAATTGATATAAATTGATCGCCTTTTGGAAAGCTCGTCCTTGTAGCTTCGCGAATTGTTATTAGACAAGACATTGTGAAATATTGAACATTGTAAAACATGTGTGAATCCGATGCACGTGTTTGGTGCTTGACGACTTCGCTGATGAAGGACGCCGAACTGGATCCTGTGGTATTTATGCGATTTTCTTGTTATTTTGGCCAAAATTATGAGTTAGTCTTATAGGTCCACTCAAGATCATGATCAGGAACACGAGGCGATATAAGGTAAAATTTTCATGTACCTACCTATTACTTGAATTCACTGTGCAATCACAGTAATAGTGTTTAGATCCTTTGCCTTGGGCTAAGACTGGATGAATTAATCGCTTCCACTGTCTGCAAACTACCCAATCTTAGTCCAAACTCTAGACACTTGCTATATAATAATCTTTTTCTATAATATATTTAACCTTTAACGTCACGGGCGGGGGTCTAAGCAGACCCCACGCGCTGTTTTTTAACGTTTTTGTTTTATATTTACGGGTTACGATCGCGCATTTTCGGCTAGTCTCAGTGTGACGCGAGGCCTTTCGGCGAGTGGACGTACGTCGCTCTTCTGCTAAGGTAAGTTAAATTTTTTGCTTACGTGGGTATACCTGCAGACCCCACCCGTGATTTTACGTAGTTACTTTTTTCACTTTGATTATGTTTTTATTTGTTTCTTTTTCAGAATTGGTGTTGTATAAATGAAAAAATGAGTCGCCGGCCAACCGAAAATCAAATTGCACAAATTATACACGATTTTAGTGAGTCTGAAAGTGAAAGTATAGGAGACACACCTAAGGAGAACATTTTGCCAGCCTTGTTCAGATGAAGCTGGTCCAAGTGCCCCAAAAATGAAGCGAAGATAGTCCCAGATCCAAGGATAAAAAAGTACCATTTTCTGTAAATCTTGCAAGAAAACTATTTGCAAGCCTCATTCAGTAGCAATTACTTATTGTTCACCATGCCTACCCAAAGAATAAACTTTAAGGTTATTTTAGGGTAGTACTTTTCAAGAATTGTAATTTTCTTTTCTATAATGTTTATTGTTAAGTTTTTTTATAATTACCTGTTTTTAATTCTTATTTTATTAGAAAAAAAATAGTAAGTTAGTCAGAAGTTGACTCTTTTGTTAAATTTTAGTACATTAAATAAGTGCCTTAAAAATTATATGTACGTGATTGTTAATTTGATAAAAATGTTCCTTACTGTCTAAAGACTGATTGTTTTATGCCTAGTAAATATTTTTTATATATATTATCATATACTTTCTTATTATATAAAACGGCTTTTAAAAATTATTTAAATATCTGAATATATAAGTAAATTTATATTGGGGATACTTCTGGACCCCACGCGTGACGGAATGTTATCCTAAACAACGCGTGTACTTAAAGGTTAATCTTCTTTTTACCAAAGTGACCCATTTCATGAGTTTTCTGAATAATTTCCATGTCCATAAATTCGCGGACCACCAACTTTTTCTCTACACTTTAGTAAATAATTTCATTTTCCAAAAAATAATCTTCATACTCATTTTCTTTAAGAACTTCTTTTATTATCTTTAATTTGTCATCTTATTCTTGCGCTTTCCTTATCCTAGCCTGTAGTTCCACATTAACTATATTCACATATATGCTTAGCGCATCCACATGCTGCATCTTATCACCGGCTCTATGTTCTATAGAATAGTCAAAATCCTGTTAGTACAGTATCCATCTTGCTACTTTTGCAGATACATCTTTTTTGGTTAAAGTCTTCTGAAATGCTTCGCAGTCGGTCAGAATCTTGAAATGGATTCCTATAAGATATCTTCGAAATTTTTCACACCTTCTATTTCAGCTAAAGGCTCGAGCCCATAACCGCTACACTTCTGCTTAGGTTCTGTTGTTTTTTCTACTCATGTAGTGGACTGGATGTAAGCTACCATCGTTGGGATCTTTTTGCATTAAAATGGCTGCATATCCATATTTGGAGGCATCAGTATGCAGTTCAGTATCCAATTGCATGTCGAATATTTTCAAAACAGGTTCACAACTTAATTTCAATTTTAATTCTTCAAAAGCTGGTCTTTGCATATCACCAAAATGAAATTCACTGTCTTTCTTCAGTAACTCAGTTAAGGGTTTAGCCACTAATACATAATTTTGAATAAATTTTCTGAAGTATGAAGTCAATCCTATGAAGCTATGAACTTCTTTCAAGTTTTTAGGCACTGGGAATATCATAACAGCTTTAGTTTTTTCTAAGGAGGGCTTCACCGTTCCATTTGATATGATATGCCCTAGATACTCAACAGAACGTTGGAGAATTTGGACTTCTTCCAATTGATTTCAAGCCCATATTCAGCAGCAACTTTCAACACATCTTTAAGCCTCTGTAAACCTTCTTTTTCATATTCTGAAAATATTATTATATCGTCAATGAAAATCGACACAACTCCATTACTAATAAAATCTGCAAATATAATGTTAATGTACCGTGTGAAGTATTTTGGACACACTGATAGCCCAAAAGGTGCTCTTAGGAATTCGTACTGGCCTTCTGGGTTACTTGTCACAAAAGCTATATACTTCACAGTGTCTTTTTCGATGGGCAGATGGAAATCTCCATTTTTCAAGTCAAGGGTACTGAACACTTTCACTTTACACAATTTATCGATGTGGTCTTCTATTACTGGCAGTGGATATTCATCCTTGACCATCTTTTGATTAATTTTTCTGTAATCTACACAAACTCGAATACTCCCATCTTTTTTTTTAACCAGTACTAACGGACTTCCTTAGCTAACCAATCATCAATTTGCTGCTTGACTACACTCTCTTTAGAGTAAAACGGAATGAATTTCTTGAAACTGCCTAATTTGATAGTTAATTATTAATGACCAACAAAACTACTAGACAAAGACTTGTTTGACACCGGGCCTAAAACTAACGTTAAACTAAGGGTCGCGGCGGTTTTATCCTTTGACAGTCGAATGATCCATGGTCTAGGTCTAAACCTCTTTTTATGATAAGATAGTTGCTTAAACTATGGGATAGGCTATTGTAGCTAAACTGTGTTTTGTAATGGGACCGTGTATGGTTGCTCCACTGAGTGTTCTAAAAGTGTTTAGGCCGGTACGCTACATTCGAACACGGTACCCTTCTTTATAATTTATTTAACTGTTGATGAATAAATGTATGCAAAGCTTATAGGATTCTTGGAAGAACTAGTAGAACTTGTGTTAAAACAATAAATAAATGATGTGTCTACTCAAGTTTTCTAGTAACTTCATCATCAGCCCCTTACAGTCCACTGCTGGACTAGGCCTCTCCTTTGAAAGGAGGAATTGGCCTACTATACCACGCTAGCCAAACGGGTTGGTATAGGGTTTGTTTCAAGTTTTCCTTCTCTTACAGTGCTGTTCTCTGCATAGTATGGTCCATCTGTCGGCTCTTACGACACCCACGGGATGATATGGGGTGGTGACATTCGGTATTCTTAATCCGTCACCACACGGATAATTTCTAGTAACTTATAGATCAATAAAATTTTTATGACTTTTATATTGTTCAGTATATGTATAGTCGGTAAGTAATTATGTCAATCGACAAATGGTAGATACTTATAGTCGTAATTATCTTATATTCAAAATGTAAATTCAAACAAAACGTTATCCAATATCAGTCTGTCTAGTTCATTATTTTGCCACATGTAATTATTCCATATTTCAATACCCTCATTACTCAAAGCTATACATATTTAACCCAATGTTGTGAAATCCTATTCTATTATTTATTAAAGAAAAGCTGAACTACCTAAGAAATTATCTTTTGAAATTACAATTGGTTAAGATGCTTTGGAGTAGCTCCTTTCGTATCATATTGTCTTTGGTAATTCGTGGATGATGCAGTGGGTTGCAATATTTATATTATTATGTACTTATAATATACTAGAGGACGTCAGCAGCTACACCTGCATTTTTTTTTATAATTTGCCCGTTTTGACCGATCCCGTGGGAATTTCGGGAAATCCCTTCTTAGTGCACCCCTATGGTCCACAAGGAACATACATGCCAAATTTCAGCTTCCTGCGCCCAATAGTTTCGGCTGTAGCGTGTCTGTCAGTCAGTCAGTAACGCGAGGATTTTATATATTAAGATTAATATAGTAAAGTATGATATTATTTTACAGTTCTTATATGTAATATTTACACTATACATTATAATAGTTGTTTATCACCCTTTATAAAAGAAATGGATAAATAAGGACAGGACGACCTTTTCATAAAGGGTTAATTTCCTAGTCAATACACACACCGGGATTATCTTAAATATATTATAGATGTAACGATGACTTTTAAATATCTGCTTTAAATGTTTAGAGTTTCAATTATTATAATAGCTATGTTTTACTAATTAGTTGAAAAAGGTACATACATAAAAATGCTTGCCTTGTTGAAATATTGAATACTTTATTTTTTACTTGACACGGATATAATTATAGGGATGACCAAGCTGGCTCTTTCATTTATTTGGTTCTTCACTGGTAGGAATTCTATCAACCCAAATATGATACTCGATCAGATGAGATAATTGACACGGATATAATTATGAGGATGGCTGAGCTGGCTCTTTCATTTATTTTGTTCTTCACTGGTAGGGATTCTATCAACCCAAATATGATATTTGATCAGATGAGATAATACAAAATTAAAGGTAAAAGTCACGTCGCGTCGTATCAAGAAGTCAAAGCACTGGCTGAAGATCCGATATTATGGAAGGAACTCCACTGACAAGAGCTTGGCTCGTAAATTGAAGAGAGATTTATTACTGCTGATTAACCATTAGAACATGAATATCTTAATTGATTGCCGATGTTGACCGATCACGTTGCTAGAACATTGATACTGATTGAACATGATTAGACTCGGATCAACTAGAACAAGGTCAAAATTTTCCTAAATATATGTATTCAATTTTAATTTGAAAAATAGTTCTATCATACAACCAAATGAGATATCATATCTATTAATCTATACTTATAATAAAACTGTAGAGAGGTCAATTCTGTACAATGAATATACATATATTCAAAATTAATTTTGGAGAATGAATGGTGATCGATACTGATGCCAAAAATGCAATTAGTAAATTGTCTGTCTGTCTGTCTGTACGTGCACACATGGGTCAAAAACTACTGAAGGGATTTTAACCAAACTTGATACGATTGTAGTCCGTACTCCTGGGCAGGTTATAGGCTATATAACATAACGCTAAGACACAAAGAAGCTGAGCAGTGACGATAAATTTGAAGCAAGTCGGATGAAAATGCGCTTTCGAGCTCTTATCCTCGCATACGTTTGATCATACACCAAAAGTATGTATTACAAAGATGATGTTCTTAAAAAGATCTACAAAAAAGTCCTTATAGTATATATCTATCTTTTATAAATTAGCCAAAATAACGTGGTAATCGTTAGGCATTTCTTCAAAGTGTGTAAATTAAATCCATAAATATATTGTATTTCAAATAGATATATCTTTATCAAACTCCCATATTCAAAAAGTACACTTTAATATCTATTATATAAAATATAAAAATCGGTTTATAAACACACAAGAAATAGCAGAAATAAAACTTCCCAATCTCGCCGCGCCAGTATAGGTACGGCTATATGGTTGATTTTTGTTTAACGCGTGAAACGGCCATCCGCTGCATCTTCTATAATAAGTTTAAAGTAGCTATAATATAAAAATGAATCGCTGAATGTGTTGCTAAGCGCAAATCTCGAGAGCAGCTGAACCGATTTCGCTATTTCTTTTTTTATAATATTCCTTAAAGTAGATGGTTCTCATGGTCCGAGGATGCTTCTAATGGAGAGAAAAGGTTAAAAATTAAAAAAAAATTAAAAAGACAATCGACTGTTAGGCGGTACGAAGTTCGCCGGGTCAGCTAGTATTAAATAAATGTTATTATTTTATGTATTTTTATGTATTGTATATAAAGGTTCTCCTCCACCAACTCTTCAATACACCTACCTTTATTTATCCATTTGTCGTAATCGTAACATTATAGGCGACATGACATAATATTGACAGCTAAACTTAAGAGATCCTAAGAAATAATTATTCGCCTATGGCCTGGAGAAAAGACGGAACTAAATACAGATTTTGATGAATAGAGATTAATATATCTTGATTATAGTAGTTTATTTGGATGTATATTTGTATTTTATGTATGATTATAAAATATATTATATGTTATTGATTATCCCTAGAGTTCTAATCTTATTTTTTTACTGCTTAATACTAATGATCGCTTGGCAGGCTTCTTCATAAATGATACAAGATTTTAGAAAGATTTTCTATTCAAATTTGTATTAAATGTAAAAAATTGGTTGCCTGTAAAGTCGGTATACGGGCGAAAGTTTTACGTGACAACGACTTTGAGTGGTAAAATAATTTTAATGTGAATATTCATTCGTATAGTAGGAAGAAGGATGAAAGACGCGTGCCTTTCACTTTTTATGTCTGTCTCTCTCGCTCTTAGGCGGGACGCGTGCCTCTCACTCGCTCTCATTGTGAGCGCATAACGTGAGCGGAGCGTAACGCAGTTTCTTGAAGTGTCACCCGGCAAACCAATTTATAAGACGTTGTCACGTCAAAAATATGAAGAAACAACTCGTTTCTTTAAATTTAATGGCACATTTTCCTTAAAATTATAATGTCAGTCTTAAAATCACCCTTAAATCTATCATTATCCTTGTTTGAACAGTCTTTTGAAAAATAATAATAAAAAATAAAAAGACACATATAGCTTCTAATTTATTATCTAAATTAAGTATTGTTAAAATGTTATGTCAGATAAAAGTAAAAACACCATTCTAATTATAAGATGTTTGGCTTGAGAGTAAATTAAAATCAGCCTATATTTTTCTATCACAATTACAGCAGTTTGGAGATCGAGATTGGGTTTGTAGAGCAGCTTCTAACTCGGTGCTTGTGCTTGCTTGTATTTGAGATGTTGCAGTAGGTATATTAAGATAGTTCGGAGCAATATTTTGGAGATCATGTTAAGCTGGCACGAGGGTAAGAGAGTAGGATCAGCCACACAGTCGTCTGAATCGTAATCCTCAGTTCCGAATCTTCGTTTTCCAAATAGTTTGTTATCTGGTTTTCGTCGAGATTCATCTATGAAACAAAATAATCAATTCCCAGTTAAATCAAAAAAATATATATATTCTTAAAAAATCAACCGTACGCGGTCTCTCAGGCGATGATTGGTATTCTAGGGTTATATGTGTACAAATATAAAAATATTATGATTATTATGAGTTGAACGATTGAAACCTCATCTGTCGTACAACATTCACTGGTCGCGGGTGATTTAGCTTCACCGACTGGCGAAGTGTTTGGTCTGCGCAGTAAGAGTTGATTATGAATTGAATGATGGATCATGAATTGAAATATATGAATATATTATATTCATAAAGGTCAACATCCTTGATGAAATATAATCGAAATCCTTGACTAATTCCGTTTTGGTCACAGTACCACTTCCATCCTTGTCAATATTATGGGTGATATCAGGTCAGGCATGGAGGATGGCAAGCTCACAGTTCTCTGTTTGCTAGACTTCAGTAATGCTTTTAATACTGTTGATTTTGATGTTCTCCTTGCCATTTTACGCTCCTATAACATATCTCCATCAGTTATTGACTCGTTTCATAGTTACCTGTTTGGCCGCCGGCAACGAGTCCGTCTGGATGAAACGTTTTCATCTTGGTGCGACAGTTCTGCCGGTGTACCACAGGGCGGCGTTCTTTCTCCTTTGCTCTTCTCAATTTTTATTAATTCAATCTCCAATAGCATTTCTTCTTCCTTTCACCTTTATGCTGATGACATGCAAATATATTCGCAAGCTCAACTTGAAAACTTGTCATCTGCCATCACTGAAATGAAACATATCTTGTCAACTTTTACCTTATGTAGATTTATTCATAGAAAATAATAGGTACTCCACATAATATTAGAGTATATTATATACGTTACATGAGTTGAGGTTTCAATTAGAAGTATTATTACTGTATAAGATGAATATACTTATATCCAGTATTACAGTTGGACCGTGCGGAGTGTACAGTCCTGTGGTCGCCCAACGAAATGTGTAAGTTGTAGTGCGGCACTGGTTTATATAGGAAAATACCCCCACTGTTCGGCGATCACAGGATGTCAATTGATTTCCTCATTTTATTATTTCAAAATAACGTTACAGAATTGGAGTAATCTTTAAAATATATTAAAATGATACAAAATGCTTATGCATAATTAACAATTATAGTATTTGTTAGATTGTGTAAATAAGAACATATTTAAACGATATTTGAAATGATAACTGTAGTTTACAACGATGTAAAATACTCATTTTAATATTAATAATTATGGAATTTGTAATCAGTTCCATAATTATTAATATTAAAATAAGTATTTTATAACTATAAGTATGAATTAATAATGATCTGGATCACATATCTAATTGGACGAATGCGTATGGACTGAAGGTTAACCCCAGCATAACACAGGTTTCAATTATACGCAGTTCCAGACTTAACTCAAGGGTTGATTGGTCGATGCTTCCGCAGGTGTCCTTTGAAGGTGTACCAATTGTTTTTAGTAAAGAAGTGAAGAACCTAGACATATATATTGACAGCACATTCTCGTTGACTGTCCAATTACAAAATATCAGTCGCCGACTCTTTGCCGCTTTAGGTTCACTGCGCAGACTGCGTAACTTTCTTCCGATCACCACTCAAATTGCACTTGTACAATCTATTCTCCTACCAATTCTTGACTATGCCGATGTCAGCTATCTAGATCTCAATGAGGTCCAGCTAGATAAACTTGAGCGACTTCAGAATGTTTGTATGAGATTCATATTTGGTTTACATAAAGATCATCACATCTCTAAATTTCGCAACAAGCTCAAGTGGCTGCCAATCCGCCTTCGACGGAATACTAACATCCTTTGTTTTCTTTACAATATCTTATTCAATCCCTCGTTTCCTATGTATCTCAAAAGACGTTTTGAATATCTCCATGAAACACATTCGAAGTATTTGGGATCATCAGAAAATCTTAAATTAAAAGTCCCTCCACATTCTACAGTTTTTTATGATAAATCCTTTGCAGTTCAAGCTGTACGCTTATGGAATACGTTGCCACTAAATATTAGACAGGCTAAATCCCTACCAATTTTTAAAAACCTCGTCACTCAACACTACTTGACATTTTGATCATTACTGTTATTGTATGTATAATGTTAATAAAATAGTTTCTAGTAATGGTTTATTATATCATAAGGTATCGAAGTATGCATTATAGTGGATATATATATATATGTATATATTATATAAATATATATGCATATTATATAATTATATATATCATCTTTTATAGAATCTATAATTAATATAGTATTAATTATGTATGTAGTATTAAGTATATAGTATTTATGTTAAAGCTATTTACTACGAAGATTATCTATACAAATCATTGCTAAATATTATGTAACATTAGCTACCAGATTTCGCATAATATAATTGAATATAGTCCATCAGGTTATCTGGAAGTAATCGCAACCTGCGATAAGACCGCCCATGTAGACCTAAGTTTGTTAATGTCTTTTTCTGTAATTGTTTTGCCTCTGGTGTACAATAAAGCATTTCTATCTATCTATATGAGACTGATCATATGTCTGTGATGATTACACATATATTATACATATTAAGAGTTCTTTAATTTGTAATAAAGAAATTAAACCACCACAGTTTTTTTTTTTTTGTTTTTCCTTAAGTATCCGATACTCGGGGACCTCCCTACTTCTCTGTGGTTTTGTGGTTTTCACTTGCAGCCATTGAATAATACGACAATATTTTCAGTAAATATATTTTGTTTTGGCGAGATGAATATGTGTGTTGTTCGGCATTATATCTTAAAAAATAGAGTGTAATAATCTTCACGACTAAAAAGAAGTGCATACGTTCTATAGTGCTGACGTTAATTCGTGTTGCTTTGTGGACGAAACTATAAAGAAGAGTTTAAAAATGCACGAACTCTATTTAATGAAAGTATTTTATGTACTGAAAATATTTATAAGCAAGACGCAAATGACAGAAAAATATCATCATTAAAAAACTCATCCACAGCGTCAAGAAACCCAAAATATGTCACGCCATTATCACTGAAACATACATTAAATATTCGAATTGCACTTAGCAACAACGCATTCAAACTGTCAAATAAAGTATAATCACAGTAATCAAAATAAATCATTCCATGTTTGAACATAAAAATATCTGCGAAAAGTATATCGCTAATACCAACATTATAGATCCATGGACATCAATTGCTTATGAGAACGCAAACCCTTACATTTTTCTTTCTAATTCCACGTTCACGGTTGTGGGCCGGAATGTCCGACGGTTCCACTTCACGCGACATAAAGCTTTTATGTACACCCCACCATCGTAGGGCTGTACCATAATAGTACTAGTTTGTTTATGTAGCCTGTACCTTGTTACTATAGAAAGGTACTTTTTCTTACACATAATATATTAAATTGTTTATTATCTATCTGTCTACTCAGAAAGCACGTCAAGTCGCCGGTCCTGGTTATCAGGAAAATCTTTCACAGTCGTTATTGAGAATACTTGAATGTAGTGACTGTCCATATCATGAAATATCGCTGGCCGCATTGGTTACGGAGGTACGGCAGCTGTCGCTCTGTAGAAGAGCTTATATTCTATCAAATCTGATTAGACCAGTAATTCATTAAATGTAGTCTAAGCTCCAAGACGCCAGTTATAGATGCAACTGGGATAACGCGAGGACGATGATTATGACTTTCACAATACGTTACACTCCACGAATGGTGACATGATTAAACCACTGTTTTTGTATGATACACCCGCACTGTCACACCCAGACTTGAAACTAAAAATTGTGGATTATACAAAGTATTATGCGAGTAGCAATCTAATCCACAGTATTCAGTATGAAACAGCGAAGCTGTCTTTATAAGTGCAGACTGACGTCTATGAAAATCTTTACACTGTATCTATACTATAATTTGTAATTAATACATCTTTACATTGTGTCTGTAATTTGGAATATGAATTATTTCTGTAGTACACAAAATGTGAGAGACCCATTAACTTCAATATATTACTTTTAATATTTTAATAAAGTAAACAAATAATGCTTTCGAACTTCAATATTATCCAGTCAGTATCTATAGTTGGTGCCAAGAGAAGATAGACTTTTTGTAAACACACATTCTGGGCTTTATAACCTTTGTTTCAAACAGTAATTGTGTTTGAGATTTTATGCTTTAATGAACTTTTATATTTTTTGAACAGTCGTTATTTTTTCCAATGCTCAATTATGCTACTATGTATTAGAATTTATATTTTATTATCTATGACTTCCTGTCATGTCCAATTAAAAATATTTTTACTAAAATAAACATATTTGATTTTGTGTTTGAGAGGTCGAATTTCCCGAAAGTATTTTCATGAATTTGCCGATTTTAACCATGTATGTCAATGATAGAGTACAAACATGGTACTCTATAATTGACTTGAGTTTTTGAATCCTTGGCATTAAATAATTTGCTAAAAATAGCTAAGCTATCCCAAAATAAAAAAAATAAAAATCTAGGTGTGGAGATTTTATGTTGTGAATGAAGGAAAACGTCAGAATGAACTTAAACAAAATCCATTAAAAAGTTACGGTGAAATAACTACCTTCTTGAGAAGACGAATTTTTTTTATTAGGTCTAAAGAATCTTCTGTGAATCGACTAATAGTTTGCAATCTGCAATTCTGCTCCCGCTTTTCCGACATGCCGGCCGCAGGATGAGCGTTGCGATACCATAAACCTTTAAACTAACCTCTTCTTGACATACAAAAAATGTTTTTTATCTTCTGATAAATGCCCGTCAAGCCCAAGAATGTAATATCTCAATAGATTAACGCAAAATGATGACGTTCGAGGCGTCTGACATGTTCCAGTACCACAAAACACTGTTGACAGCGCATATATCGATAAAAACCCGACCAATTGACGTATTACCATAGAATAGATAGTACTTACGTACAGAAGCATCACTGCGCAAACCAATTTAAAGAAATTGTGACTCTTGCTACTAAGCAACAAAGTGCAATTCAGCTCGCATAAGCACTCAGTCCTACCGCGATATTCACCTAACCGTTCCCGCTCTTTTCTAACACATAACGCTGTCGCTGTCTAGCGCGGAGTGACGCACTAGCTGTCGCGCTAGGGTTGTCGACTTGCCGCTGCTACTATATGCTGTCTATCTACCTACTTGACCACCTAATAATAAATAATTATAATATGTTTAATGCGTATGGTTACACGGTAAATTTTACTAAATTAAAACAAACCTAGATATATCCTTGTTTAATGGTTAGTGATATTTGTGATGACTTACTTCAAGTTGGCTTGACGAATTCTTAGGAAGTATTTTTCGTCTTTCCGCTAGAACACAAAAACCACAAAAATTCTGGTCGTTTACATTTTCACTAAACTAATTCTTAATTACTTCCTACTATTTCCTTATATTCCTATTTTTGGTTACGTCATATTATACCCGTTTGATATAATAAGTGTAACTTTACAAGAAATCATCATTGCCCAATCAATACAAAATTCATATTCATAATATGGTATAATATTGTACAGACCCAGTATAGCTTTTACCATACACGGCAAAAAGATATATTAAACATTTTTAGCATCTTTTTTATTTATTCAATACAATTCTATATTCGAATTAAATGGATCACACTCAATACGGAACATTCTGTATATACCCACGTAAACAACAACTTCATGCAAGGGACACCGTGCGGTGACGTGAGCTCAACGCTCGTCGAGAACAGTTTGCAACTACCTTACATTTATGACATTATGTGCGATAGAGAAAAAATCGAATAATGTAACTATCATCGTCATGTGAATTGTATGATTTGTGTGGATTTCTTGTTTATTGTGCTAAAAGCATGGTCACACATGGCTATGCCGCCGTCGATCAAATTATTAGGATACACGGTAAAACTCGAATTAGTTTGTGTTTGCATCACAAGTATAAATGAATTGTGTATTGTTATTATGTTGTAAATAAATAAAAAATGTAAAAAATCGCGTGGACCGATTAACATGATTCACACCGATAAAATGGTTTTTGAACAAGATCTTTAATTTGACACCATAATCTTTGGGATATTTCAACGAACAAAAAAACAAATTTTCAAGTTACTCTCGTAATTATCTAATACTTATAATTCCTTCATTTAGGATCTTGTGTTAGTAATACCAGATTACAACATCACCAAATCGCAATATAAAGTACATAGTCTAATTCTATAGGTGTGATCTGATTATGAAACATCGCAGACTATTTCTCTTAATACAAATATTTACTCTCATACGATTAATGGAAGTGATGCTATGAATGGATTAGAGTTCATTATGTTAAGTGGGCCGTTTTATACTCAATTCTGTGTTTCTGTACGTAGTAATAAAATACGTCCGTCTATGATTTTATAATGGCTATGTTTATTTAAGTGTTGTCTGTAGTTATTAACATGAAACGAATAAGTAAACAGTCTCTTTTAGAATCGTGTGTGTCTTTTTATTTGTGCCGGGTGCCCGAGCCTAGAAAAGGATCAGGCAATTTCAATAGGCATTTTACCGGAAGATAGAAAAAATCGTAGGAACACATTTTATCTAAGATATATCGAAATCCCTGCGCAAAAATTTCATCGTACTTAGCTCTCTCTATTTGGTCCCATTGCTGGACACGGGCCTCTTCTCACTATGAGAAGAGTAAGACCAAGGTTCACCACGCTGGCCAAGTGCCGGTTGGCAGACTACATGTCTTTCGAGAACATAATGGAGAACTTTCAGACATACAGGGTTTCCCATGATGTCTTCCTTCACTGCACAGCACGGAATAATCAACTACTTAATACGCATTGAACTGCGAAAAGACACTGGTGTGCGTCGTGGATTTGACCAATACGCAAGTACCACAGAAAATTGAAAATACTTTAAAGTGTAGCAAAATTATCTAAAGTAATGAGTAACGCCAACGAACAGAAATATTTTGGGCGTAACCGTTACTCTTTAAGCTTACTAAAGCTCTTTGATGTTCCTAAAAGCACTTTATACTGATACAAACAGAATTACACAAATATGTAGAAAACTTATATATAGACTTGTCCACTATCATCGGCTCGCTTACAATCTCATTGAAAGCTTCATTAACAGAAAGAGTATTATCAGATGTGGAACATAAAACCACTTGTCACTTCCTCGCAGCTCAATAAAAAGGGGAAAATGGAAAAACCGTTAATCTCGGTGATGAGAGATGCCGTAGGCAGGTAGGAAGTTGTTGCAGAGTGCGCAGTGGAAGTTTGTATTACATCTACCTGACTATGGCAAGGCAAAGTCTAACATATATGTACTGTGTTTCACAGCGATGAAATTAATATGTAAATTTACCTGAGATCTTCTGGTGATGTTCTGGAGTAGACCTATAAGATTACACTTATTAATTTGGCCAAAATGATGATGAAATCGTTATAGCTACCAGAGGGTCCAAGGCGTCTGTCTTCAGGCACGATGCTCGTGGATGGATTTACACAATTTTACAAATGTTCAATATTTCACAAATTTTATCACAACCAACCAATGCCGGAAATAGATCGAAAGCGGCATTCACAAGGGTGCCAAATTTACTTCAATTACAATACAATTCGCGAAGCCTCAAGGATGTGCTTTCCAAAAGGCGATATTCTACGAGTCGACAAAAACATGTTAATTTTACAAGCCACGAGCAAAAGGTGAAGTCCAATTTATATCACTAACTTTATCAATCGCTCACAACTTTTGTCGGGAAAATCCAACAGCGACAGTTGCAAGGTTATTAACCAATTTAATTCAATTCTACAACACACACAAAGTCAAAACGAGTTAACAAAACGAAATTTCCAGAACAAGCATTAGAATGATTTGACAGTTCATAGTGTGACCATAGTCAAAATTTACAATAGACAAACAAAACGTTACTAAACTGATACAATCGATTTAACTTATCATAGAAAATATTTCTATTTCAAACATCCACCCACCCCGAACCGGCCTACTGGTCCGCTAATCGGTTGGTAGACGTGACAACGTTGCAACCGCTCTCCTCAGAATCGAACCGTCCACCAAGACCTCAGCAAATCGGGGAATTCCATCAGCCCCAGTTACCAAACGAAGAATGCGCCCTCTGCGCCATCTGAGTGGCGGAAGGTTAGCCTCCTTGATCAAAACGAGGTCTCCAATCTTGGGTGGATCGGTCTTGTCCGTCCACTTAACGCGTTGCTGGAGTATCTGCAAATATTCCAAATTCCAGCGTTTCCAAAAGCACTGAGTAATCTGGCGTACCAATTCAAAACGCGAGAGACGATTGGGTCTCGTATCAATATAAGGGTACTCAGGCAAGGCGACAAGTGAGCGATCAATCAAAAAATGGCCCGGCGTAAGGGCTTCCAAATCATTCGGATCTGAGGAGATCGGGCACAATGGCCTAGAGTTCAAAACGGCCTCAATCTTAGAAAACACAGTTGGGAGTTCCTCAAATGTAAGGACCAATTGTCCTGCGCAAGTGTGTTTTGGCCGATTTTACAGCAGCCTCAAATATAGCACCCAGTGTGGACAATTTGGTGGGAAAAACAACCAATTTATCACACGGGCAAGCCTATTGCCGATATAAACCTTGTTGGTTTCAAGGAAATTAACTACGTCATTCAAATAATTATAGGTGCCCTTGAAGTTAGTGCCGCAATCAGAACGGATCAAGGAAGACAGCCCTCTGCGGGGTACAAATCTGTCAAATGTGGCTACGAACGCCTCGGTCGTAAGCGAGGAGACCAGTTCTAAATGTACGGCCTTTGTGGAGAGGCAAACAAAGACGCACAAGTAGGCCTTAACAGTCTTGCTGTTTCGAAGTGTCGAATTTTTAACCAAAAAGGGACCAGCAAAGTCCGTACCAACACCGTCAAACATCCTGCTCTCTGTTACGCGATCTGCCGGTAAGTCTCCCATCCAGGACTGCATGGTAGAAGCCTTTAGCTTATAGCAAGGGATGCAGCGAAAGCCTAAACTCCGAATAATTCTTCGGGCAGACAAAATAAAAAACTCGCGTTGCAAAATGGCCAACAGAACATTACAACCAGCATGCGAATTGTTAAGGTGACGGTCAGTTACCAACAAACGTACCAAATGACCGTCCTTGGGTAACAACAGGGGAGGGGTGACGTGCTCGACGAGGCGGGCAAACTTTTTGAGCGTATTATCGCAGATCGCCTCGTCAGCCACTTGTGCAGGGATGGACCGAACCTGGACGACAACCAATTTGGTTTTCACCATAGATGCCATCATGCGCGTGAGAGCCTTGGTGGAGGAGACGGTGTCCCGGGGTGGGGTGGTGCTGGCGGTGTCTTTAGACATCTCCAACGCATTCAACACCCTACCCTGGAGTTGTATTCTCTTAGGCTCTGAAATACCATTGCGTGCCTCCCTACCTCCACCGTACAGTAGGGGCTTATCTAGAGGATAGATGCGTCACCTATCGGGGACGTGACGGTGCCGGTCGGCACCTCATGTCATGCGGTGTTCCGCAGGGATCGGTCTTGGGACCGCTCCTGTGGAACATCGCCTATGACTGGGTGCTGAGAGGTGAACTCCCGCCGGGCGCCGACTTGACATGTTATGCGGACGACACGCTCGTAACTGCCCGGGGGAGCTCGCACAGGGAAGCGACGTTGATAGCCACGGCTGCAGTGTCACAGGTGGTGAACCGCATCCGGCGCCTGGGCCTGGAGGTGGCCCTAAATAAGTCGGAGGCCATAGTGTTTCATGACCCCCGCAGGGCGCTGGCGCCGGGATCACACATCGTGGTCAGCGGTGCCCGGATAGCTGTCAAGTCCACCATGAAGTATCTGGGATTGGTGCTCGACAGCCCATGGGAATTCGGGCCCCACTTCCGGCAGCTGGCGCCCAAGCTGATGGGCGCAGCAGGCGCGCTTTCAACGTTGCTTCCCAACTTAGGAGGCCCGAGCGCCGCCTGTAGGCGGTTGTACGTGGGAATCGTGCGGTCCATGGCCCTGTATGGGGCCCCTGTGTGGGCGATGGACATGACGGCCAGCACTCTCGCCATTCTGCGCAAACCGCAGAGGGCGATGGCCATAAGAGTCGTCCGCGGATATCGCACGATTTCCTACGAGGCGGCTTGCATCCTGGCCGGATCCCCACCCTGGGACCTAGAGGCGAAAGTACTCGCTTCATTATATCGATGGCGCGAGGAAAAGCAGACACGGGGCTCGAGGCTGGTGCAGTGGCAGATCGCGCTGCGCGGAGAGGAGCTCCGTCAGGTCTTGGTGGCGGAATGGCGGCAAAGGCTTCTGCGCCCTACCGCCGGCCTCGCTACCGTCGAGGCGATCCGGCCAGTACTCGATGACTGGCTCGGGAGAAGGCATGGCTCCCTGTCGTTTAGGGTGACGCAGGTGCTGTCGGGGCACGGCTGCTTCGGCAAGTACCTGTGCCGCATAGACAGGGAGCCGGACGCTCGGTGCCACCACTGCGTCCATTGCGGGGAGGACACGGCGCAACACCCGCTCGCCGAGTGTGTAGGAGGGAGGAGCAGCGCTGTGTCCTCACAAATAAAATAGGAGGCGATCTGTCGCTGCCGGCCGTAGAGCGGAAGATGGTCGGTAGCGCAGAGTCGTGGGACGCGGTGGTGTCCTTCTGCGAGGACGTGATGTCGCAGAAGGAAACTGGGGAGAGGGAGAGGGAGATCTCGACTCCCTTCCCCGGCCGCAGAAGGCGCACCGGGCGCAGGAGAAGGGCGGACAACGCCCTTTTCCGGCCCTCATGAATGGGTCCAGGGGCGAGTCCTCGCCCCCTATTCGATGGACCCGAGGCGCAGGCGCGCGCGGCTGTCGGCGCGCCCCTCTGAGGTGATGCACGGGGTAGTTCAACACCTCACTACCCCGTGCAGGAGACGAGGCCCGGACAGACCCGGCCAGCACTAGTGTGGGGCTGCGGAAGAGTTTGGATTCCCACGGCCCCGCACGCACGTGCGAGGAGACACCGGGATGGTTTTAGCCGGTAAGAGTCCGGCACGCCCCTCCGCTTTTCCCCAGGCGGAGGTAGTCCATGAGGATTTCCCCCCGCAAAAAAAAAAACAAAAAAAGGGTGTGACGTGCCCCGTAAGGGATGGCGTTCTTGAGACGCCCTCCAACGTGCAAGAGACCCGTCTCCAAAAAAGGGTTCAATTTAGAAACAGCGGCCGATAATTTCCATTTCCCTGACTTAAGGATAGCAATCTCCTTCTCAAAATGCGCCAATTGCACAGAACGAACCCAAAAGGTGAGGGACTCCTGTCGTTCCTGTGGAGAGAAACGGTATCAGACGTTTCTATTGTGGGTGCCTAAAATTAAAGACAAAACGTTTTATCCAAGCAGTAACGCCTAACAACTTGTCAAGGGAGCTGTAGCGATTCAACAAAAATCGGGGTTGAAGGCGCATTCCACCTTCTCAAGAGCGAGTGTTCGCAGACCCGGCAAATTGGAAGTATTTAAAACTGGCGTTCGAGGTCAATTAATTTCTGGTCGACTCAACCATTCCGGACCCCACCACAGTGAATGGCCTATCAAACTAGGCGTCAAGCATCCGCGCGAGGCACAATCAGCGGGGTTCAGATCACCTGGCACGTGTCTCCAAACAAGCGAGACTTCGGATTTTTGTATTTGGGAAGCGCGATTAGCGACAAATACCTCCAAAGTGTGGACAGACGCCTTCAACCAACAAAAAACAATTTGGCTGTCTGTCCAGGCGTAGGTCCCATTAATACAAATGGTTTTACTCAACGTTAGACACGTGATTCAACAATCACACGAGTAGGGCTGCTCCCGAGAGCTCCAATTTCGAAATGGTCAGAGATGTCAAGGGGTGCAACCTTGCTCTTCATGATGATCAGGGATCAACCCGCACCTGACCTGAGGCACTGACTGTGAGCAAGTACACCACGGCCGCGTGACCACGTTCCGAAGCATCACGAAACCCGTGGAGGGTTGCCTTGTACTTCCCGGGAGGTAGAATGGGACGAGGCAAGGAGGTCTCATTGACGGCAGGAAGTGAGGATACAAAAGAGGTCCATTACTCAACAAGAGTACCGCGTAGAGGTTCGTCCCAGGTCAATCCTGCTGTCCAAAGCTTCTGCAAGCATTTTGCCCAAAATATGACAGGACAAATCCAACCGTTTGGATCAAAGGTTCTGGCGACAGTAGATAACACGAGACGTTTAGTCCAAGAGCAAGTCAATTTCAAGTCTACGTTATACGTAAAGATGTCTTGGACTGGTCTGTACTGAACGCCGAGAACAGTCATCATCGCGGGGTCGTCAACAATCTTAAATAAATATGGATCTTGCTGATGATACTCTGGTAGGCCTTCCAAAAGCACTGGTGAGTTGGAAATGCATTTGCGCAACTCATAACCAGCGGAGGCCCAGATACCTATCAATTCAACTAATTTTGCCTGGGCAGCGACCGTTGGCCAGGACCAGGCAAATAAAAACGAGGGTGCGCTCTAAGGTCCTCAAAGGCGCGGTGATTCGTGCCGCGCGCCATCTTTGGGGGGTCATAATGACCCACCTGCCCAAAACGAGGTGGGCGCGACTCAAGGCGGGGAAGCTCCGCCAAAGAAGGGGAATGTCTAGGACAGCAGTCATGGTGCTGGTGACGCTGAGCAGTCGCACATTCAGGTGCGCGAGAGAGAGGAGGCGTGCGTACGCTACGGTTCTCCAAGCGGGGTGAGTGGCGATCACGTGAGCGAGGCGAATCTTGGCTGCGCGCCGGTGAGCTTCGGTTGCCACTTTCAATACACCCGCCCGTGCGCGGCGTCGGCTGATTGGACAAGCGGCCTACCTCTCTGGTATTCATACAGAGAATGTCCAAATGCTGTCCTCCACAGTAAGGACAGGGGCGAGAGTTTGGGCAGTCTCGCTGGTAGTGGGATGCACATGAGAAGCAAACGCGGCGGGCATTCGCGATGCGCCTACGAAAGGTGACATGAAGGTCCAAGTATGCCTTACAACTGGCCGTTCTGTGCCCCGTGGCCTTACAGTAAGGGCACTCCGCTGGGCTCTGCGTGACTGCAAAGCGAGGAGGGTGCCTATCAACATTTCCTCGGGTGTGAACGCGAGTCTGCTCCTTAACTTTGGGCGGCTGCGACTTAGCCGGCGTGTAACCACCGGAGTTGTCCAAAACCCGGCACTCGTCCTCCAAGAACCTTTCCAAGTCTGCAAAAGGGGGTAGATGGGTCGCACTATCCCCACCTAAGCGCTGTTCAAATCGCGACCTTAGGTCGGCAGGTAGCTTCTTGAGCACAATGTGCACCAACAGGTAGGACCATTGGTCCACGGGCAGATCCAGGCACTTAAGGGCGTTGGTTGCCACCAATAGCGGGCTCAAAAGTTGGGTGCGCAACCCAAAGACCCGGGTGAGCGTGGGCAAACTCGAAATCTGCTCAATATGGGTGACTGCGAGGCCTTGCTTGTTGTGGTACCTACGGGTAATTAAATCCCGAGCCGTCTGGTAGGCCTCGTTAGACACGGGCAGATGCTGGATGAGGCCTTTGGCCTCCCCATCCAGAACCGACATCAAGTAGGCCAATTTTTGTGCCGGCCCGCGTCAGCCCTGGTATCGACCAGGCTGTCAAACATGTTGAGAAAGCCCAGGTAGCTTCCTAGGCAGCCACCAAAATGTGGGAGGTCTAATGTGGGAAGCCGACTCACCAGTCCCAGTGCTAGCCTAGGAAGCTCCTGCTTCAAAACGGGTTGCCCGTCCCTCTCGGCAATTAGCTGTCTTGCAGAGTCTAAGACAGCATCATAATTATAGGTCCAATATCTGGGCATAATCCTCACTGACTCTATTTCGCTGGTCCACGGTGAAGTCAACAACTGACACTTTGAGACAGCAAGCGCTGAAAGTACAAAATTGCTGTTCCACGCTTGCTAGCCGATCATTGATCTGCTCAAATCGTTGTAATAGGGCCTGCTGGCGATCAGGCCGGTTTACCAGAGCACTGGCTGAGGCAAACCAGCGCAAATGTGATGAAATGGCACCCGCAGCCGCATGCAAGTCCTTGATAGCTGACATAATTAATTCTCAAAAGAGCTCGGAGAAGCGTTAAACAATACTGTCAATTAAAACTTAACAAAACTTAATATTTGTTAATTCTTTGAAACCAACAAGGTGTTAGCCTGTTTACTACAACTGCAGGCAAGCGGCAGGTTTTACTGCCAACAAAATTAAAAGTTTCAATATATTGAAACAAACACAAAAGTTCTCAAAGGTTATAACTTATAACAAGTTAAAAGCTGAAACTTCAAATTAATTAAATGATTATTTGCAACAGACAGACTGTGATTCTTCATTATTATTTCAACTTTTAATTAGTCAGTTCGATTCCATCTCCCGTCGGTGACACTTGCCTCAAAAACCAAATTTTGTATATTCTTAGTATATAGTGAAAGTCAAATAAAGTGTCCCTCAATTAATAATTTCTTTTTAAAAAAAACGCTTTACCCAAGGTCTCATAACTGTTCGCAACATAATACTTAGCTCCTACCAAATATTGGCTGACCGAACCGAACTGTACACCCACCAATTCTACAATTTGGTATACCTATATGATTTCATCACGTTCTAAGACAAATAAATTCACAGTACATTTAATCAGTTTCAAAATCTTAATATATAAAATCCTTGCGTTACTTACTGACTGACAGAAACGCTACAGCCGAAACTATTGGGCGCAGGAAGCTGAAATTTGGCACGTATGTTCCTTGTGGAGCGTAAGGGTGCACTAAGAAGGGATTTCTCGAAATTCCCACGGTATCGGGCAAAACGGGTAAAATAATATAAAATGCGGGCTCAGCTGCGGGCGTCCTCTAGTATTCTTCTTCTTCTGTCGCGACCTTATCCCATTTACTTGGGGTCGGCCCTCCTTATCCTTTTCCTCCATAGTGTACGGTCTTAAGTAGTGCTTGCGTCTAATTTAGCTTCTTTCAGGTCATTTTCGACCGTCGTTAACCAAGTGGCAGGTGGTCTTCCGCGTCCGCGTTTCGTCGTTGGCATGTTTAGAGCAAGCTTGACCATGTGGTCAACGGGTTTTCTCTGGATGTGACCATACCATCGCAGGCGATTTTCTTTCACTTTGTTAGCGATAGGAACCACTTTGAAGCTGCCTCTTATGTACTCGTTTCGAACCTTGTCTAACTTAGTAACTCCCGCAGACCAGCGTAACATACGTATTTCGGCTGTATGTAAGGTATTAAGGTGTTTTTTTGTAGTTGCCCAACATTCTGACCCATACATCATTACAGGGCATATTGCTGTTTTGTACACGTGGCCTTTGATTTTTATTGGCATTTTTCGGTCGCATATAACCCCTGTGAGCTGCCGCCACTTCCTCCAACCACATGATGTTCTGTGTGTTACGTCTCTTTCAATTTTAGCATCATTACCTATGACTGAGCCTAGGTATTTAAATTGTGTAATTGTGGAAAGTGGCTAAGTTCCGATGGTAAATTTGTTGCTAACAGGGTGGTGAGTGGAACCGTCAAATATACACGACATATACACCGTTTTGGTTCTACTTACTTTCAAACCGTTATTTTCGAATGCCTCCACCCACGAGTTGAGATTTTGCTGTAATTTATTTGCGTCGTCCGACATTAAGATCACATCGTCTGCGTACAAGATGTTCCAAGGTAGCGGTTTTTGACAGTGCTTAGTGAGATAGTCCATCGTGGTATTGAACAGCAGTGGGCTAAGAGTTGAGCCTTGGTGCACACCGACCTCCAGTTCAAACTTGCTACCTATTCCGGCTGGGCTGTGTACAATCAATTTAACGGCTCTGTAGTTGCTGCATTCCCTCACATCGCCTTTGCCCTTATAGAAAGGTATAAGAAAACTATTGCGCCAGCAGCAGTTGGAAATGGTACCGCCCTCAATAAATTTATTAAATAATTCGCACAGCCACAGAATACCCTGTTCACCCATGTGTTTCCAGACCTCGGCTGGTATTTCGTCTGGACCTGGTGCCTTGTTGTTCTTCATCTGCTTTAACGCCTTTTTAACTTCTTGTGGCTCGATAGCAGGGATTGGGCCAGCAACTGGTTCCGGGTGAGGGAAGGTTTGGTTTCTGGGACGTGATATATTAAGTAGCTCTCTGTAGTATTCTGTCCACCTGTTTTTAATGTCCTCGTCTTGAGTTAGAAGTCAGTATGCTTCATCATTTATGTATTTTACTGTTGTTAAGTCTTTTGTGTTGTTATGTCTCATTTTTGCTACTTTGTGAATGTTAACATCTGTAGTGGCTGACTCTAACTTTTCGCAGAACTTGCTGTTTGATTTTGCCATTGCAATTGCCACATGTCGCTTAGCCTGCTTTTTTTATCTTGGTATGTTTTACGGTCATTTTCATCTTGTGTGGATTGCCATAACTTGAAACTGTCCTTTTTTGCCAATATGACCTCCCTAATATCGGAACTCCACCACTGAGTTTCCTTGTTTGGACCTTTTCTACTTCTGGTTCTACCCAGGTATTTTTCTGCTGTTGTTATGCATACCTTTTTGAAGCGTTTCCACATTTCCTTCGCTGTACAGGCTGCTGTATTGTCGTTGGATAGGTAGTCTTTCAGATCTTTGATAAAAAGTTCACCGGAAGGTTCAATGATGTCTCTCCATTTTATTTTGGGTATCATCTTTCTTTTCAAATTAATTGGCTTCGGCAAACTATAAACAGCCACCATCAGTCTGTGTTGGGTAGTGAGAGGTTCTCCGGGTATGATTTTACAGTCCTTGTATCTTCCTAAGCTACTTCGTCTTGCTAGCATATAGTCTATTTGCATGGAATGGCCACCGCTTTGGTATGTGATTAGATGTGATTCTTTTTTCTTAAAGAAGGTATTAATGATGGCTAGGTCATAGACAGATGAGTACTGCATGATAGTATTTTCATCATTATTTCGTGCACCGTACCCGTATCCACCATGCCTTCTTTAAAAGTTTCTCCCTTTTTCGCCAACGTGGCCATTCAAATCACCGCCCAGATGTACTGACTCGCACGAAGGTATAGTATTACTTAGGTTATACAAATCATCCTAGAATGCTTCTTTCTCGCTCTCGGTAGTTCCTGTCTGCGGAGCATATGCTGATATTATATTAAAGCATGGTTGGTTTTCAAGTGCTATTTTCACCAACATTAGTCTATGACTAACTCTCTCAACTTTTACAAGCCTGTTTGTTAATTTCTCCGATAGTACGATCCCCACGCCATTTTTATTTGCCACGGTTCCATTATATATTAGCTTAAACCCATTGCCGATATGTCTTGATTTTGCCCCTTTCCACTTGGTTTCCTGTACACAGTATGCATCTATTTTTCTCTTGACGATTACGTCGCTGAGCTCGGCACTTCTGCCCGTCATAGAGCCGACATTCCATGTGACTAAAGGTAGAGATGCGCCTGTGTTCAATCGACCGTCGCTTAAGGGGGACGCTCTAGTATGTATATGTCTTCCTTTATTGCGTACTTTCATATTTTTTTTTTTGGATAAGGAGATTTTGATTGGTTGTGGTTTTTACAGCCGGTTGCCACCTGACGCCAAGACAGTAATCCTCCTCAGGACTATGAGCGCCGCCGTTGAACAGTGATGGTTCCTTCCGCCGCCGACTCTTTTGGGTTGCCCTGCCCAGCACCCCAACTCTAGTGATGACCTAGTTGTCCCGGTAGCCAAGGTTAGCTTACCCCTAGGCTCTCCCCCCTCCCCACAATGGCCAAGCACTTATTTAATGGCGGTGCTAACTCGCCATGTCACAAGGTCGTCATCGGATTTGCGAGTATTTCTTAGAGCCTGCACCTGCCAGCTGAGGCTGTTAGCTGAGGCTCGCCCCTACCTCCTACGTCCTCTAGTATTATTTATAATTATTATCATTAGCCCTGTACATAACATGTCCCATGTCTGAGCATGAGTCTCTAATCACATGAGATCAGAGAGGGGAAAGGCCATAGTTCACCTCGCTTCACAAGTATACGTTGGCAGACTTTACATGTCTTTCGAGAACATTATGGAGAAAGTTTTCCTTCACTGTTTCAGCAATCTACAAACAACAATTCAATACGCACATAACTTCAAAAAGTCATTGGTGTGTGCCGTAGATTCGAACCCAAGACCCTCTGCGTAGCAGTCTATCGATGTCTCCACTAGGCTCTCGCTGTTAAATGAAAGAAGCTATGAAAAAATTGTAAGGATATTTTATTATTCACAAGTCCACTACATTACCCGTCTATATAAAAGATCTCAATGCCGGATATTAATTTCAACACTAAGCTTTATTCAATAAACTGCGATTGCGTATTCAATGATTCCTTTATTCAAGCACTAACTAAGACTTACCTATATAAAGCCCGCTAAATGGCTCGCAGCTCTATATTAAAAGAATTTTAATTGAATTTTAGCTATGTGATAATCTTTATTAGTATTCGAAACATTATTTTTTATTATGGACAAGAGGATGCCCGCGGTTACACCCGCGTTATTTAAGGCTACTGCTCTGCTCCCGTCGCTCATAGCGTGATGTTATATAGCCTATAGCCTTCCTCGATAAATGTGCTATCAAACAATGACAGAATTTTTCAAATCGGACCAGTAGTTTCTGATATTAGCGCGTTCAACCAAACAAACAAACAAACTCTTCAGCTTTATATATTAGTATAAGATAAGATATAAGATGAATAAAGTTGTACTATTCGTGATTTCACTTATTGAGATGGGCAGAATAAAAATGTTACACTGGTATATTTAAGTTAAATTTAAACGAATAAAGTGCGGCGATAGCCCAGTGGTGTACGTAACGGAATGCCGAGACGATGGTCTCAGGTTCTATCCCCAAGTACTCCGGGCACACACCTCTAGGTTTTCGAAGTTATGTGTGCATTATAAATTAATTATCGCTCGCTGAATGATGTGTCTGGTAGATGGCAATAGACTCGCCCCCTATTACAATGGGACCGAAACATAACTGGCAAAGTGTGGGTGTGTAATACACAACTGCCTACCCCTTCGGGGATAAAAGACGTGAAGTTATATTAAACGAATAAACTCATTGAAAATGGTTTATTCATTGATCCGAGTGATTTTCAGAGTTTCTTGATGCCAAGATTCTCTTCTTCCACGTTTTATTTTAAGTAAAAAGACAGTAGTGTTAAAACTAACGATCTTAAAAAATATAAAACCATTATCAATTAGACATGATAATATGAGATTTTGCGGTAGTTGTCTATATCTATAATGTGATAAAACTATAAAACTACGTAACCTTAAACGTCTAGACATTAGTAATACTGGACTTTAAAAGAAAGAAACTTATTTACTATAATAAGATAGGTATATGAGTATTTATTTGTTTGCAGACAGTTAATGGCTGGTCTTTAAAAAAATATTATATCATTAATGTTCACGATCTAAGATTTCTCAATTCAATGCTCGCATTGAACATTTACGTGAACTCTTTCATAACGACAATACTTCTAACAAAGGAGGCTATATAGATTGTGCCCTTAATATTTATTTAATACTTAGACATTGAAACTTGATGCAAGTTAGTATCTCGTGAAGGAAGTATAAAAATATGTAGAGTGTAGGTAAATACTTTGCCATAAAGATACAAAAGTTAACGGTAAGGACATGTTTTAGAAACAGTTATTACTAGGTACGCATGAAGATTCAGGATAGATCATATCCCCCCCCGTGGGATCTCCACCTTGTCGTGGTGGGGGGGCTCAGTAACCGTGAGTTAGAAGCCACCCACGGTGAAGCTAAGCGGGATCCCGGGAGGGGACGCTCCACGTGGGCTTGGTAGAGGCCTGCGTAGGATGCGTCCCATGGTGCGGGTGCGGGGGACAGTTCTGTCTGTCCCTCGCAGTCGGGTGCGGTCGCGGGAGGAGAGGCGTGTGGGTGTTGCGTTGCCCCGCGCCCTATCTCCCGCGACCAAATGGGGGCGCACCATCGTTGCGTCGCGGTGGGGCCGCAGAGGAAGAGGAGATGCGGTGTTGCGTTGCCGTCCTCCCTATCCTCTGCGGCCGCTGGGTGTTTTGGCGGCGGAGCCCAACACCTTCATCCGCCGCCAAGGGGGTTTCGTTCGGGGCCCGCCTGACCATCTGGCGGGCCAATACCCGTCGGGTGGTAGCGAGGAATGCTTTGGTGAAACCCTACCCTCCGACACATGGGTACATGAGGAGCACGGGTTGGTTTTTAGTCAGTAAGAGTCTGACAGTCCCCTTCGTCCTTCTCCCCCGGGGCGGAGGGACTCCATGAGGATTTTCCAACCCGATACAAAAAAAAAAAAAAAAAAAAAGATCATATCACCAAGTGCTTCCCATACCCTCCGACACACGGGTACATGAGAAAAAAAAGGATAGATGATGTCTAAAATCTGAAATACTGTTATAGCACCTAAGACGACTCAGCCTACTATACCTTTATAAGTATGTAGGGTAGTATAGTAATGTACAAAGCTATTGGAGTTTCTCCGTATATTAACATATGTAGTAGTTTTTCCTATCCGTTGTATCCATCACTGCGAGAACTGCTACGAGATATAGATTGTTTGCCGCATGTTCGCCATGAGAAGACAATGAACTAATTACTTGACCATATTCTAAATCAATTTTTTTTACAAAAGAATACCTTATGCATATTTTTTTTTAGGAAAGTGATTTGTCATTCAAATGGCTAACTTAAAAAGCCGTTACCAGTTACCGTTTGCAGTACGTTTACCAGTTAGGTTCTTACTCGACTTTCTACAATTGCAATAAAGCGATTGGCAGTAAAAATCTACTACAGCGTGCGCTCCCATTTGGAGCGTTACTCCGAAGTCCCCGGGGGCTAATGCCAAATACGCTGGCGAGGCAGATTTGAGATCGCATCGTAGTACCTCGTGTTGTTACTGCAAGGATAAATGTACTTTTGGATTATATACTTAGCTTAGCAGCCAATATACAAAGGATTTATCTGTTAAAAATAACAAGTCGAATATAGGACATTTTATCTTTTTATGTTGCTGTGAACGGTGGTCTCATTCTATATAGGTTTCAGTGTGCTATGTATCTTGCATACATAAACCAGTTGATACAGATTTTTATAAATTTTGTTAATTTTTCAGCAAACTGCGAGGTAACTGCTTTTCGCACTACGCCGTATTTATAGGCATGATCAGATCCATAAGTGTTTAAAAATTATACACATAGCCACGAAACTGCTCGATGTGTTTTCCACATTCGATTTACAAAAAATCTGTATGCTAACCTGATCCCTGATCAAACATGCCTTTTAAAAAGAGCTCCGATGAAAAAAATATATTCTATTCATACCCGCCTCGCATGGAGACCTTCCGGCTATTAGTCGAGTAATTAAATCGACTAGTAGTTTTTCTGTCGGTGTGAAACCATATAAAAACGTCGCAAAACTTTCCCCAGTTTCCGCAAGTCATTAAACTTTGAAGTTATGCATGCGCCTCTGCGTACTGGTTGAACATTGTTATGTGTCGTTATTGACTTTCGTATGATTTTGAAATTGCCATCCAGTGTGGCAATGCTGCCAGCCTTCTGGGCACGTTACCCGATGACATTGATGCTCAGGCATTTTACGACGCCTAAACCTTGTAAATATTTTAACTTTTAAGATTTGTTTTATGTTTTTTGTATTAGATTAGGTTAGATTAAATTAGATTAAGCTTCAGTTATAAAATTATGTTTCTCTAATTATTGTTCCAAATTAAATACATTTTATTACACACAAAAAATATTTGAAATGATGGTAAAGGAAAACCTGCCAACACTATAATAATATAATTAAATTATTTGTATTTTAAAATAACCCTAAACTAGTTTACCAAAATACCCACATCTATATAAATCTTTACATATTAAAATCAAACTACGATTAAGGGTTTCTAGATCATTCGGTTTAAATGTAATATCTTTAAAACCAATATATCGCAATAGAATCATATAATAATAAAAAATATAATAATATAAATGTATATCTCTACATTTTATAAAATTAAGACCGGTACAGCACGATAAACCTCAAAACAACCTAAAAAATTTTAGGCAAGGTTTTCACCAGTAGATAGTATGATTCCAGAGGAAGGTTCAGGCGTATAATTGCGGGTGGAGCTGTAATGAAGTCTAGTATTCATATAAATACAAAGATTGCTTTAAAACTAATTAGTTCAACATGACTTTATAGTTACAGTAATTAATTAAATGGGGTCTAAACAAAACAAGCAGCCCGTTCAGCGTCAATTTGTTTGAACCGCAGTGTACCTCATTAATACCGTGAACATTTCTGAATGTGCAGTAATATGCAACAGGCGACATCACACATCTTATTCGTTTCCAACAATTAGTAGAACTACATATAATGAGATACACAAGTTTCTAACACAGTAACTTTATTATGACTGTAATTATTATCTTAGGGCTTAGACACAGAAAAGCCACATAAAACAGTATTATTTTAAGGGAATTTAGAATATCTACGCAGTAGAATTTCTTCACCTGTAGGCAGGAGGAAGCTAAAGAGGGCATCTTGAAACGGAATTATGGAGCAGGTAAAGAAAAAGTTGGAATATGATCGTATCAAGAGTCAAAGAAAAGGCAAGAAACCGAAAGGAATGGCAATTGCTCCACTGACAAGAGCCAAGCTCTTAAAGTAAAAAAGAAAATTCACCTCGGTATATAGACAGCGATGGCTTAGTGGAAAGACAAACTGACTTTTCAAAGTCATCTGAGTTTTAAATTGTGAATAACCTCTTGCTAAGCAATGAAGGAAAACATCGTGAGCCAACTTGCGAATGTGAGTATTCGCCGTAATGTTCTTAGATAATTATGAGATGTTTATCAATTCGAACTTAACCAACATGGTGGACTGACGGCTAGCTCTACCCATAGTAAGAACAGGCCCCAATATACACTTCGGCGCCGAGCTGTCATTTAATGTATTTACCTAAATGTCAGCAAAATGCTAAAATGATAGCTATTTAAAATCAAATTCAATATTATTAAAAAATATTCCATTTTTATACCATACGTCAAGATGACGACTATTGAATCGAAGACAATTTGATTACGATTAGTCTCATTTGATTTTAGAACAGTAGACTCAACTAGTTAAAGTCACACAAATATCATTTAATTAAATCAGTCATTACTTCGACAAAATCTGCCGTATTTAATTAATTAATAGTAAACAGAGTGTATGGTAAGTAGTATTGAGAGGAAACCATTTTTTACTTTTTATAGCCATGGGTTACATTTATGGATGAGAATAAAACCTGTTATTTTTAAAACCACTGGGCATGTGAACACTTACCTCTTATTCTTTTAATGAGAGTAGTAAATCTGAAACAAAAATATTAATGTTAAAAATTTGTAAATAATAAGCAAAAACTTAAAAATTAAATTATGGCCTTTAAATAAAAGCTTGCACTATTTTCCTGTACTATAGCAGGTATACTTCATCTTTAAATTCAAAATCCGTTTAAAAGGTTTAAAACCGTGTTCCATAGATAAAAAAACCACAATTAAAAACCGCGCGAAAACATTCAAACAAAGAATTAAAATGTGCCATTATTTCCTACCAGCCTGATTCAGTAGAAAATAGAGAATGCATTTAGTGGCATTTGAGGTTAATTGTAGTCGAAATAATAGAATACTTGGAATGTTGAGGGGAGGTAAATAAAAGTACTCGTAGAAACTATGTTTGCGTACACCAGTGGGCCTACAAAAAATACATCGGCTCGTTATTCCGCACATGCTACGTACGAGTTATCGTTAGCGTGAGTAAAATGGTAGCCAAATAACCAATGACACGCTAAACATCAATTCCGCAACGTCGGGAGAAAACACGCTTAGACTACAGGCCCATGTCCAAAATGGGTGGGTCATATGAACCACCACAATTTCCAAAAAATTACCGACATTGTGGTGCACCATTTTTTTAAGGCCCTGCGCGCTTTCTTATTATTTTTCATAGATCTATCGATGGTAAAAATGCCGTACAAAAATATATGACCGAAATGCGTATTCAATCTACCTGCTTTTGAATTCTCACCAGCACTCAGTTGGACAGCTTACAAGTGACGGCATAGTGCTGAATCTCATTATTTTATGCTCTTATATCGTCCTATATACGTCACCTGGTGGTTCATATGACCCACCCATTTTGGACATGGGCCTGTAGTCTAGCTAGTTTGTCTATGGAAGTTAGCGTGAGGACCGATTAAAAAAGCTAAACGTCAAATGTCAAAACGTTAAACAAGGCGCACTTGGCGGTCATTGTTAACAAATTTAAAACTTGTGAAGTGTTTCGGTATCGTGTTGTGTTCATTTTTAAAGTTAAAATGTAATATTGAATCATTTATTAATATCAAACTCGATTGTGCTTCAAACAAAATGAGTGTTAATTAATATGTGTGAGATCCTAACAAGTTTCTAACAAGTGAAAAAGCATCTCTCAAGGCCGTCAAAGTGAAGGCCGTCATGTCACATTGCTTAATCAGCAATTGGGGATGGTAGCCTTCGCAATAGGACTTCACTGTCAGCTTACCATCAGGCAGCGTGAAGTCAAATTGACAGGTTTTTTTTTTAATTAAAAAAAAGTTTTATAAATTATTTGAATAATAAAATAAATATCTGTTAATTGAAGTATTTTTTAATTCCAGATGGAATTCAAATTACGTGCGAGCCCGGAGCAATTTACTATAATGTTGGATTTTATGGAAACGTAAGTATTAACTCGCTTAATTCAATATATTCACGAAAATATTATGAATACAAGTCGATATGATTTGTTTACACAAGGACCATTCATTGGCATTTTTGTTTCAAGTGTAGCTCTCAATGCAATGCCCAAAATTTTAAGTGGGTTACGGTTTTTTGCATTTGAAACCTTAACTCTTTAACAATAAAAGCAATTAAACCAGGGTTCTCATTCATGACCTCATTCTTGTATGGTATGTTAGCAGTATGAACAAATTGTGAAGTGCTTAGATCTTTGACTATACTTATCACAAAGTAAAATGTACCTACCTATATGATGCTGATCAATATATTATTTTTAGAAATGGTGGTCTTTCAAAGCCACAGCCAGGGGCTCAAGGCCGACTAAGAGCAGAACGGCTGGGGAATGAGCTCAGTGAAGTTTTAAATTCCGTGGGGTGTGGTGTCCGAAAACCGACAGATAAATGGAAAAGGGTAATATTGAACATCAAGTTAATAGGGGGAAAGTCATTATATTAACATGTTATATCCCTTTATTATCCACTGTAATATTGACACTGAAATTACTCTTTCAGGTTTGGTCTGAATGGAAGACAAAAACCAAAAAGAAAGCCTCCCATATTAATAGAGACACACATGGCACAGGTGGAGGGCCTAGTAGAGCCAAACCATTGAATCCCATGGAAGAAACGATTATTAGGATCATTGGTATTGGTTCTATAACTGGATCTCAAGAAATACAGGAAGCAGGTTTTGATGTAAGTATTATTTTTATCTCTGTATTACTTACATACATCATCTCCTGCCCTTTTCCAGATCTCACTTTCTCAGTAGCCCAGTCCTTTCTAACTCAGTGGGGTAGGCATAATGTGAATTCACACTACATATTCACACTCACATCTCTGCACAGTCATGTAAATCACACAATGGGTATAATTGTGTAAACTAGAAAATCACAATTATTCTTGGAAATAAATTTTGTGTTTTCCATCGACCAAATAACAAATCTTAATTGGCTGAAGTTATACTTCACTATAATATTGTACAATTTATGCTTGTTATATATATGACTGGGCTCCCTCGTTGGACTCTCGGCATAAATGTGCACGTGGGACCGGGAAGTCCCGGGTTCGCTTCCCGGGTCCGCCAGTGTTATTGGGTTTTTCTGTCAGGAAATTCTCAGTAGCAGCATGGAGTCTGGAAATGTGCCCGGTACGGCAATAGGCTCGCCCTCTATTACGTGGGACTAAAATAAATCTAGCGAAAAATGGGTATAGAAATACTCCTTTGCCTACCTATTCAGGGTTATATGCGTGAAACTATGTATATATGTTATATATCTTCAAATTCCTTAAAATAGAATTACTTGAATATATTTCAGGTACAGCCTCAATCTGAGGTTATTGTAATGCCATCATCTTCACAACATACCCAGCCAGCACCTCTACTAGCAGAGGTACGGCATCCACAGCCTTCTACTAGACAAGAATTTGAGCTGGCGTATATGACAGATCCAGATGTTGCAGAGGTGGCAAACACAGGTCCAACACATACTGTGCCCGTATCTTCCAATAGTAGAAGACAAAATACAGCAGGTACAATATAATAATTTCAGTTTAAACCCTTGTTATGAAAACAAAGATTATTGTGTCCATATTATTTCATTGATTTTACAAAGTATAATTTTGTTTCTTGATATAGTAAGGTCGCGTTTAGCGTGCCCTTCAACTCTACGTCGTCGTTGTGTAATCGGCCAACGCAGACGATTGCGCCATCAGACGCCATTTGAACTAGCGACTAGTGAGTTTGTTCAAGCAGAAGAGGCGAGGGTACGACTGGAAGAAACGCGCATTTTGAGGCAGCATGAGGTGGAGATGGAGCGTTTGCGAGTAGAGTCTTGCAGAATAGAAATGGAGGAAAGCCGGAAAGCAATCTTCCAAAAAATTGCTAATACAGTGGAATTAATATTACAGTCACAAATGGCACTTCGTGACTAGAGGCCGCCGGTCGTGTCTTATTTGCCTGTAATATTAATTCCACATTTGTTATTAATTATAATTATTTTTATTTATGAATTCCCATTTAATATTTTTGTTGAATTACCAAAGATTGTTTTTGCTTTAAATTAGGACTATTAATTAAGGAGATTATATTATTCTCTAGGTCTCAATGATAAGAAACAGAAAAAACTGAACGCTAGAATAGATATATTGAATCATTTACCTATGTTTACCCTGTTTCAAGTATAGCCATTAGTATTAAGTTTCAAACTGAAATAAAGATCTCTACTGAGGCTTGTAATATATTAAATCATTTATCTGTGTTCAATATTTTTTTTAAATATCAATTAGTATCAATAATTTTCATATTGAAGAGTTATCTCTCAAGAGGCTTCTAATATATTAAATCATTTACCAACTGTAATAATTATCCTCAGTAAATAGTAGCTCTACTTACTACTGTTTATTTTAAAAATGTTTGTGAGATATTATATAGGTATTTATTTAAATTATACCACTATTATAATTCACATATGTTGTTTATATTTTTAAGGATTTCTTTCTTAAATCCTAGACTAAATATTAGCTATAATACAATGACACATTATTATTAATTTACAATAATATAATTCAAATGGTGAAGAAATGGTAAAGATTTAAATATACTTTTATTAATATAACAGAATTAATAATAATTTTGAAATATATAAATTAATTTTCATGTCATAATAATGACTATCCTAGACAAGATCTTAGCTAATATACAGCGTTAAAAATAACCCTTTATAATTAATAAATCTTTAATTTATTTACAAATATAACATAATATTGTACTATAATTATAATGGTATATCAATATTATATTAATACCATACTACTAGAACCTGCTGCTACTGTAGACATAACAATAAATTATTACGTGTAGCCCTCCCTTGCATCAATTCATTTTGAGTGCCTATGTCTCCAATTACATTTGAAGGTTCCTCATTTGTTGTCTCCTCTATTACTAAAGTTGAAGGAGGAGGTAACCTGGCATCTACTGCCATATTATGCAATACCGAACATGCAAGCACAATTTTCGCAGCTTTAACTGGATCATAATGCAATGTCCGGTGCCTCTCCAGCGTGATTTGAGCAATCCAAAGCAGCGTTCAATACAATTTCTTGCCTGAATGTGACGCTGTGTGTATGTCTCTTCAGGAGAACCAGGGGCCGCATCTAATATAGGTGTGGCCGAAGAGGATATCCTGAGTCACCTATAACCAAATGAATGTAATTAATAAGCACACTTCATAACTATAAACAAAGATGCATATTTACTCCTAAAATATTAATTAACTCAAAAAGTAAATACAATTTCTCAAATTAGAAACACTACCTCCTTGCCAAGTTCCATCAAGATTATGAAACTGAAAGTTAGAAAAAGCTAACATGGTTACTGCCAATTTACATGAATGTACATATATGTAACATGGTATGTTTTAGTTTATTATTAAATAAATCAAATATTTATTATTTATAACCTTTATTCCCAGAATATTTTGCACCTAGAACTCTCTTAATGTAGCATTTTTTATTTATTTTATTATAGAACAGAATATTGATTATCTTACCTAATAACCACAGATTACATGAATTATCCAGATGGAATAATCTGTCATATTTGTTCGACGCAGAGTGTAGCCGGTCAAATGTCATAAGGTATGCAGAGGTCACTTCCTCACACTCGCCAGTGTTGCCACCTCAAGAACAGTTCACCTGCTTTGCGGGCAAATTGTGAAACGTAAAGCTTGTTTGTCCGTGTGGTGACGGATTAAGAATACGAATTGTCACCACCCCATATCATCCCGTGGGTGTCGTAAGAACCGACAGAGGGAGCATATTATGCAGAGAACAGCACTGTAAGAGAAGGAAAACTTGATACAAACCCTATACCAACCCGTTTGGCAAGCGTGGTATAGTAGGCCAATTCCTCCTTTCAAAGGAGAGGCCTAGTCCAGTAGTCGACTGTTAAAGGCTGATTATGATGATGATGATGAAAGCTTGTTACCCTATTAATCTATTGTTTATTTATAAATCACAGAATGGCATAGTAATGAATAATTTATTTTGACAAGATTGTGTTATTGGTGATTATATCATATCTGATTTAAATATTTACTATTACTATAATATTAGTAGGGATGTAAGTACTACACTTTGACCCCGGCTCAGCCAGCATGAATTATATACACTTTATTTTATAAAATGTATAGAAATATATTTGACTCAGACAAGTAGTTTATTCATCCGCTCAATTAAATACCTAGCCACTGAATAAAACGGCGCCGTTCGACTAGAGGTCTGAATTCGGCCATACAATCAACAACACAGTTTTTACAAAACATAAAGTTTCTTTGTGCTTTCTATTATTTCTATATTTAGGGCCTTGGATTCTAGTGACTAATAAAACATAATTATACTAAATAAAAAATATATAGTTTTTCAAACAATTTTCGATATTGCATAACATATTGTATCGTTTTATCGATACATTGAATCAAAATATATCGGGAAGAAATTCGATATACATATAAAATTTTAAATATTGATATATCGATATTTTTTAACAAGTATAGTAGTCGTTTGGCTTCAGTTTGACAAGCGATTGCTCCTTCTGGTATAATTTACAATTCTGTGGTTACAATATACGTCAATGATTATAACTGATTTATTTAAATATTAACTGTTGTAAACATTGAATAGAAATCAACAAAAACAAATTTTGGTATATATGTTAGGTGCATATGAAGGTTTTTGGGATAGGTACTAGAAAGTTGACACGTGAAGAAAGATTTGATCAACAATAAATGACGCTGCTAAGTACTAATACAATTAAATAAAATTACCTAATCGCAATATCATGACGAAAATAATATATGCAATAAAATAGGTAACATTTTATGATCCTTACTCATTGGGGTAATCGTTCGACGACACACTGACAACACTCACAAAATGTCGAAGCAATGTTATGATATTTTTGACAATAATTATGAAATATTTTATTAATCATTTATTGAATATGCTACTTCTATACTTATACCTATTTATTTTAATATGGGTATATTTGGCAGAATTTTACATTTACAAATTATACACGATGGCTTATAAAACTAAAAGTTTGTAAACGTAATGTGATGTTTTGACTGACGTAACGCCCGGTACGCTCATTTTGAGCGTAGTCGTTTGGCTTCACTTTGACAAGCGATCGCTCCTTCTGGTATAATTTACAATTCTGTGCTAATAGCCATACTTGTTCTTGATGGTTTTGATGAAGCTCCCTCAAACAAGATTCCACTCTACTTGATGTCCAAATGAATGCATCATGTGTTGCTCCACCAAATTTAGCATTTACATTTGTAATTTTTAAATCCATGTCACAAACCTGTAACAAAGATACATAGGCACTATTTAATATCTTAACTAATTATGAGTAAAATAATAAGGTTAATTAAAATCTGCAAATATTATGCACTTACCATTTTAACATTCAGTGAGTGATAGCCTTTCCTGTTATATATTTATATGTTATATAACACTAGGCTTAACAATGGCTATGTGGCTGCAGTCTATACATCCTATGATCCCCGGCAGTAGAAATTTTCTTTAAAATCTGAAAAAAAAGAGGAAATATTGTTAATCATAACTACTATAAATAATTACTGTGGTAGTTTTAAGAGGATACCTAATGATGACTGCAAAACTTACTCAAGTTTCAAACGGGCCCTTTTTTGTTGTGTTTGAGGAAATACAATCCATTTCCCCAAAACAGCTGGATGGTTTAGGGCCTGCACAACTTGATCAATGCATCTACTAGCTGTTCTCTGTACTATATATTGTGACAGGCCAACAATCCGTTGATAAGAGCCCGTTGCTAGGAAGCTAAGAGTGCAAAGAACCTTAAACAAAGATAAATTTAAATTATAACACAATTTGATTTAAAAATATCTAAACAGAATCAGTATGAATTCAAATAAAAGCAAAGGCTGCTGTTTTGAATCCGTACTTACTTTTTTAGAGGCAAATACCTAATAATAGCTTGATGGATAAAATTGTTATACAAAAGTCTACAAAAAGGACCTTAAAATATATTTACTTTCAGTTCTACAGGATTTTCCATAGTTCCTCTAAGAGAAGTTAGATTTCTGAGGTCATTGCAGAGTCTTCGAAATGTTCGTTTATCCAGCCTAAATCGGTGAATAAATTCCATCTCAGGCATTTCGGCAATAACCTCCTCTCTACCGCAATTTATTCTTTGGAGACGTCTTATCCACATTTCTTCATTATGTGCCGCCCATAACATTCTTAAAGTATGCATTATGAACTATTTTTACACAAAAACTATCTAACACAACACAAAAATCTTCTCAAAATTAACGTTAGCAGCAGGGTTACGGCGTCCGTAATGGAGCGTGATCAAACAACGTCAAACTCGTCGGTAGCGTTTGTCAAAAGTGTCACTTGTCAACCACACCCTTTGTTTTGTTTGTAAAGACGCCATGCTACCCACGTTAGCTTTAGCGTTCCGTTACAAGTAAAAATTTGTCTACGAATTTAGCGTGACGTTTGGAACTTTTCTGCAGTAAATGTCATTTTCATACATTTTGGTGTTATCGTTTCGCGTTAACGCTAACAGAAATGTTTTTTGTCTAGGCCCACAGAAACGTTAAATGTGTAAAACTCTCTTGTTTGAAACATTTTAAAAGCTTAACTGATTTATCTAAAAGTTCGTATGCAGATTCAAACAAGCGTTTTTACGGTTTTCGACAGCACGTATGACAAGCACGAGTAACTGCAGCTACAAATTAAGCCCGAATGCATATGGATTGTTCGGTGTGCTAGGATTATATTGTAGTTCAGTATAAATTCTAGAACAACAAATAGGTGTATTTTTTATTAATACGGCAATTTCTTTTCTCTTATTTTGATGCATCATGCATCTATACATGCATGAACTCTCAGACTTAGAGATGTAGGAATTTTACATTTCATCATCATCAGCCTTTGACAGTCCACTGCAGGACTAAGCCTCTCTTTTGAAAGGACGAATTGGCCTACTATACAACGCTGGCTAAACAGAATGGTATAGGATTTATATCAAGGTTTCCTTATCTTACAGTGTCTCTGCATAATATGCTCCCTCTGACGGCTCTTACGACACCCATAGAATGATAATATGGGGTGGTGACATTCCGTATTCTTAATCCGTAACCACACGGACGATTTTAAATTTACTAAGTATTAAACAAAATATAATATAATCTGTAACTTGTTGTTCCGTAATTATACTCTACATAATTATTTCTTCAGTTACTTAAGACTAGTAGCTGCCTTTATGTAAACGACAGGTCTAAAATACTAAAAAGCCACAATAAGAACGAGGTATTTGCAAATTGCAATCTATAACTAATAAAATTCTCGATTGCCTATCAAAGTTTAATAGCTGTGGTCTCTGGCTCTGTGGTGGCTGGTGGTGGTGGGAGTTAATTATAGGCAACAAATATGTAGCGGTATGGAACCCATCTTACCCCATGTGTTCGAAGAGGCAAACTCGCTTCTAACTGCCATAGTTTACCCGTAGGAGCAAGTTTACCCCGACGAGAACGCGACTCAATCACGCATGAAACTTACCCTAAACATGTTACAGGAAAATTGTTGAGAAAACTAGTTCGATGCGTGCAGAAAGCACGGTTTATCAAACTTATATTAAAATAGATAACACGCTTTATTGCATACCAAAGTGAGATTGTACACTATATTTTTGTAAAGTGACATAATACCATGATTTATGTGGAATAAGCGACAAAAATTGCCTGACAGACCTAACAGCGAACTCCGCCAGGCAATTCATTTTTAAATTCTTCCGCACTTCTAATCAATCCTGGGTCACGGGTGCCTTAACAAACATAGAATCTACGGACAATGACACCCAGACTCGTTACAGATCAAATACAACAAGTTACAGACCACACAAAGTGTTGTCTCGTGTGAGGACCGAACCCACAACACTATCAGTCAGCGAGGCGTTTGAGTGCTTGTGACGCATCAACGTATAAAAATTATAAAGTGACCTAAACTACCATTTACATACAATCGCCTGTCTTATTTCTAAGAGCGATCTCTTCTAAGTAACCTTAATAGTTCATACACTAGACACAAATATATTTATTTTTTTATGGTAAATTGAATCGGTATCACTTGATGGGAATTTATTGTAATATAATGATTTGGGCTGTTCCGTTGGCACCGTTATTATATTTCCGCTTAATATTTTCACATACTGTCGTGATATTTCAGATCGTCTGGAAAGTTATTGGATATTATTTAAGTAAGGAAATTCACACAGAATTTAGATAGATATCTCAAATAAACCGTCCTTTAACATAAAGCAAAAGACAATTAGAATACTGGCATTGAAACTGGCAGGCTTACTGACATGCAATATGCAACAGTTCTTTTATTTTTTAATACACCACGTAAAACAAAACATACTGAATACAAAATTTAAAAAGAAACAGTTTCTGCTTGACAAGAAAGTGCATTCAACATTCCTCATTGAACAAACTTTTCAATTCTTTACAAGTAGTTTCTCAAGTAGGCACGTAGCTCAGTAAGAGTTATTAAGAATTCCGTTTATTTTTGAAACTGTTTTAGTAGGTGCGGTCTACTTTTTACCGTGTTTGATGAGTAAATAAGACATTAAGACGAGTAAACTGTAGTTCAACTCCAAAGTACGTAACGTAACGTAAAAGTCATTCAGTTATTAGGGATCTACAAGACTGCTAGGGCTGCCAGATTTAAGTCTAAAGTGTGACTTTTGCGAGATCATTTCAACCGAAAGACGTCATTGCTGAATACAGGCCTCCCCAAAGGCAAATATCCGGTTTCCGAGATCATTGGTATGGTACACCTTGCGGAAGGACTACCTCTGCTGTGACGTACGGTGCATGGCTGCCTGAAACTTGCTGCCAAATGGCTTCTTAAATGTTTCGTTATCATCAGCATTTCAGCCGAACGACGTGGACTGTCGACTGCTGGTAATAGACCTCTCTCAATGCTCGCCTTATAGACCGATCTTGAACCCCCTGCAACTATCTACTTTCCGCGAACCCATAAGATCTGTGTTTTTGCTTACTCACATCCAAATAAGAGCTTTTTACAGATCACAGGGATTGCAAAAATCATGACACCCACTGTTTTTGGCATTAGGGAGAACATTTTGAAGTTGCTTTTTGTAAAAAAGAGGGGAAATTGTGCAGTATAATTATAATAAGTATGTAGCGTCTAGGGTGAATGGTAGTTCTGTTTTCAACCTTAGAACTGGGATAGTAGCTCCTGCTGTTGTGTGTATTCACTCTAGAGTAAGAGTATACACTTTTCCATGAACCAGCAACGTTTTAAGTTCCATTTAACCTATTGCTTTTTAGATATGTAGACCTTAAATAACCAAAACATCGATTTATCTACTAAGTCATGCAAGACTCTGGCTCAATTCACAAAGAAACTGGATGTACATTTAAATCAATCTTGCGTCTTGTCTCAGCCCTAAGTGTGTCACAGAAGAGTATGTATGATATCGCTATCGGCCCTCAGGCGATAGTGTCGGGTATCTTTGATTCTGATCGTGAATAATACACAGTTATGGTTTATTGATGCCCGTCGCATTCTCTATTTGCATTGTTTATTCAGCATCCTAAGCTTGCAAGTCACTCTTTGACTTATTAAAGTAGTTAAGATTGATACTGAAAAATGCATTACGAAGTCTTCACATTATTTAATTAATACACCTGGAAGGAACTTGTAGATCGTATATATCGACATACACGGAGTTAATCATCAGCTTGCCGTAGTCCACCGCTACATATAGGCTTCCCCTTTGACACGCCACTGAACTAGATTTTCAGATCTTCGTATCCAGCCACTGTCGTACTTTAAGCCTCCTACGCTACGTTTGCTAAGGCGCGGTTTCACTCAACGAAACACGTCTTAATTTAGACTAGAACAGCCTGATTCAATAATGGTTTACAATTGAAGTATAACTTTAATGTTATCTAAGTTTACAATTACAACTACACACATTATTTTATTTAGTCAGATATATTATTATCAATAATAGCTATTCTTCGATCTAAGCAACGAAGATCTTACCAACCTATAAATACAACCTATAATAAATTAGTAACCTAAGAATTTTCAAGTTAAAAAGGAAACAAATAGTCCGAAATCCTGTAAAACTCTTAATGGATTCTTACCAGATAACCTTATTATTCAGTGAGGTCGAGTAAATCTTAATACTCTGAAATAGTATTTGATAGAAAATATAGTGAGCTACAATAGAGTAGCTTGAATCCCTGAGGGGTAATGCTTTTGTTGCCTCTTATAACGCCCGCGGGGCTATTTGAGAGATCCACTCGAGAAAACCTTGCAGTGCCTGATACTGCAGAGCATTTAACACTGAATAATCTTTTACTAATTATTTTTTTTTATATTTTTTTTTTATTTGATGGTAGATAGTTTGTGCAATTGTGCAAAGTGTCTTATTGATTTTCATTACTAGACCATGATTTTCGTAGCTTATACTGCAGAGGCATTAATAAGACAATTTAAATAAATAATTAGAAACAAAAAATGGGAATATAAAGATCAATTTTATTTTGAGCTTGTATATAGCGAATCTTTTAAGAATATAGACGTACTAAGAATACCATTTCCGACACCCAGTAAACATCACACCGAGGCAACAAAAATCGCTGGAACACCCAATTTCCATATCGCTACAATTTCCAAAATCACGACTCACGACGTCATAACAAATCCCTGCATACTCACATATGTAAATAGAGGCATCCCATATCATAAAGTATTTAAAGAGTAGCGCTCGCGAGTCCGAAACGAATTTTCCAGTTTTCCGCCCGAACGCTCTAAGCTAAATGAGAGTTACCCCACTATCCCGGCGAACATAATCCATGTCGTATCCTATTAAGACTGCAAATTTCAATAGACTAATTGTGCCATAGAATTTATACGCCACCTAAGTTTATTTCTCAAACAACGTATTTGGATTAACTTATAAAATGCAGGTCGCTCTTAAAATGTTTTGGTAAATTGTTGAACTTGATAGTTTAATAGACAAATTACATAATTACGCTGTGTTTATTTGTAATCAAGATAAAGGTGGTTGAAAGACAGACTTAAGTGTAGCGGCTGTCCATATAGCCTAAGGATAACGTCTTAGAACGGAGTCCAAGAATATGTCCGTAAAGTAAGGCTTTATTACAAAACAATGACTGAATACATCACTAGAAATAAACCTTTTTAAGAGTCTATTTAAAGAAGTATTATTTATATTAGTTGCAATATGAAAAATGTATTGCAACTAATTTCGAAAACTTATGCATCACAAAAAATTACAGAGAACTATCTAGCCCAATATCTAGCCTTTATTTTACAATAAGCCCCAATGTATTTGTATGATTATGCCATTAATGTAATGTCAATATATTTAGACCTTTGGTTTATCGACATATATGCGTGTCAACATACGCCGTCGCTGTTGACATTAGGACACAATTCAAACAATTCTTCCAAAGTAAACACAAAAGTACGGCACATTTACCTTTACTTAGGACAAATATATCGTTTCCTCATAGTCTATTATGTAACTTGTACAAATACCTATCGCAAAGGAAACAAAAAGATCCTTTGTAAGTATCCGTTTAATTGGCACTGAGATCTTAAGACAATAATGGATGTAAGGTATCTTGTGACAAAAGTGTCTACTACTTCTAAGATTCGTTATTATGAACGTATAACTGAATGTTTTTTAGGTCTACAAACTACTACTAACGTAATTGGAATAAATTCTGTAGCGTGAAGGACTTTACAAACTTTTTATCAATGGAAACAAATTACATCCACAAACAACACTTTGTGGTTCACGAATTGTTGAATCACAAAGTGTTCGTTCGTCGTATGTACTTCGTTCGTTGTATGTACTCTGCCTCTAAGCATCTTTCTAAAGTTTAGCCCTGGTTTCACCGTACTCTGATTTTAATTTTGGCCAAAACAGTAGGTACAAAACAATGTATTTATAGAAAGTGAAAGATGTAACTCATAACCTTCTTAAACTAATCGGCACTAAAATTATTCAATAAACACTTCCTGCAAAGATATTTGCATTGCGCTTACTTATGCCTAGGCATTTTCTATCTGTCAGCTTTTGCTTGAATCAGAGAAAACGTGACAAATGTATTATCATCAATAATGTCATATCAAATTCAAGACACACACACACACACACATATATATATATATATATATATATATATATATATATATATATATATATATATATATATATATATATATATATATATATTATGATTAATTAATTTAAACTTACAGATGTACCTAAAACTTAAATAAATTGCGATTACGGGAATGTATTCATAGGGTTTCATTTTCTTCAGAAGCTCTGTACTTATTGATGATAGGGTTTCAATTTCTTGTAATTATTAAATATTTTTCGTTTGCCCTTTAGTGAAAATGAATGCATGTTCGTAAGGCAAATCGCGATCAGGATCGAACTCAGGACATCTCATTTACACGATTTGTAAAACTTACGACGGCTAATAAATACATACAAAATACAAATTGCCAGTTTCACCGCTGCCTGATAAGTTCCTGTTAACTTAATTTGTCAGATAGGTCCTACTACCTACCAACTAATGACGTTCCCATTTTGAATATATCTAGCTGATTAAGCCTATCAAAGGTGGTGAATCTGAGCCTGAATATAATAAAGTATACAGGTACTCTAGTTATCTAAAATAAAAAAGAGAATTCCTCCACGTTGAACGACAATAACTTCCTTGTAACAAGATACATTAGAAACCACATACAGTAACATACCAACAAGATATGTGGATAACAAGAAAAATGTCGTGTACCGTTCACTTGTTCCTCGTAAAGCCAGTCCTTAGCCCCACTTACGCTTAAAAACTCATCGACAGCTGTACTGAACTTTTTCAGAACACAACAGAGGATACGGGGCGAGGCGGCGTAACGGACATAACAGTGTTAGGCAGAGAGCACACTGCTTGCAAATGTAACTGAAAATACTTACTTTCAAGCAATTTATAGAATAATAGGCCACATGTATACACTCATAGAGTAATATAGTGTCCTGCTGAAACAATGCAGACCACGGATAAATTCAGTTTATTGCACTTACCAAGGTCATGACCGCGTTGACCCTTTAACGTCGACAATGTGAACGATGTTTCAAAGGTTCAAGTAAGTAAGTACTCTTGGATGTTTTCCGTTGTGCGACCTTGATCGGCTATCTCCCTTAATTCACTATGATCTTTTAAGAAAATGAATGCAGCAGAGCTAAGCTTGTATCATACATACATATATTGTGGAAAGGACCTGACGCCATCCATATCGTGCTGTGACACATCTACAATGATTTAACAAATTACATCGACCTATCCGTAGAATAAAGTTCAATGTGATCATAGAACACAAACTCTATAAAAATGTGTATTTTGAGTTTTCGTATCTCATTTACTTTCGAAGATATAGAATCGAATAACGTTTCATTTGATATTTGTTCCGCGCAAAAACGCATGATGTATACAAGGGACGGGGCACGGGGAGCACGGGAGGCGCGTGCGCCGCGATAAATTATCATTTCGGTCAATATTCATTGGAAGAAGACGAAAATTGGAGTGTTTTCGTATTATATGCTTATATTTGCTTGATATTCAATAAAATTTAATTTATTCAGTATTTTGCATAAAAGGTATATTTTAAAGATGTCAGGATCATGCAATATACTAAATATGTTTCAAGAAGGTGCAGAAGAGCCTGACCTTAATTCGGCGCTTTCAAATTTACATACTGCGTTTGTCAATCAGATGTAAATTCTGGTAAGTGACGATGATTTACAAATATTTATTCACTATATACAATTTAAAGTTCCTAAATTAAGACAGATTTTGGTTCTAATTACTTTTCATCTCAGTACATAGATAAAAGTGAACGATAAGGTATAATATATATAATATGTAGTATATATAATAGTAGTATAGTACATAATATGTAGGACGATTTTCGATGAAGTTGTTCAGAAACGCAACTCTGGCGCAAAAACGACGTTTACCGTAATTTATATTCATAGGATAAACGATTTTTGTGCAATATTGAGCAACAAAAATTTGAGATCTTATGGAACATTAAGACGATTTTATCCAAACATTATTGAAGTTCTAAGCGTCTAAGGTTAAAATAGGACGGTTTTCGCCGGATTCTGTGAAACAAATTGTGGGTTCAATGTTAAGTTGGGACGTTGTTACTCAAAATGTTGAATCAATAAGGACGTTGTTCGATTAAAAAAATCTTTATATAACGATTTTTTGTTAGAAATAAGTTAAATTTAATGCTAAGTTTATTGTTTCAAAGAATTTAAAAAAAATATTATGTAACAAATATTTATGCAAAGCAATTTTTACATTTCAGTTACGAATGATGGAGAAAATGGCATGAATCGCTTTTGACTCCAAGTACAAAAGAAAACAGCCGTGAATATGATATATAGGAAGAAATTCTATACAAAGATGATGGGACAAAAGAAATAAATCTGTAACAGCTCAATACTGAATGTTCTTTCATGTCTTTTCAGTCTACCGAAGGTGTCTACAGTAAACATCCTAGTTAATTTCTTTAGAAGTCTTTAGTTTAGCCTTAGTTTTGCAAATTCATCGTTAATACAGCTCAAAAAGTTAGAAGTTTGTAACCAGAGATCTACCCCAATTAGTTTGGAATTGTCTATACTAACTCCTATGCTGTTTGTAACTAATAAATAATGATATTTTTATTTATTTGTGTTTTCCAATATATTTACTCAATCTTAAATAATACGTTGCCGCACTACGAAAACCTCACAGGGTCTATCTGAGTACTGGCGAGCCGTTTATTGACGAACAATACGCATTACTTAAATATAACTTGTAACAATGTATTTTAATTAATAATTATTATACCTTACATATAAAAGTGCTTCATTTTGAACTTGCAACCTTTCGAACTCTGTTTATATAAAATTTGCAATTCTTTCGGCAGCTTATTCACAAAACTTGGAACCAAGTATTCTTCAACCCGCTTACCGTATACGTTATTGACTTTAGGTAGTATATATTTGTTTTTATGAGTAATAGATCTCAAAAATCCGGGCCTCGTCTTTTCGATTAATAACTCCGGTTTATTGACTTGAGCAAGAGTCATAAATTCCACTTTGTTATAGATATTCATGACGTTGCAATATTTAAACAAATCATCGTGCTTATTATTAAATTTCTTTGTTATGTATTTAGGTGTAATGACTTTTTAATTGTAGATTATAGATATCTGCCAAATATGTTTGGTAAGTTCTACCACAGCTACTTAGGCCATAGTTCTGCTAAGGCCAAATAGAGCATTCCTAATGTTTTATATGGCAATTTGTATTTTAATATACTTAGTTTACCTAATATAGATCTTAACTTATTACATACATAATCTTTATGGGGGCCCCAACAGAACCGGTTATTAACTATTAGACCAATATACATATGTTTGTCGACAACTTGTAAGGGGCAAGCATTTGGCAAGCATTTGGCGACCTGTGCAAGCAAGAGTGATCGTGTGCAATGACTGTAGGTGTTGTGGAGCATTTATTTTGCGATAAATGTATGTGAATAATTTCGTTTTAGATGCATTAATTACTAATCCCACGTCGTGAGCCCATTTACATAGCTGATCAAAATTATACTGCAGACAATTTTCGGCCTCTTGAATATTTTTATTAGCGACCACAATACACGTATCGTCCGCGAATTGGTACACAGAAGCTGAGTTGATCACATTTATCATATCATTTACGTAAAGTAGGTATTCTGTCGGGCCAATAATCGGACCCTGTGCTGTACCTTGTGTGGCTGTAGTACCTTAGTACTAAATTAATTTTGTATTTTAACGTTGAGTATCTATATGTGTGATAGTTTTTTAATAAATCCAATAAAGGGCCTTGTATACCATTACGTGATAACTTGTCATATAATACTTCAAATCGGAGCATATCAAATGCTTTGCTAAAGTCAATAAAAAGAGTTAATACGTGTCTTTTTTTCATTTAAATTTCTATTAACTTCATCGGTAAATTCTCTTAATAAATGTGTCGTACTCCTATTTCTCTGAAATCCAAATTGTTTGGTGTTTATTATTTTATTTTTTTGTAAGAACATATTTATCTCATTACCAATATAACGTTCAACTATCTTATCTATGCAAGACAATATAGTTATAGGGCGGTAGTTATTTTATATCATCACGGGTACCGCTTTTGTAGATTGGACGAACCACGCCGATCTTTAAGAGATCTGGATAAATACCAGTGTCCAAGCAGCGATTTATTAAGTGAGTTATAACTGGGACTAATTTAGAAGAAGCAATTTTAATATCTTTAGCTCGTATTCCGTCATAGCCTGGGCTCTTTTTGTCATTGATTTGTTTGATTATTCGTTCAATTATTGCTTCCCGCGCAGGTTTTACTCTTATCGATCTATCAGGAATGATCTGATACGACCGTTTATCTAAAAGATGTATGTCGCAAGAACTACAAATCTTTTTAACATTTGTGTTAAATTCTGTCATGAACTTGTTGGCTAAAGTCAAAGGATCCATTCGAAAAGTTACAAGTAATACGTGTTCAATAGACTGCATGATATTTCCAGTTAAATTATTCACAATATTCCAAATTCTTTTACTATTGTTAAAATTACTTTTTACATCCATCATAGTGTGTTTATTTTTATGTATTTTGCATATTTATTCGTCTTATTTCTATATCTGTTATATAATAATCTTTTTTTTTTGACTTATTTTTATCTTTGAGCCAAATATTAAACAATAGATCACGCTTTACACACATTTTTTTCAGTTTTTTATTCGCCCATGTACATGCATTCCTTTTATTACAGTTCTTTTTATTAAAAGTGTATTTACATTGGTCGTATATAGTCATAAATTTACTGTATATGAAACTCACAATTTTATTTGGGCAGTTATACTACAATGGAGTACTCCAATCAATTTTATTCAGTTCACTATGCACTCTGCAAGTGTTTATCTTTGTTATTAATTGACTAGAACTGCGTGAGTCATCCTTGTCAATCGCGTTCATTATCGCACATGCAATGGTCGGCCGGTGAAATATTCACGACAGATGTATAGATATTAAACGAACTAACATTGCGAATAAACACGTGATCTATGCATGACTTAGTTAAATTATCGCCATATTTTTCTAAACGTGTGTATGAGTTAACACTACTCACAAATTTCAGGGTACATAGTGAATATAAGTAATGATTAACTACAGGGCTACATATTTTAAATCTATATTCATGTCTCCCATTATAATATAATTTGTAAGTTGCTACTATTCGATATTACGGATGACAATTCTTTTATAAATCTATGTTTGGATGTGTTAGGCGGTCTATACACGGCGCAAAGGCCCATTTTTAGACTATTTATATTTAATTCGCCGGCCACATATTCAAACTCTTGTATACACAAGTTGTTATATCTACTAAAAGATATAGAATTATTATGTACACTAAAACACCCCCACCTCTTCTGTTTATTCTTAATGCGGAATATACCTAAGTTATAGTTGGGAAGTCTAAACATATGCACTACATCCTCTTTTATGTTCACCTCAGTCAACAATATGACGTGAATCAATTGTTGATTGGTAAGCACAATATTCTCAATTTGAGCAAAGTTTTTCGTTATGGATCTTACATTTACATGAAAAAAATACAAACAGTTTTAGGAACCGGTATGTAAGAGACAAAATCATCCCATGTTTGACAATTGGTTTCAAATATATTATGATCTGTTGTATCCAGTGCCAAGTATTACGGTTATATATTTATTATGACCATAGAAAGAAAGGAATATATGACTCACCTATTGTTTAATATGCGATGATTTTACCTTTTCGATATCGGTGAGCAAACGTATTATATGTATTTTACGCTCTTGCTCGCTTTTACGCACTAAAATATTGCCGTTTTTATACCATATGTAGCAACACAATCCTTTGAGTTCTTCTTTTGTTTTCCATAACAGAAAGGCGGTAGACGGCGTCAAGCATTCTCGAAGATATATATTTTCTACTCCTTTTTGACCTATGCTCGCAGCAGATATCTTCGTATTTTTTGCGGCATCTAGCCATTGATCACGGGTTCCCTCTCGAAGTTTCACAGTAATAGTAGACTGATATTTAGTTTTATTTCTTGCCACATTTGACGGGTTTCTTTTCTTCTTGTAAGCTTTTACGACGTCGTCCGGGTTCTGCGTTATGGCAACGGCAATTGTTTTGGCAATTTCTTCAGGTTCATTGTCAGATTGGTTGATGCCACATATTTCGATATGATTGGATAATTGTGCTTGCTCGAGTTGATTTATTCTAGTTTCCACCACGTCATACTTAATGTTTGAGTTTTTGGCGTGATTTTGTAAATCAGTGCATCTATTTTTGAGTTCTTTTATGGTCTTCCCGTATTGCTGGATCTTCGATTCGTACCCATCAATTTTGTCAGAGTAGTATTCCATGGTACGCTGCAGCTCGTCTTTGATGACTTGCCTTACTTCCCTGCGAATGTCCTGTAATATTTGTTGCATCATCTTTATATATATGTTCGCACAAGCACACATCGATGGCTTCCACGCCATCATCAGACAGAAATCAGCTTCCTTGCTCTGCGGAGTGCGGGGGAGCTCCAACTCCATCCTGAAGACCATTTCGGGGAGGTATGACTCTCCTTTGTTAGGTGATGTTGTTAAAAGGTGCATTCATTTCAACAACAACCTGGTCTCCAAATAATAAGTTGATAGATATTAAGTTTTTACTAACATAGTCCGTGTGGTGACGGATTAAGAATACGGAATGTCACCACCCCATATCATCCCATGGGTGTCGTAAGAGCCGACAGAGGGAGCGTATTATGCAGAGAACAGCACTGTAAGAGAAGGAAAACTTGATACAAATCCTATACCAACCCGTTTGGCCAGCGTGGTATAGTAGGCCAATTCCTCCTTTAAAAGGAGAGGCCTAGTCCAGCAGTGGACAGTCAAAGGCTGATAACGCAACATAGTTATAAGTAATCTTCTTTGTTTACTAACCCATATGGATGTTACTTATCCGAAATAATGATTATTTTTTTGTATTTTTTTTATTTTATTTATTTATCTTGGATCCCAGAGAGTGGGGTAATAGATGTGTGTGTGTGCGTTTTCTTCTCCATCAATATCGGGCATGATACAAGACAGTCTTTTGTGCTTGCTCCCTCCACAACACGTTTTACACTTCCAATCCACAGAGTCTGTTGCATGTAACACGTTAAGCTGGTCAGCTGATAGTGATGCACAAGAGGCGTAAAGACATTTATTACATTTACAACACTGCAATCCGGGAGACTTTTTCGTTAATAGTTTTGCACATATAACACACTTTCAAAAAAAAAAAATATATTTTTATTCGTATGTAGTTGGTACAATTAGATAAGTATATGCGTACGTGACTGCACTGTACTGATACGCGCGAGCGACTGATATAAGAATACTCTACCACATACACACAACATCCTCTAGTTCCAAACTAATCAGAATTTGTATTATGGGTTCTAGACAATGGATAAACATATTTTACTTTTGTGAATACATACATGTTCTTTCGACATGTGATAGTATACTGTGTCCTACTAATAGAAAAACTGAGATACACCTAATAATAGAAAACATTAAAACATCCTTTTACGTACTTTGCCATTAACCACAATTCTCAGTGACAGTCATTGCGAGAAAATGGAAGTATGTTCAGCTATGTTCTCTGACACTCTTGCTGTTTCAACTCGTATTTTAAGTTAAATTATTATGTTTTCGATATATATATCCATGCAGTGATGAGAATGATATGTATGCATGGGTGAGATAGGATAAGAGTGCCATTTTAGAGGAGGACAGGCAGAGCGGCATGACAGTCACAAGATTGTTATAGATGATGCAATGAAAAGTGTGTTTCTGTTTGTGACCTAATGGTCACTATCACACTTTTCATGCCTGTTATGATTCCCTCTGCTAAACATTTTTTTCAGTTAGTGTATCATACATATTTTATCTCTTTGCCAGATCAAATCACAGTTAATGTTGCCGAAGAGTCGGATGACAACCTGTCAGAATAAGTAATCGTACAAAACATTGTTAGATAAGTTTTTTTAAGTACTTAAATGTGTCTTTATCATTGTCTCAACGTTATCAAGGTTGCATCCATGACTTTTAATCTCAGAACCTGAGCTCTGCTTACTAGACTAATAAGATTTGACAAAATAGCTTAGCTAAGCATTAAAATGTTTATGAGTACACAATTTTTAAATTTGTTTATGATTAGTTGTATTTTACTACTGTTTAGTAAATATTGTGCACTCATGTTTAGGTAAAAGCGATGTAAGATTCATTGTTATTCTTATTTTATAAAGAGGAAAAAAAGAAACGTCTAAGAAACGGAAAGGTTCAAAGTACCCGAAACCGGCGAGCATGTATGAAAAGAGTATTGAGTGTAGAGGAAGCGCGTGAGGTTTGTAAGGATAGGAGCAAGTAGCGTTCTGATGTCTCTGCCTACCCCGACGGCAAAAAGGCGTGAGTATAGGTGAATGTGTGGGTGTGTGTATGTGTGTGTGTGTGTGTCATTCATTGACTATAAGCTTTTTATATATATGTACAATTTTATTGCTTTTCAATAAGTAAATACGAATATACACGACGCACAGTTTAATAGATATAAGTACATACGTACACAGTTTGATTGTTTTTAAATATGTAAATATAATTACTCCGCCTAGTACACGACGTGTCTAGTTAGTAAAATTATAATAACTGATGCATATAAGACGTCTAATTTGGGCAACTTGAGGTTATGTCAACTATTATAAGACATTTTAATAATAAATATAAACGATTTGATCAATAATTTTAATGTTGCATTTAATTTTATATTCTACCAGAGGACGCCAGCAGCTACGCCTGCATTTTTTTTTAATTTACCCGTTTTGGCTGATTCCGTGGGAATTTCGAGAAATCCCTTCTTAGTGCACCTTTACGGTCCCCAAGGAACATACATGCCAAATTTCAGTATACTTTAATTAAACTCCTTTGTAGCAAAGTGTAATCGTATGCATCCCTTGCCCTTTGTCTTAAATTTAAAACTCTATAGATTTATTTGACTTTAAAGACTTTTACAGTTATATATTTCCCAAGTCCTTTCGACTGTAGTATGAAATTTGAAACACATTTTGAAACTTAGGTCATCTTACGACCGAAGTAAAGCTAAGTAAACATAATCTATTCTTTTCATGTGGGTATATGTGCCAACTCTGGTGGCGAAGGTTAAAGACCGTTCGAGGTCCTCCAACATGGCCTACGAATAATAACGATTAATGTCCTGAGACAAGGACCGAAACAAACTGCTTTATATGTACTCTGACTCAGTAGATTTCAGGGTCGATGGTGCAGTTAATGTAAATACCACAACAAGCGGTCACCCATCCAAGAATTGACCTGTGTAAACATTGCTTACCTTTACCGATCTAAGGGCAAATCATAATCATCAAGCAAATTATGCTATGTAAGTTTGAAATTACTAAAATATGACTTAACACGGTTTACGCTTTTCTATGAAGCATTGTATCGAAATCTATAACTTGGACGTTTGGAATTGCTCACAACACACGAATGTTTTCAATATCATTTGAAAAGACCAGGAACCGGCCCGATATAACTGGTTTGCTGCAATATGTTTCATGTTTTCTATACATCAATATTGTTATTTCTGTTATTAGAAATTACTTGACAAATGGATGTATTTGCGACTTTTGAATGTTTTTTAAGACGTTTTTAGACCTATGACTTCAACATAGTCAAGTAATGTATACGGTCCTTATCAGGTGTCAGCTAATCTATGACCCATTTAAATATTAAATCAAGCATATTTATGCAGAAAACGAGAGAAAAATTTACCTCTTTAAGGTGGGATGCTCAAAAATCCTCTCTTAGTGCTCCCCTACACTCCCCAAGGAACATACATTTCTGTTTGAAATAGAAATAGTTTTTATGATAAGCTAAATCGATAATATCGGTTTAGTAACGTTTTGTTTAGTCTATTGTAAATGTTGACTATGGTCACACTATGAACTGCCATTCTTTGGTTCATTGTCGGTTTCCCGTCCACGTTTTGCCTTCTCGCGTGCTTTTGTGATATTAAAGTAAAGGAGAATGACCAAATTTGTATGGAAGATGGGCTAAGTTTGCTTCTCGATGATTTGACCAGTAAAATATAGTAAATAATCTCCTAATTAAATTAGGAAAAAATGAATACGATATTTGGCGGCAGTTCTTAGCTATCGGACATTCAATATTTCAAATATTTTGGGGTTAAGTATTGTGATAGTTACCTACATGAAAAAATTTGTTAATTATCGTCCGTGTTTCGAAGAGTACTTACGTTAAGCCGTCGGTCCCAGTTGTCATGAAGATCTTTCACCATCGCAAGTCGTTACGGGCAGTCAGTACCCTCCAATAAACCGATACTTTCTGGTCTAAACCATACAATATCGCTTTCCCTTTAGGTTATGGCGGTCAGACTATGGAAAAGCTAATATTCTGTCATATCTGGTTAGACTAGATGCGGACCCAGGGCTCCTAGGCGTTGAAGTCTTGGATGCAACCGACATAACTCTAGGACGGTGATGGTATAATTTAATCATATTACCGGAATTTATTAGAAGCCTCTATGTATATTATACAATATAGAAAATAGTTGTAAAAAGAAGTGGAGCTACGAAACAAACGCTTGTACATTATATTAGTTTGCGGTTTTTTCAGTCTGATATATTTCTTACTGAGAATCCTCAATACCATGTGGTTCAATTAATGAGAATTTCAGTGAGGCTAGTTCGCAAAAGATAAGCTCATTCCATTGGACCTTATTACAAAGTTGGCATTAAAACAACACTGTTTTATGCTTAATAGGTAAATGAAACACAGCTTTATGTTATTCTTCATTTTATTTGTTATTATACTTAAATCTTCTTCAAATAAATCACCTCAAAACTAAGCAGGAACTTGTATATCGGGTACCATAATGTGGTGCAGGTATGACCTCATAACTTACAACAGCTTCAATTTATGTGTAGCATTCTAAACATAAAACTCCGTTCAATTCCTGAAACAAACAATTAAAGTAGTTTGAATATTCGGTGAGGAGAGCACGAGAGAATTGTAGGAATTGAGAAGAGAAGTAAACAACACTTACACAGACTGGCGCTATCCATGATGTCAAAATATTGAGCTCCGAATCAGATAGCTTGTCCAAAGAACGGACGTGTTGCAGCCGAGGTACCGCAAAGGAAGAGTTACCATAACTACAAAGGTACTCTGTGAACATAACTGCAATCCTCTTCACGGCTAGTTGTTCTCCAGACGAGATACGGTACGATAAAGACTGTCTCATACTTATTTACTTATTTTCCAATAAAGAGATATGACCATAGGTGAAAAAGCAATTTGACGGTTTTCATGTCAAAATAAGTGACGTAAGACTAGAGAGGTTGGACTAGTAATAAGGTCATATTTCTTTGCGTAAGACATTACAGATGCCAGTATAATAAAAATATGTTCCCATATTTTCGATGAAGAACAAAACATTATTTCGTGACTAATACGAGTCTGTTGCAAAAAGGATAAACATATTATTTATAGAAAATATTTCACCACAATACATTTTTCAAAATATCATAAGATTTTGGTGTTATTTTGCTTATTAGAACTTTTGTTATGTCACCCTGTTTTCACTATGAATGTAATTTTTCCCTATTAGAAGGGGTTTACAAGAAACTGTAAACATTTGCCTAAATATGAAAAATGAGTTTTGAATATGAAATGGCGATGTCACGACCGGAACAACGCAGATACTTTTAATGTTGAACTAAAAATCCCCGTTTTGCTTTAAATTAAAATTAATGTATTTAAATTATAAAATAAAAGAAGATTTTCTAGATATGAATGGTTTAGAAGCAAACGTGCCACAAAATAGCCCAGTTTTGGTCATTCTCCTTTGGAACCCGAGTGAATGCCGTTTCTTTGATCTATAACCGGCACCGGTATATTGTGATAAAAGTCAAACTTGTGAACTATTGAACACTTGTAACATATTGAACATTGTAAAACTTGTGTGAATCCGCCAACGTGCATTGTGTTCTGAAGAAGGACGCCGAACTGGACCTTCGAGTAGTAACTATAACGATTTGCTTGTTATTTTGGCCAAAATTATGAGTGTAATCTTATAGCTCCACTCAAGAACATCACCAGGAGATCTGAGGTAAGTTGAAATATAATCACTGTGCAGTCACAGTATAGTTTAGACCTTTTGCCTTGTCGTGGTCAGGTGGATGTAATACAAACTTCCACTGCGCACTCTGAACAATTTCCTACCTGCCTACGGCAACTCTAAACAATTTCAAACTACGGCTAATTGCGTCCAGTAGTTTTGGTTATGCGTTGTTGCTTGTTGGTAACTGACCGTCACCTCAAAAATTTGCATGCTGAATGTAATGCTTTGTTGGCCATTCTGCAACGCGAATTTTGGATTTTGTCCTCCCGAAGAATTATTCGGAGTGTGGTCTTTCGCTGCATCCCTTACTATAAGCTCAAGGTTCTACCATGCAACCCTTGATGGGAGACTTACCGGCAGATCGCGTAACTGAGAGCAGGATGTTTGACGGTGTTGGCATGAAATTTGCTGGTCCCTTTTTGGTGAAAACGTCGTCACTTCGAAACAGCAAGAATGTTAAGGCCTACTTGTGTGTTTTTGTTTGTCTCTCCACAAAGGCCGTACATTTGGAACTGGTCTCCTCGCTTACGACCGAGGCGTTTGTAGCCACATATGACAGATTTGTATCCCGCATAGGGCTGCCTTCCTTGATCCGTTCTGATTGCGGCACTAACTTCAAGGGCATTTATAATTATTTGAATGACGTTGTTAATTTCCTTGAAACCAACAAGGCTGATATAGGCAATAGGCTTGCCCGACGTGGGATAAATTAGTTGTTTTCCTCACCAAATTATCCACACTGGGGTGTTATATTTGAGGCAGCTGTAAAATCGGCCAAAACACACTTGCGCAGGACAATCGGTGAATCTGTCCTTACCTTTGAGGAACTCGCAACTGTGTTTTGTAAGATTGAGGCCGTTTTGAACTCTAGGCCATTGTGCCCGATCTCCACAGATCCGAATGATTTGGAGGCCCTTGTCGCCTTGCCTGAGTACCCTTATATTGATACGAGACCTAATCGTCTCTCGCGTTTTGAATTGGTACGCCAGATTACTCAGAGCTTTTGGAAACGCTGGAATTTGAAATATTTGCACATACTCCAGCAACGCGTTAAGTGGACCGACAAGACAGATCTACCCAAGATTGGTGACCTCCTTTTGATCAAGGAGGCTAACCTTCCGCCACTCATATGGCGCAGGGGGCGCATTCTTCGTTTGGTAACTGGGGCTGATGGAGTTCCCCGAATTGCTTAGGTCTTGGTGGACGGTTCGATTTTGAGGAGAGCGGTTGCAACATTGTCACGTCTACCAACCGATTAGCGGACCGGTAGGCTGGTCCGGGGTGGATGGATGTTTGAAATAGAAATAGTTTTTATGATAAGCTAAATCGATAATATCGGTTTAGTAACGTTTTGTTTAGTCTATTGCAAATTTTGACCATGGTCACACTATGAACTGTCATTCTTTGGTTCATTGTCTGTTTCCCGTCCACGTTTTGCCTTCTCGCGTGCTTTTGTGATATTAAAGTAAATTTGGAACCCGATTGAATGTCGCTTCTTTGATCTATAACCGGCACTGGTACATTGTAATAAAAGTCAAACTTGTGAACTATTGAACATTTGTAACATATTGAACATTGTAAAACTTGTGTGAATCCGCCAACGTGCATCGTCATCTGAAGAAGGACGCCGAAGTGGACCTTCGAGTAGTAACTATAACGATTTGCTTGTTATTTTGGCCAAAATTATGAGTGTAATCTTATAGGTCCACTCGAGAACATCACCAGGAGATCTGAGGTAAGTTGAAATATAATCACTGTGCAGTCACAGTATAGTTTAGACCTTTTGCCTTGTCGTGGTCAGGTGGATGTAATACAAACTTCCACTGCGCACTCTGAACAATTTCCTACCTGCCTACGGCAACTCTAAACAATTTCAAACTACGGCTAATTGCGTCCAGTAGTTTTGGTTATGCGTTGTTCATCAGTCAATAATGCAAAAAAATTATATTATAGTTTAATATAATAATACATAGATAGATTACAAAAGTAGAAAAATAACAAACAGATTCGAAGTAAAGACCTGTTTCCGAACATGGTACTTTTTACGATAACCTAAGCATAACTATTGAATCTGAATCGCAGCTGCTTCATGAACTACAAATCGTATTGTAACCAATCTGAATTACTAAGTCATTCCCAACCAAATATAGATGACATAACGGCTTCCGAAAGTACCGCATAAAGACTTCGACTTAAAAACAACATCGCCGGAAGAACAACAGCTGAAACCCAAACACATTTAAATATCCACCAATGCAGAGTATCGAAAGTAATTCAGCTCCCCTCGTTAGTTAAAGGAACCACTTCAGAATACTTCAAACGAAGTCAACAATTTACTTCGTGTACAACATTGATTCGGCGTCGCAGTGTAAGATATTCAAGGAATTCACATAACGGACATCGCTGCATAGACTCCCTGATACTACCAACAAAGTACACAATTAGTATTAAATGTAAACACAGAGTGATAAATATTTAACTTTATGTAAACGAAATGTTTTAACAAATTCTTATGGCGAAGGAGGTTATGAGGATAGGGAGATGACCATAGGCTCAACAGACAATGAGCTGTGGTTATCGTGAACGCAGGTTCAGCAGTAACAGTCCTGTTATTGTGTTTAAAAACTATTGTTTGATTTGCATGTCAGCTATTGCCTTTAGGCATTGTTATGAAGTACTAAGGTAAAATAGGAAAATATTGTCTTCTTTTCATTAAAAAGTCAAATGTCAAGTAGCCTTTAGCTCTTCGCCGCTGTGGATTTAACAATAGACTTAACCTTTACCAACACAAAATGTCTCCTATTTTTTAAAGAAGAAACATTTATTATTTTGAATAACATGGCATGTCTTTCTATTTGAATGATAATCTTTGCATTACATTCGTCTCACGTTAGCAGGTAGGTTATAACCATAACTCATGGACTGATATGTCTAACATTGCAAGTATGTGTATTTATCTTTACCACCGGGTTAGAGCTAAATACTCTTTGCAACGAAGTTTATCTACAACATATGGGAATAAGCTATACATCGAATAACATTAAACTAAACTACTCACACGTCTTTGCAATCACCGTGGCGAGCTTCAACTTACGATTTTGCTTACCTTTAAAGCGATAATTAACTATTCGACACGCACATTAATTCCGTAAGTCAATTTCCGCTTGAATACTAACTCGGCAGGCGCCGATTATGTTAATCATAATTATTTGTAATTGTATTTGCCTAATGTCTTCTTTTTCATTTCCTTTTCCCGTGTTATTATCTCAATTATCCTTACCTGAATCCAAGATGGTGGACAAAATGTTACAAAAGAGAATTTCTATGCAAATTCTATTTCGGATTCTAAATTGAGATTACATTTAATTATAGCTTGCGTCACATCCTGCAAATCAAATTTTATATAAATGACTTTTTGTGATTTGCAAAATTTTTTTTTAATAGTAATTGCATCAATTAGGAGTCGTATTTTAGAAGGCTCAACCAATTTACAAGTTTAGTGACAGGTTGTAAATAAAAATACTTACTATTTAAGCTTCTCTTTTTCCTTTATTTTCCAACTGTGTTTACAAAGTATGCTAGCCTAAAATATAATCTAGGTCGAGAGCTGCAAATAAAATATGGACCAAATTAGCTCAATATGTAACACTTTATTGGATAAGAGCTATTCGCGGTAAATGTAGTTTAAAAGTTCTACTTTGTAAGTTTAGTAATAAAGTAGTTGTCTAAATGTATGTATTTTATATCAACAAAAATATAAAATAAAGTAAAACTACGGAAAAACATTTTAACCACATATCGCCCGGTATAAAGTCATATAATGAGAGGAACTATTTGCCATTTACAGTAAGAAACCCGGTCAACGAACTGTGTGAGAGATAGGGCTAGTAAGGGCAGGAGAGGGCTTGTAGCCTTCCCTGGGATTGGTTCGAGATGGCTCAATGGGAGGAAGACTGGACAGCTATTGTATCCTGTCCTCTCCCCGTAAGGCGTCGTTGGTTGGCAGTCGGGATGGTTTTTAGTGGTAACAACAAATACTCCGGCTCTAATTTCTCCGAGAGACACAGTGAACCCGTGGACATAGCTGGCTTAACTCATGCTGTACCGTCGAGGCGAATAGAAGGTATTTCACCCCTAGTTTTAAATAATTACGCGATTGAGAACCGCTTTATAAATATGAGTAGACGAACTAGGGATTTTATCAATCTCTGTCTAGGAGTGTAGCTAAGTACTCTATGTAGTAAGTAATGTCGGACAGTTATTTTTCTTAAATGCTTACGCATTTTTCCATTAATGGTTACAATCATGTATACCAAGGCCAAGCCTGCATAGTTTTATGTTTATGTTGTTTTACACTCTATAATTTTGGTTTGTATTGATTATAGTACTGTGGTTTAGAGAGCAGACAATCTAGTACTCATCACTTTGAATCGAGCAGGACATATAATAATATTTTTTTAAATTATGGCATAGTGTGCATAGAGGCTAGGACCAAGAATCTAAATGGACTCGATATTTGCGTACACCCGTAAAGGACGGATATAGAGTACAGCTCGAGTTGGTGTTACCAGATGTTGTAAATGTTTACCCTACAATTCTACGAAGTACATATTAACTTTGAAGTAACATCAAACCTGAATTGAGTTGAATTGAATTCCATCCATAAGGTGTGCGATAAGTATTTTTTATACTTAATATTATTATGTATAACAAAAATGTCGAATAGGAGGGACTGGCTTCACTCGCCAAATAAACACGAGGCTCAGAGTTATATATCTTTTATTATATTATTTCACACTCAAATTTATTGTCCTTTGAACAAAATTAATTCTGTGTACAAATTTCTGATTTTCTCTCCTTTATCAAATTATCACACAAAGATTTTGTGGCATAATGAATACGCACATTCAAATACTTTTTACAAACAGCTTTAATCAATAGCGAATAATGGTTAAAATGGTTGGTTTTCCTAAAACACTTTTGTTCAAAGTGTTTAGAGCATACTCTTGCATATTTATTCGGATCCCAGTTTTCTCGTCCTGTTGCACGTATCCACAATTGTCGGATAGTGCAGTCCTTTGGGAATCTATAAACAAATAATTTCATTACTACAAGGAATCGGAAAACAAATTAAAATAAATAATTAATCTTAGGTTCATATGAAACTACATAACGGCAAATTACCCAAAATTTGGGTAATTTCCCAAACACTTCTGTGGTATCCCTTAAAAACATTTAACGCTGTAAAATTAAAAAGTATCGATGATGTTTGGTTAGCTCAACATTCAACGACCTATTGAATTCGATTGAGTAATACTAACATCGCGGTGATAATAAAATAGCTTTTTTTTGGTTTATTGATGTAATTTAGACATGTTTCCTTATGTAATAATACGCTATTTGTATCATTCTATCAATATTTGCATGTATGAATAGATATTATAACTAAAATATCGTACTTACGAATGAAAGGTTATGTTCTCACATTTCCGCTCACTACGGCTTTTACAGCCTAAAATGTAACAAATTACCATAATAAATCTGATCCAATGATATTTTCACTAAGCATTCACAAATAATAACAATAATAACACAATATTTCGCGGATATTATCGAGAGCTCAACAGTTTGTTGGTCACAATATTCAGCTGTGACCAACAAAAAAAACGAAAACTCTGACAAAGACAAAAAATGCTATCTTTGTCTCTTTTACTCTTATGTATTTCTGTATATCATTATCTCGGTCTGTCACGGTATTATTATTTGCTTGTCAAATCCATAGAGATACATCATCCTAGGCATAGAGGTGACAATTGTAGGTATCTAAAATGACGGATGTAAAAACTGTAGCAGGAAGCTCAATGCTATTAGTAGTAAAAATAGTACATACGTCAGTAGTGTAGTATTTTACGTAGACTTTTAGCATAATCTTAATCTTCACGAGTGATGGGCTATATTCCTCAAGTAACAACTCTGTAATAAAATATTTGTAAACCCGTCGCACTGGACCAGTGTAACAGTGTTGCGCACTTCTCAGAATCAACACATTAGGCAATAAGCATCCGCAGTAGTATGTACAGTTAAACAAACAAGGGCCCGGAGCTAGGCGGCCAGCCACTAGCCGCTAGTCGCTAGCAGCTAGGCAGCTGGGCCGCTAGTCAGCTAGGCCGCTATGCCCAAAAGCGGTTATTGCTCAAACCGCGACTATTGAGACGAGAGCCACACTGGCTATTCAAGGATGCCACACTGGCTATCAGGGATGACTCACTGCAATTCTTTTTACTAACACGCTTTTATTAGGTCGACATGTATGTAACTAACTAAATTTAAAATGTATTCCGAGACACGGAACTAACTACAATTAACAATTCAATACGTACGACTTCGAATACTAAGAGGTGCGGGCTGTTAGTAAGAACCTGAACCTGTCTACATGGTTGTCTATTGATATGTCTTCTATTATCGCTGGTTAAACATATGAATATTGTAGACACAGTGCCAAGTATAAGTTTAAATTCCCAAATAATCAAATTATAAAATAAATGAAATGTTATTAAAACAACAATAAATAGTTCTTTGGCCATTCTTCAATAGACCTTGGTATAATAAATGGTTTAGGTGCTAAGCTTATGTTAACATCCTAATCAACATTATCATGAGAATGACAGCGAAATTCAAAGAGCGCAGATGTAAAGCAGTTACCAATCCAAACATAAGATTTCGCAGAGTGGTAACCCTACGCCGTCCTAATTGCGCGCTGTTGGCTTTTACTCACAACACTCAGTAAGACATTTTGTTTCGGAGAGGCGCTTTGTAAATATTTCAGTTCACTAGACATTCTAATTTAAATGAAGCGATGTTTTATTAAGATTTGCGCCGCCTCCTTGGTCTTCAATTATTACAATATTTAAAAGCCTTTGTTGTATCCGTTTTGCTTAACAATAAGAAATTAAGAAATATTTTTCTCAATTGCTTGTAAATAAATGAACGGTGAAGGAATCATTGATGAAGGTCGTTTAGCTATTGGCATATTAAGTGAGTTTCAGTTATTTTTGACCTCTGGACTTCTCTCGCGGCCCATGTATTTGAATTATACACCCTAAATCTTGCTTAGGAATCACATGATCTTTAGTTGAAAAGCGTACCAAAATCCGTTCGGCAGTTTTTGAGTTTATCTCGTATATAGACAGATAGGACGTAGAGAATACTTAATTTTATAATAACTAATTTATAGTATAACATATTATTACTATGCTACTTAATTAGCAGATAGCCAACAGCTTTTCCAAAAATATCTTAGTTTAATATTACAACACCTATATCAAAACCAATATTGCTGGATTTACATCTGTAATGTTTAAGGGCTGTTGTGAACATCTCTCCTTATTTTTTGTTGCCTGGGCTAAAAATAAATCCTGTATTTTGAGGGTTTTTACAAATATTCAAGCAGATACAAAGGACACCCAGATTCCAATGAGCAGTTTTGGTTGTTATTTCGAAAACCAGGGTAGGATTCGCTTCCAAAGCTCTCTTCTATTTATTAAAAAGACTTTGTTGACACCAAAGCCGAAATACTGATCAGAAACAAACAACGTTAACTTTACTTACTCCGACAGAAGAACTATCTAATAAAACAAAACGAAATGAATCAACAAATATGTTTATATTTGTTGATTCATTTCATGCAAAGTGCAAGCCACCACGGCTTGGTGGTTTCACCAAGAACTTTATACATATCGTTACAATCTCATATAAACCCAACTATAACAATTAATAGATGTTATGAACTCAAAATATAATTATATATAATTGTGGGACGGAATGCACTCAGTGTCGGTATAAAAGGTTTAGTTAGCTGTTAGGCGGCATTGAAACTTACGATACGGATACGGATACGGCGAAGTTCTTTGTCAAAAGAAGTAAGATTTTTTTCGCCTGCTGCCCATCTCAATGTCAAAGTAATAATGTCGTACAAACGCACGTGTACAACACTTAAGATCAAACATAAACCGGTAAGTAGGTTACATGTAACTGTAACATTTGATAACTGTCACCGAAATAAGTGAAGCTACCTACAAAACTGGAAATGAAATTGATACAAAGTTGGCTATTGAAATTAAACTACAGTTCACGGATTTTATCGTTGCGTTATATTGGTTTCACTTGTTATTACATTTAAACCGAATGATCTAGAAACTACATTTTTATTACTAGCCGACGTTCCGAATTCTTTACAGGATTCATGTTCACGGCAGACTGAGGTGATATTTGTCTTTGTCTTGAATTTAAAAGGTTGTCTGGAAGAAATCGCATTTTGCGATAAGACCGCCCTTGTACCACTAGTTTTAAGTTCTTTATTTGATCATTTTATTTGTATTTCTGTTTTTCTGGTGTACAATAAAGAATTTTTATCTTATCTTATCTTAAAAGTTAACTCAAAGTACCCGAACATTTTTCAACTATTGGTGTTACTATCTACCCAGAATGCGCTCACTGTGTCTTGATGTCTTCTGGTGACTTTGTCGTTCTTGCGTTTCATTAGCCTGATAACAGGGTCCCAAGCTGGAGGAACATTCCAACCATCTTCCCTATTGAAATTAAGATGTTTTTTAATTTCAATAGCTTCACGTATCATTCTTTGAATAAAGCGGTGTTCTTTTGCGAGTATCTGTGGTTTATCAAATCGCAGGTAATGGTTAGTTCCTTGTTCTACATGTTCACACAATGTCAGCTGTACGTTCCTTTAGTCGAATGCCTATGCTTCTCTTGGTTTGTCCAATGTATGAGAGCCCACACTCACAGTCTATCTTGTAAACCCCGGCCTCTTGTAAGGGTAACTGACTCTTGACAGATGGAAATAATTGGTTTATCTTCGTTGGCGGCTTGTAGAAAGTTTTGATTGAAGCTCGCTTCAAGATGTAGCCAATCTTGTCGGTCACGCCCTTGATGTATGGGAAGACAGCAGGTTGTCTTTCTACTGTGGCTGGCTTGTTCTTCGGGGATCTGTGACGTTGGCGCGGCGGTTGGAGCTTGTTGTCTTGCAGAACTTGCTTTACATGTTGAAGCTCGGCGTCCAGGTGTTTCTTGTCACATATCCCCCGGGCTCTCTGAAACGAAGACATTCTTACGGTAGCTAACTATTTAGGATGGTGGTGAGATTCACCATTTAAATACCTATTTGTATGTGTCTTTTTCCTATACACAGTGTGGCTCAAAGAGTTGTTTTTGTTCCTGATAACAAGTACATCTAAGAAAGCTAAAGAATTGTTTGCCTTTAATTCCATTGTAAATTTTACATGGATATGAATAGAATTAAGATGGTCTAGGAATACATTAACACTATCTGTTGGTAAAATTGTAAAAGTGTCATCTACATACCGCTTGTAGAACCTCGGTGTGATGGTGGCAGTCTGCAGGGCTCGCACCTCGAAGTCCTCCATGAAAAATGTCAGCAACAACAGGCGATACTGGAGAGCCCACTGCCACACCGTCTACTTGTATGTAGTATTTCTCATCCCATAACAGATAGCCAGTTGTTAAGCAGTGTTTCAATATTTCTGCATATTCCTCAGGCATGTTGTTCTCTATTAGCTTCCTTCTAGTTATTTCAAAACAGTCATGTGCCGGTAAGCATGTGAATAATGACTGTACATCAAAACTAACCATAGTTTCCTTGGCAGAGAGATGTAGGTGTTTTATTTCACTGATAATATGGTAGGAATCCTTTACATGCGCTCTCATCTTGCTTCTGAGTGGCGAGAGAATCTTTGCAATGTGTTGAGCCCATCTGTAGGTTGGTGCCCCTATTTGACTGACTATAGGGCGCATTGGAGCATTTTCTTTGTGTATTTTCGGTAGACCATACAATGGAGGAGGTTTTGCACACGATGGTATTAAGTATTTCACGTCTAGATTCAGTTGTTCGGAGTATTTCTTCACAATGTCACTCGTTTGCTTGAGTATTTTGTTAGTAGGGTCCGTCTTAACCAATTTATATGTACTTCCATCCGACAAAAGATTTTCCATTTTTGTTTATAATCGGACGTGTCCATCACTACCGTTGCATTTCCTTTATCTGCTCGGAGTACTGTTAGTTTAGGTCTAGCCCGTAGGTTCTTCAGTGCGAAATACTCGGGTTTTGGTAGATTCCTTCTCGGCCCTTTCGACTGACACAATACAGCAGAAGCGTCCTGACGTATGGCCTCGAAATCTTCCTTACTCACATTGTTCTTGACTAGACAATCCTCAACGTTGCAAATAATGGTCTCATACGGTATTCTGGATGGAGTTATCGCGTAATTTAAACCTCTGCTCAGTAATTTTTCGGTGTTTTGATCTAACGTGTGTTTTAACAGATTGACAACTGTTTGTCTATGATCGGCGGATGGTAGCGTGTGATTGGTCCGTGCAAAAACGTTGGCTGACACGTACATATACATACTAACGTTTACGCAAAAAAACTTATATAAAAATAAAGAGACAGTGTTTGCAATAACTAGTCAATACTAATAATAACCGTAAACTTACACAGCAAACACTAAATATGCATCAATCATCAAACCACCCTCTACGTTCAGAATAGAGGGATAAGCCCTCCCAAATATGGTCGGTTCCCTACGGCCCCTATCCAAGCACAATCCGAGTGTAACTGAACACAGCTTTCGAAATTTTTCCCCGGATTTATTACCCCAACCCGGGGATTTACAGCATTGACCGAAATGCTTACCCACTGCATTTTGTTAGCTTTTTATTGGCAATCTGTTACCTTGTGTATCTTTTTGGGATTCGTGATCCAACCACAAATTGAACTCTTGACGTATTTGATCTATTCATAATGAAATGAAATTTTCATGTTCCACACAGGAAGTTAATATCGTATACCGGATAAAAAAAAACATTAATTTAATGTTGTGGGTAACGCTTTTCATAAAAACGTACTCTCTTTATACAGGAACAAAATTTTTTAATCTAAAAATGTTTGCTAAAAATAACATGGGATGTAATACGGGGGAAGATCAAACAAGTCGAATGTTGGCAAGTCAGTGACAGTTTTTAAGGTAATTCACTATACGGATATTACATACTTCTCCGGGAGGATGACACTAATAGATAAAGATAGTGTATATTAAGAAGAAACAAAGTTAGATATTTTGAAAGTAAGTCATACACTGACCGTGGCTGTTGTGAGATCCATGCCAAAATCTCGGGCAAAGGTATTTCACCCATAATTTCAAGCAATTGCCATTTTGGGAACTGTTACCATAAATCTAATCCAATATGTTTTCGAACCGCGAAAGTCTGATAGTATTTAAATCACTGAGGATTTATGGTACGTTAATTCAGTTAGTAATACAACACCTTTAACTGTAATAACCTAAGAGTATATAAAATTCTGGCGTTGTTGATTGTCTGACAGGCACGGCACAGTCGAAACTACTGGGCGCAAGAAGCTGAAATTTGACTTGGATGTTCCTTTGAGTGCGCAGTCCCTTGCACTAAGAAAGGATTTTTAGAAGTTCCTACTCTAAGAGAGGAAAATAATACCATGGAGGAGCCGCCAGCAAAGTCTAGTGCATTTATAAAATATCTATCTTTTCTCTGTTGATTTGAATAATGAGTGTGGTATTATGACGAACTACGCACGCATCTTATCGACTTAGAGAAATTAGAAAGCCGTAAATAAATACAAGAATATATAGCTACGCCAAAATTCTTAGCGATAGCCCACTGCCTTTGACTGCACGGTTGGCGTAGTGGTTTAAGTGGTCGCCTCGCCGCTTGACACTGCGCCGAGTGTTGTGGGTTCGATTCCCACACGAGACAACACTTTGTGTGATCCATAAATTGTTGTTTCGAGTCTGGGTGTTGAGTATGTCCGTTGGTTGTATGTTTGTAAAGTCCCCCGCGACACAGGATTTATTCCTAGTGCGGGAGTTGTCTTTAAAAAAAAAACAAATTATATATTATGATGGATAAGCAGAGATAAGTCTCGAGATAAGTTTTATCTCCTTTGTTTGTGGTCTTAACAGCTTTCATCCTACGAAGCTTCTAGCATCGCAGTTGCATAGGTAGAAGCCGAACAAAGACTTTTAACAAAGAAAGTCTTATCCTTATAAATTAATGAAATAATATGTTGTAACGTTTTAGGGTGAAATGTGTAGCTAGTATGATAAGACTATATGCCTAATGAGTTACCTAGTAGGTATGTATACTGGAGATAAATTAAATATCGATTTGTTGGTTACAAAATATTATTTATTAGCTAGCGTTACAACAGAATATACCCGGTAGCAAGAGATAAGAGCTAATACAGACTTAGGGCGTAGACAGGCAGGCTGACGCGACTTCGGTGCTCCTGGACAGAAGGAGCACTTAACTGCAGCGGCGGTGTCCGGGTCCGAAACAGGCCGCTGTTCACGTCGGGCCTGAATATATAGTCGATGGCGTGCGTGGCAGAGGTGGGGTAGTGCTGTAGTGTGCATCGCTCGATGCCACGTCACACACATTCCCCTCTTTAGGCCGGAATTTTTCCTAGAAAAAATTACCTGGCCACACAGCCGTCGGCAGCCTTGGGAGAGAGAAGGAAAAGTAGCGTCAGTCTTAAGTGTTAAACACCACCCAAAAGAAATTCGGTTATGTATAGCCCCCCAACCTTTCATACATCACGCATACAATAGACGCCTTTTTATAATAAAAAAAAATATCCACCATACCCCGCATACATACTAGATACATGCCTACACACAACAACCAGTGTACCAGCTATCATATTAATCAATACGGTTTCTGCTTGAAGGCAAAACAGGTCAAGGATTACGCATAACTGAGATAGTCTAAAAAATAATAAAAAATAAATATTTATTAGTGACACTCTTCAAAATAATTGTTTAGAATTTATATATATATATATATATATATATATATATATATATATATATATATATATATATATATAATTTAAGTTTAATAGAATACAAATGAGCTGCTCAGTTTATGAAATATCTATTATAATACTACTGTGTAAAACCACAGAATAGATAGTACAAACGTAGTAAAACCATTGAAACAAAATGCCAGCTGCGATAACAAAAGAGTGAGTGACAGGTCATAAAACTCAACGCTGGTAGTCGAGTCGAATGTAGAAAGAAAGAAAGAAAAATCATTTTATTTCGGCCACACACACACACACACACACAATCAGTAACAGTAAGAAGAAAAACAAAAAATAACTTAACATAAACTTAAAATAACTTAAAATAAACTTAAACATAAATATGTGTGCCATGGCGAAATGGGTCACCAGCTCAGCATAAGCTGGGCACCCCAAATGAGAAGTACCCAGCGCTGATTTTCAGTTGGCAACCCCAAAAGTGAAGCACGGACGGCGGCAGGAAAAAAATCAATAGTTCAATTATAATAAATATATACGGAAGGATATGAATACACATGAACAAATAATAATACTGAGGTGGCTAGAGGCAAAACAATTGTTTCCTTGTGAGCAGGTCGCAGTATGACAAAAATTTATAATATAGGATTAGAGGTTAGGTTAGGGTTAGTTACTCCTAGTGTGTCAAAAATTAAGATTAAAACTAGAGAATTATAGAGATAATTAGCAGCTTTTGTGAAAATGTCAGGTAAGTTAAAAAATACTAAATATTTAACGGAATCACGGTTAGAGAACGATTTATGAACGATAATATTGTATTTACAATTGATGTTGTATTACTGATAGGTTAATATTAATAGTTTCATATTTTAATTGTTCCGACAGCAAGAATTTTTTCAAGTTACGTTTAAAACTTATGCTGTTTTTAAGGAACCTAATTGGTGGAGGATTGTTATTCCAGCATTTGGTCGCTGCATAACGGAAACTGCTACGAAATGCTGAAGAGTGGTGCTGGGGTATGGCCAGTTGCTGAGCACATCGTCGGCTCTCTCGATCACGCTGGCAATTGACCCATGTGATTTTCGAGTACAAGTATATCGGGCATTTGCAATCACGCCAGAGTAAACCTTACGTGCGCGGGATAAAGTATTAATTAGAAGTCGCGCTAGCGGCTCGCTAAATAGAATGGGTTAAAATTAATAACTCCGAGCATAATATAACGTAAACAAGGTGATTAGTACAACAAGTAGAATAGATTCAAGAAGCGTCGAACCCGTGAGGCGCAGTTATAATCAGCACTGAGTCATAACAAAAGAAGTTTTTAAAGATAGAAAATTTTGGTACTACTACACCATTATAAACTGTGGGTGAGCAGAAGTAATTATAACAAAAAATTGGCGAGATTTTTTGTATAAGATGATTTATTGTTTGTAATTAATTAATTTTAAATCTTTAATATGCCATTCGCCAACTGGCTTGCCAGTCATATCAGACAATTTGTAAACTAAAGGAGACTTTTTAGCTACAACTTTGCATTTAATACATTTAAGAGCAAGTTTTTTATTGAAATATTTATCTTTATCACTTAAATAGTAAGTACGTCGCCATACAATATCGCTGACATTGAATTTAGCCGGCTTACGACGAAGATTATAAGAATTGCAATTACGTTGGTGAGCGGCTATCAAGGCGGCCTGTACCTTTAAGAAGATAGGAAACAAATGGCCGAGGGCCTCCGCATATGTATCACGCGGTTCGAAAACAATATTAGGGTCAGAATTTTTGACCACATAGTATGACCCACAAGTGACCAATTCACGACCAAAGACCAGAAATTTATTGCAAACTGAATCTTAGGAACAACCAAATCAATAAATTAGTGTAACATTCACTTTGAGGAGTTTTCTCCACGCGGAATAATAAATAATTTAATGAAATTTTAAAACCTCTTTCTTCGGTATATTAGTTCATTGCCTTCCTATCAACACCTACACTCTAAAGAAGTACCGCAGTGGCTTTAACTAAATGAAAAGAACACAATATTATATGTTTGGAGTTTTAATTAAGGAATTCGATACTTATACATCCTGTATTTTCCTGCTATCTAAACATAGAGTAAGATGAAATTAATAATTGTTTTACATTTAACTAATTAAAAGTCTGTATAGAGCAAACAGTTTTATTTCAATTTGGTAGCTTACAACTTTGGATTCCTTAAAATTTTGGCTATGTATTTTTGGTAGTATTGGCTTTTAGTTACTGATTATCTTATTGTATCTTCTTCTTATCCGATGCGCATATCCGAACTAAAGACCATCGGAAATCTTCTAAAGCCACACCCAATACCTTGTTGTCTGAGTTTGCTCACCAACCACAAAATTCAAATTTTTCTAATAGCAAACCGAAAAATTATTGTAATTATTCTAATAAAAACTTTAACGCTCAACCACAAATAAACGCTATCAACCTACCCACCACTAATAAAAACGACAACCGGTTCTGCCCCAGGTGTCGATCCAATTCTCATAGTTTATATAATTGTCGCCAGCCACATTTTTTAATTTGTTTTAAATGCGGTCGGAAAGGTTTTCGTGTGTCTGATTGTATTAAATGTAATCATAAAGCTAATAAATCAAAAAACTAATAAGCGAGGTTTGGGGAATTAATAAATCAAATAATTTCAATAAAACTGAGTGGAATAATTGGTTAAATTATCTTTAATTTTTTTTAATTTTTATCGTCTATCCTCAATCCGTAATTCTAATATAGAATATTCGCCCTATATTTCTGTTATTTTAAATGGTTATCCAGGTTTACCAGGTTGGGCTGCTGGATTCTGGCACTTGTATGACAATATTGGGTAACAATTCTCATAATTTCTTTTTCAATAATGAGTATCAGTTGGATTGTTCTCAGCCCTTGAGTTTGGTAACTGCTGGTGGTAAAAAATTGTGTTCTTTAGGGTCTATCTCTATTCCTATTGAATTTCAAAATAAAACAGTTTCTCTAAAGTTTCATGTAGTGCCAGGGATTAAAAATAGTTTAATTCTCATTATGGATTTTTGGCGAATTTTTAATTTATTTCCTAACCATTTAGAGTCGGTGTTGTTATTAAATGAAACGGATTCACGAGTTGCAGACCTGCCGACCGATGACTCACCGCACCTTGTGTCTTATAATAATTTCTATTGAACAGAGAGAGCTGCCGCTGATAACATTATTTCAAAATTTGCCAATATTTCTTATAAAAAGCGGGGTCTCGGCTGTACAACTCTCATTACTCACTCTATTGACTCAGGCGATAGCCCACCTATTCGTCAGCGTTATTATCGTATGTCTCCCGATAAAAAACGCATGTCATAGAAGCCTCTGAAAGTCCTTGGTCTAACCCTGTTATTCTAACTCCTAAAAGGAACGGCGAACTAAGATTTTGCTTAGATAGTCGTAAATGGAATTCTGTTACTAGAAAAGATGCTTATAATTTGCCCTACAATTCGGAAATTCTAGATTGTCTAAGAGATGCTAAATACCTATCTAGTTTAGATATTTCTAAATGTTTCTGGCAGACATTAATTAAAGAGGAGGATCGCTTTAAGACCGCATTCTATATACCTACTCGTGGCACGTTTCATTTAAAAAAAAGATGGCATTCGGTCTAACAAATGCGCCCGCTACTCAACAACGTTTAGTTGATACTTTGTTTTACGGTCCTGAATTTGAAAATAAGGTCTTTTGTTTTATCGACGACATTGTATGTATATCGTCAACGTTTGAAAAACACATTACGCTTTTATTACGTATTTTCGAAAAATTTAAAATGGCAAATCTCACTATAAACTTAGATCAGTGTTATTTTTTTCGTGATAAAATAAAATATTTAGGCTACGTTGTCGATTTGCAAGGTCTCCATGCGGATCCTGATAAAATTGATGCCATTATTAATTACCTCTAATAAAAAGGAATTGCGTCGTTTCCTAGGCGTGGCTTCATGGTATAGGCGATTTATTCCAAATTTTAGTCGTATATCGTCACCTCTAAACAAATTAACCTCTCAAGGTAAAAAAGCTCCCCCTTTTTGTTGATCTAAAGAGGCGAACCAGGCTTTTATCAAATTGAAAGACAGCTTGTCTTCTCTTTCTATTTTATCTTGCCCGGACTATTCCGAACCTTTTGAAATACATACGGACGCCAGCAACTACGGCGTAGGCGCTGTCCTCTGCCAGGTTTTGAAGGGTGAAGAAAAAATCATAGCCTATTTCAGTAAGTCTCTGTTTGATGCAGAAAAGAATTACAGCGCTACAGAGCGCGAGGCACTTACTGTGTTGTCTGCCATTGAGCACTAGCGTTGTTATGTCGATAACGGTAAAAAGTTTATCGTATAATTTCGAGATTCAACATCGTCGTGGTTCAGACAACATATTGCCCGACCTCCTGTCTCGTTCTGTTCCCGTTTCCGCCATTATCAATGATAATGACATTACCCCTAATTTTAACCTAACGTTCCCAATGTCTACTAATGACTCGTGCTATCTAAACATTTATAATGGTTGTCTAAAGATCCCACATCACTCATTAATAATTTGGTCGTTCACTTTCGTGAACGACCAAATTATTAATAATAAATTATATCGTTTTAAAAAGTGTCTAAATCCTTTAACCCAAGATTTTCAATGGAAAAAGGTTATTCCGTCTGATCAAAGATCTAATATTATTGCTGAGAACCATTTGTTGCCCACGGCTGGTCACCTAGGTATTTTTAAAACCTACTAGCGCTTGGCATTAAATTATTACCGGCCAAATATGTATTCCAACGTTGTTATGGCTGGGAATTCGTGTGATGTTTGAAGAGCCCACAAACATCAAAACCATTCAACCTTAGGTCATATGGGTAGATCTAAGTCTTGTTATAAACCATTCCAGATGTTAAGTATTGATCTAATTGGTCCACTACCTGCTTCTAGAAGGCTAAACAATTTTATTTTTGTTGTTTATTGTTGTTTTTCCAAATATTGTATGCTTTTTCCCATTAAACGAGCTACTGCCGAAATAATTAGTAAAATTTTAGAAGAAAATGTTTTTTTGGTCCATGGTATTCTGTCAACTATTGTTCTCGATAATGGTAAACAATTTATTAGTTCTACATTAAAATTATTATAACTAAATACAAAATTCCTACTTTGCATTATACGCCGCTGTATACACCCCATGTTAACTCAGTCGAGCGTTATAATAAAACTATTATGACGGCTATTTCTACTTTTATCGAACGAGATCAGCGCGTTTGGGATTTGGTTGTTCCTAAGATTCAGTTTGCAATAAATTTCTGGTCTTTGGTCGTGAATTGGTCACTTGTGGGTCACACTATGTGGTCAACAATTCTGACCCTAATATTGTTTTCGGACCGCGTGATACATATGCGGAGGCCCTCGGCCATTTGTTTCGTATCTTCAAAAAGGTACAGGCCGCCTTGATAGCCGCTCACCAACGTAATTGCAATTCTTATAATCTTCGTCGTAAACCGGCCAAATTCAATGTCGGCGATATTGTATGGTGACGTACTTACTATTTAAGTGATAAAGATAAATATTTCAATAAAAAACTTGCTCCTAAATTTATTAAATGCAAAGTTGTAGCTAAAAAGTCTCCTTTAGTTTACAAATTGTCTGATATGACTGGCAAGCCAGTTGGCGAATGGCATATTAATGATTTAAAATTAATTAATTACAAACAATAAATCATCTCATACAAAAAATCTCGCCAATTTTTTGTTATAATTACTTCTGCTCACCCACAGTTTATAATGGTGTAGTAGTACCAAAATTTTCTATCTTTAAAAACTTCTTTTGTTATGACTCAGTGCTGATTATAACTGCGCCTCACGGGTTCGACGCTTCTTGAATCTATTCTACTTGTTGTACTAATCACCTTGTTAACGTTATATTATGCTCGGAGTTATTAATTTTAACCCATTCTATTTAGCGAGCCGCTAGCGCGACTTCTAATTAATACTTTATCCCGCGCACGTAAGGTTTACTCTGGCGTGATTGCAAATGCCCGATATACTTGTACTCGAAAATCACATGGCTCTCTCGATCACGCTGGCAATTGACCCAATTCACGACCAAAGACCAGAAATTTATTGCAAACTGAATCTTAGGAACAATCAAATCACAAACGCGCTGATCTCGTTCGATAAAAGTAGAAATAGCCGTCATAATAGTTTTATTATAACGCTCGACTGAGTTAACATGGGGTGTATACAGCGGCGTATAATGCAAAGTTGGAATTTCGTATTTAGTTATAATAATTTTAATGTAGAACTAATAAATTGTTTACCATTATCGAGGTTGTTTACCATTATATTATTATAGGCGGCCGGGCGGCCCGTCGTGCGTCGTCGGAGGCACTCGGCAAGGTCCGTGAGCAGCGGCGGCGCTCGGCGCGCGGGAGCCGACGTCGCGCGTACAGGATTTAAATATTATCAATGCTACAGTCTCCCTCTCTGGATCTGAAGGCGTCCCGACGAAGAGACAGCAATCATTCAGGCAGGAGTCTTTCTTGGTCGTCCCCGCTGGCCTTTGGTTGCAGGAGCCGGTGATGTCTTCCTTGGTCGGCCCCTTTTTCTCAAGGGGCGCACAGGTGCTGGTAGAGCCGCGCTAACAGCCTCCGTTCGATACGGGGCTAAATCGGAGGTATGGTAAACCCCTACTGGCTGATGTGGTTGTTTAGGATCTGCAATCACATAAGAAGAAGCCCCCTGCTGCAGGAGGATTACGTAAGGCCCATCACGACGGGGTGAGAATTTAGAGCTGACACCTTGTGAAGCGTTACTAAGAGTGTGTGAAGTGACCATAACGAAATCTCCGGGTTTGTAACCCGGATCTGCTCGACGAAAACGATCTGCGTATTCTTTTCTGCGCTCTTCTTTGCTCTTCTGTATTTCTTGTGCTCTGGCCAAAGTTGTTGCTAAGGAAAGCAATTTGGGCGTTATTTCTGGAATGAAGTTTTCCGCAGATATGATTTGACGTAGGTCATTGTAGTTATCGTGCGGTGTCCTAAGTTCACGTCCGAAAGTTAGGTAACTGGGCGTATATCCGGTAGTAAGACTATTTGCTGTGTTCATGGCAAGTCTAATACACGATAGCCTCATATTCCATGCTCGATGATCCTCTTCGACAAATATCGCAAGTTGTGTCTTTAGATCGCGGTTCTTCCTTTCGACAGGATTGGCAGCAGGATGATACACGGGAGTGAATTTATGCATGATGCCTAAACAGTGAGTGACTTGCTGCATGACTGCGCTAAAAAATTGCGGACCATTGTCACTGATGAGACGCCTGGGTATTCCATAGCGCAGGAAAACTTCATCTATTAGAATATTGGCGCAGGTTTCAGCATTAGCGCTTTGCAGGCCAAATAATTCCACCCATCCAGTAGCAACATCCTCGGCGACCAAAATCCAATTCATGCCGTTGTTTGAAGTAGGTAGAGGTCCAAATAGGTCGAAGGCTACTATTTCAAATCGTTGATTTGTCGCAGATGTTTGTAGCAGGCCAGCTGGCTTCAGGTTCGAGGGTTTGTACCGCTGACATGGAAGACAATTTCGTATGTATTTTCATTTTTTCATTTCATTTTTAAAAAGACAACTCCCGCACTAGGACCGAATCCTGTGTCGCGGGGGACTTTTCAAACATACATCTAACGGACACAATGAACACCCAGACTCGAAACAACAATTTATGAATCACACAAAGTGTTGTCTCGTGTGGGGATCGAACCCACAACACTGCGCGCAGCGTCAAGCAGCGAGGCGACCGCTTAAACCACTACGCTAACCGTGCAGTCAAAGTATGCCTCGATATAACGTCGCATACCTTTCCAATAGTACCTTCTTGCGATCCTTTGATAGGTTTTATCTGAACCGTAGTGTCCAGCAAGTGGATGATCATGGTATGCAGTGAGAACATTAGACCATTCGTGTTGTGGTACAACCAACTGTGCTTCTTCGTTATCTCCAGCCGGGTCATATCGGTACAATAGCCCATTATTCATAATGTATCCCTTGCTACTCCAATATACGGTATCTTCGTTGCGTTCAGAGGTCTCAAGAGCTTGAATAATTTTGGTTAATTCTTCGTCATTCATTTGTTCCACTCGCGTCTCAGCAGTGCTGCGAGTCGGCATATCAATCACAGTACTGCAGACTGTGCAATCAGGTATATCTCCGGTTTCATCACACTTGCTACATGGAGGTCGTGACAAGGCATCCGCGACTATATTAGTTCTGCCTGGTGCGTACTTGATGGTGAGATCAAAGCCCTGTAACTGAAGAGTCCATCGTGCTAGGCATCCTGTGGGAGTTTTCAGAGTCATAAGCCATTTCAGAGCTTGATGATCAGTTATTACGGTTACCGGTACGCCTTCTATATAGCCTCTAAACTTGTTAAGGGCCCATACGACGGCCAAGGCTTCCGTTTCCGTAGTCGTATAATTCCTTTCAGCCGGTATTAGTAGTCTGCTGGCGTATTCGACGGGATGCTCAGTGTCTTTCTTCCCCTGGACCAAAACTGCTCCCAAAGCAAAGCTACTTGCGTCTGTCTTAATGATGAAAGGCTTCTTGTCATCAGCTTGTTGGAGAACAGGCGCTGTGGTCAGGTAATTTTTAAGGTCTTCAAATGCCTTTTTTTGTTCCTCAGTCCACACCCAAGAAACGTTCTTCTTCGTAAGGCGCGTAAGTGGCTCAGATACCATGGAAAAATTACTTATGAAGCGTCTATACCACGAACAAATTTGCAAGAAAGACATCAGTTGTTTGATGTTCTTCGGAGTCGGTATTTGCGTGATGGCGGTAATCTTCTCTGGATCTACTAGCAATCCTGCTGGGGTGATCAAGTGGCCTAGGTATTTAATCGTAAAACAACAGAAACGGCATTTCTTAAAGTTGACACACAGGTTGCTTTCTTTCAGCTTATTTAGGACTCTGTCTAGATCGCTCAGGTGCTTTTCAAAGCTGGTGGAAAATAGGATGAGGTCATCGAGATAGGCCAGCATCTGGACATCGCCCAAGCTCACTCGAACTCTATCGATCATCCGTTGGAATGTAGATGGCGCATTTCGTAATCCAAACGGCATTCGTTTAAATCTGTAAATTCCAAATGGTGTGATAAAGGCTGTCTTGTCTCGATCGTCTTCCCGAACGTTCACTTGCCAGTAGCCAGCACGCAGGTCTAAGGCAGACATGTAAGGACTAGGTTTGGCTGCGTGTAAGAGGTCATCGATCCGTGGTATAGGGTACACGTCGGGTACAGTGATCGCATTGAGCTTACGATAATCTATACACACCCGAACTCCACCATCCTTTTTGGGAATCATTACTACAGGAGCTGCCCATGGTGAAGAAGAATGCTCTATAATGCCTTCTTCCAGCATCTTGGCAATTTCTTGTTGAAGAACAGCACGACGTGGAGGTGACAAGCGATAGGGAGGAACGGCGATTGGATTGTTTTTGCCAGTGTCGATGCAATGCTCAGTCAGTGTCGTTGGCTTGTGGCTAGGTTCAATAACACTCGCATTCTTAGTAAGCATATCTTTTAACTGCATCATCTGTTGCTTATCCAACATTTGAGATTGGATATCATCAACGGATACTGCGTTTAGTTTTATGTTGTCACCGCTGCTGTCACTCCGAAATAATGCTCTGGAGTGAGGAGACAGATCCACTTCCGCATCGAGTATGTTGTTGCGCGCGTCCCTGTAAATGAAGTCGATGAAGCTAGGCGAGTAGCCATCGAACAGGGGTCGCGCTCGCTTGGCCGGTGATGACAAGTCGATGGGGATCAGACGATATGGTTGGGCAGCGCTCGTTGTAGGCAAGGCCGGGCTTGGGGCTTTCCCGGTGTTTGAACTGGTTGGTGTTGCCGGCTCCGATTGGACTCCCCCTTCTTGGATTCCTTCGGGCTGTGATGGTTCCATTATGCAGGGGCTACGGTCCGTGATTGGGGTGACACCCATAGGCGACACTTGTGTCTGCATCCGCATCTCCTCCAGAATATTCGTAAATCGAGGCACGTTTTCGATGTATGTTTCCAGGCTTGCCATGTTGTCGATGTGTAGCACCGTATCCTCCGAGTCATCTTCTTCCTTTAGGTCATAGATTAACTCCGGTTGATCGATGAAGTGCCACGTCATCTGTGGTATGTCCAAAATCATGTTGGCATCCTGTATGAATCCAACACCGAGCAACGTGCGATTTTCTCGGGACTCCGGTAACACAATGAAATTCGTCGGTATTACGCGGTCGCAAAGCTTCACCTTTACGTCGACCGAAAGCACTCTTTGTGTTCTCGCAACGCCGTCAGCCAGGGTCACTGTTGCTTGCCTTTCATTGAAAAAGTAGCCCATGCGTTGTAGAAAGGCATATAATTCGTAAGAGGCTATACTTGACTTGGAACATGTGTCAATGTATGCTGTCCCTATCGTATTTATGGTCTATGCCCACTATTGGTCGCTTGCGAGAGTCAACCCGCACTCCGACGGCACAGAAGCTCATTTTCTCAGCTTTTACTACAGTGCAGTTCGGGCATTTGCTCCTGACCACACCAGGCTTGCCACAACCATAACAGCTAAACCTTGGCTGCGACGGTGATGGAGCTTGCGTCTCAGCTACGGCAGTCTCGCTCTTAGATTTGGGACTAACGGGCTTATGTTCTGCACTGCTGGTCACGTCAGCCTTGGCCTTCTTTCTACACATTTCGATAGTGTGCCCGAAGTGTCTGCAGAAGTGGCAGCGAGGTCTGGCTCCTAGTTTCCCCCCAGGACGATCCAGGCTAGATGAAGACATCTCGTTGAACATGCGTTCGACTCCTCTTGCGGCCGTCAACAGATCGTCGAATGTGGTTACAACTTCTCTAGGTACTCGCTCTCGAATCTTGAAACGAAGCGTAGTGTACAGCATATCGATCTGCTGTGACTCGCTATGCTCAGGCTGAGGAAGCTGTGAGAAAAGAACCCTCTTCTTAGCAATGAAAGTCTCGGTGAGCTCATTTTCCGCCTGCTTAATGCCCGCAATAACCTCATAGATGAGGTACCCTGGTCGCTTTGGAGCAAGTGCATCGCGAAGACGTCGCTCAAACTCAGCCCAAGTCGTAACTTTGTTCTTGATGCCAGTCCACCAAGCGCCAGCCTCATCCGTTAAAATCAAGGGTAAGCTCCTTATTGCATTTGCCTCCGTAATGTTCTCGATGGATTTGAACACCTCGGCCGCAGCAAGAAACGACTCCACCTTCTCAGTATCTCAGGTACCATTGTACTTCCTAGTGAAGGACGCAAACGATCCCTGCCTCTGTCCTTGGCTCCTCACAGCAGACACCAGGCGGTGCAGTTGGTCTTCCGTCATGTTAACCGACATTATTCTTCTCGGTAGCGGTCGAAGATTGTAGGCCTTAACGTTGTGCGCCAGTTTGTAGCGGAAGAGTAAATAAAACGACGCTCGGCAACCAGGACTTCAATAAATATTTGCAGTAAACACTCTACAATTTAACTTAGAAAATATAAGGCGGTCCGAAACGGTGTACGATACGTAGCACCGGCCGTATCCTCTCCTTAGCGCGTCTAGAGCTGTTGTTGTTCCGATGCGGAAGCAACGCGAGCCGAGACAGACTCTCCGTACTACTTACTACTTCCGGGTCTTCTCACGATTCCCCTAAGGGAACCGGGGGGAAACTGATGCAGGTGGTTGACTGTCTCAGTGGGTTCGGCCGCCGCCTGCAGCTGCAGACGGGTCACGGGGGTGTGGTCCTTGCCACTGGCGTCGTATCCGGGCGTCTAGTCCGGGTGTGTTTCACGCCGCTAGCGAGACCTGACCCCACTGGCAGTATTCCCAGGAGGGGAACGTCCGGTGAGCGATCTACGAGCCAGCGGCGGCTTGTTTGGTGGGGGCTTTGCTTACGTTGGCGAGGTCGAGCTTGCTGGGGGAGGCTCCCGACAAGCGCCCGTCAGCCGACGTGAGCGAGCTGGAGTCAATCCGGTGTGACTGCTGCGGGGATCAAGTCCCGCGGCAGTGGTCGGTCCGGTGGGCGCCGATGGTATGGCACCAGCTGCCGCAGGTGGCGGAAGGATGACCCGTCAGCGTGGGCGAACATGTTAGCGCTCAGGCGACCGATGAAGTCGTCGAGGCTCTCCATGCGTAGGTCCCTGGAGATGACGTCGTTCCTCACGTAGCGAGGGGCGTCTACAACGGCGCGTAGGGCGAGCGACTGCTGCGCACGCAGCCGTTTGCGGAGGGTCTCCGCAGCCAGCGCGTACCACGCTGGGGAGGCAAAGGTGAGGCGGGAGCGGATGTATGCCTTGTAGACAGCCAGCTTCGCACGGAGGGGAAGTCCGGACGCCAAGACAGGACGCAGGAGAGCTCGAGCGGTTCGCGCTTGGCCAACAACGTTCTTCACGTGTGGGGCCATCGTGAGACGACGGTCTATGGTCAAGCCGAGGTATTTCACCGTCGGGGACCAGTCGACGTGGTGTCCGAGCATGGTGAGAGGCGGGGGCAGTCTCCGTCCACCCATGGAGATTGCCTGGGTCTTCGCCACGTTGACCGTCAGTCTCCAGTCTTCCAGCCAGGGCGGGAGTGCATCCAGTGCGCGCTGCATCTAAACCGCCGCGTGAACGGGGTTAAGGGAGGTGGTGATGTAGGCAGCGTCGTCTGCGTACAGCGCCAGCATGGTGCCTCCAGCGACGGGGATGTCGTCCGTGTACCTGCTGTAGCACACGGGCGAGAGGCAACTTCCTTGAGGTACGCCGGCTCTGATGGGCCGCTCGGTTGACAGGACGCCGTCAACTGTCACTTGAAAGTGCCTGTCCTGAAGAAAGGTGGCCACAGTCTTGACTACTCGGCGGGGAGTAGTAGACGTGGACAGCTTGTAGACCAGGCCGGCGTGCCAGACGCGATCGAACGCCATCTCCATATCGAGAAGTACTGCAACAGCGCTCTCCCGCTTGTTGAGGGCCACCGTCATGTGGTGCAGTACTCTCGCGAGCTGGTGCGTCGTGGAGTGTTCGGCTCGGAACCCGAACTGCTCGTCGCGTGGCTGGATGTGCGGTACAAGATGCAGCAGTAGAAGCTTCTCGAAGACTTTCGAGAGTGTCGACAGCAGCGTGATGGGCCGATAGCTTTCGGGCTTCAGTATGTTCTCCCCGGGCTTGGGCAGCATTATGACTCGGCCGAGTCTCCATGCTGCGGGAAAGTGGCTTGTGCGGAGGATGCCGTTGAACAGCTGCGTCAGCGTCGCGATTGCTCGCGGAGGTAGGTGGCGCAGGGCTTCGTTGGTGATCCGGTCGGGACCTGGGGCTTTCCGCAGTTTGGTACGGCGAATCATTCGCTGCACCTGACCCGGGGAGAAGACTACGGGGTCTTCCGTGGGGGCTATCGGCGATTGGAAGTAAGACTCCAGACGCTGCTGGATAGCTTCTACATGCTGAATGTCGGAAGCTGGATTCGGCTGGAACTGAGTCTCCAAGTGGTCGGCAAAGATCTCCGCTCGGTCCTCAGGGCGGTAACGTGGGGTACCGTCATCAGCCAGGAGGGGCCTAATCGGAGGTTGCTTCCCAGAGAGCTGGCGGCACAGGCGGTGAATACCTGACCAGTTTTCACCTGCTCGCTCGATGGTGCGGTGCCAGGACTCGGTGGCGACTGTCTCCAGTGCACTCGAGATCTTCGCAGCCAGAGCGTTGAGCTGGGCCTTCATAGTCGGGCATCGGGTGCGTTGCCATTGGCGTCTGAGCTTCCTCTTCCTCTCGATCATCGCCATGATGTGAGCCGGGAGTTGGGGAGGCCGGCGTGTCGACGCAGCGTCCAGACGCGAGACTCGAAGCGCTGTGTTGATAACAGCGCTGAGTCTCCGTACTGGCGGTGTGGACGGCTTATATAGGCGGCCGGGCGGCCCGTCGTGCGTCGTCGGAGGCACTCGGCAAGGTCCGTGAGCAGCGGCGGCGCTCGGCGTGCGGTAGCCGACGTCGTGCGTACAGGATTTAAATATTATTAATGCTACACTAATTATTTCGGCAGTAGCTCGTTTAATGGGAAAAAGCATACAATATTTGGAAAACAACAATAAACAACATAAATAAAATTGTTTAGCCTTCTAGAAGTAGGTAGTGGACCAATTAGATCAATGCTTAACATCTGGAATGGCTTATAACAAGACTTAGATCTGCCCATATGACCTAAGGTTGAATGGTTTTGATGTTTGTGGGCTCTACAAACATCACACGAATTCCCAGCCATAACAACGTCGGAATACATATTTGGCCGGAAATAATTTAATGCCAAGCGCTAGTAGGTTTTAAAAATACCTAGGTGACCAGCCGTGGGCAACGAATGGTTCTCAGCAATAATATTAGATCTTTGATCAGACGGAATAACCTTTTTCCATTGAAAATCTTGGGTTAAAGGATTTAGACACTTTTTAAAACGATATAATTTATTATTAATAATTTGGTCGTTCACGAAAGTGAACGACCAAATTATTAATGAGTGATGTGGGATTGTTTGGACAACCATTATAAATGTTTAGATACCACGAGTCGTTAGTAGACTTTGGCAATGTTAGGTTAAAATTAGGGGTAATGTCATTATCATTGATAATGGCGGAAACGGGAACAGAACGAGACAGAAGGTCGGGCAATATGTTGTCTGAACCACGACGATGTTGAATCTCGAAATTATACGATAAACTTTTTACCGTTATCGACATAACAACGCCAGTGCTCAATGGCAGACAACACAGTAAGCGCCTCGCGCTCTGTAGCGCTGTAATTCTTTTCTACATCAAACAGAGACTTACTGAAATAGGCTATGATTTTTTCTTCACCCTTCAAAACCTGGCAGAGGACAGCGCCTACGCCGTACTCGCTGGCGTCCGTATGTATTTTAAAAAGTTCGGAGTAGTCCGGAAAAGATAAAATAGAAAGAGAAGACAAGCTGTCTTTCAATTTGATAAAAGCCTGGTTCGCCTCTTTAGATCAACAAAAAGGGGGAGCTTTTTTACCTTGAGAGGTTAATTTGTTTAGAGGTGACGATATACGACTAAAATTTGGAATAAATCGCCTATACCATGAAGCCACGCCTAGGAAACGACGCAATTCCTTTTTATTAGAGGTAATTATTAATGGCATCAATTTTATCAGGATCCGCATGGAGACCTTGCAAATCGACAACGTAGCCTAAATATTTTATTTTATCACGAAAAAAATAACACTGATCTAAGTTTATAGTGAGATTTGCCATTTTAATTTTTTCGAAAATACGTAATAAAAGCGTAATGTGTTCTTCAAACGTTGACGATATACATACAATGTCGTCGATAAAACAAAAGACCTTATTTTCAAATTCAGGACCCTAAAACAAAGTATCAACTAAACGTTGTTGAGTAGCGGGCGCATTTGTTAGACCGAATGCCATCTTTTTTTAAATGAAACGTGCCACGAGTAGGTATATAGAAAGCGGTCTTAAAACGATCCTCCTCTTTAATTAATGTCTGCCAGAAACATTTAGAAATATCTAAACTAGATAGGTATTTAGCATCTCTTAGACAATCTAGAATTTCTGAATTGTAGGGCAAATTATAAGCATCTTTTCTAGTAACAAAATTTAATTTACGACTATCTAAGCAAAATCTTAGATCGCCGTTCTTTTTAGGAGTTAGAATAACAGTGTTAGACCAAGGACTCTCAGAGGCTTCTACGACATCTTCCCTCAACATTTCGTCTAGTTGTTGTATCAAAATGCGTTTTTTATCGGGAGACTTACGATAATAACGCTGACGAATAGGTGGGCTATCGCCTGAGTCAATAGAGTGAGTAATGAGAGTTGTACAGCCGAGACCCCGCTTTTTATAAGAAATATTGGCAAATTTTGAAATAATTTTATCAGCGACAGCTCTCTCTGTTCAATAGAAATTATTATAAGACACAAGGTGCGGTGAGTCATCGGTCGGCAGGTCTGCAACTCGTGAATCTGTTTCATTTAATAACAACACCGACTCTAAATGGATAGGAAATAAATTAAAAATTTGCCAAAAATCCATACTGAGAATTAAACTATTTTTAATCCCTGGCACTACATGAAACTTTAGGGAAATTGTTTTATTTTGAAATTCAATAGGAATAGAGATAGACCCTAAAGAACACAATTTTTTACCACCAGCAGTTACCAAACTCAAGGGCTGAGAACAATCCAACTGATACTCATTATTGAAAAAGAAATTATGAGAATTGTTACCCAATATTTTCATACAAGTGCCAGAATCCAGCAGCCCAACCTGGTAAACCTGGATAACCATTTAAAATAACAGAAATATAGGGCGGATATTCTATATTAGAATTACGGATTGAGGATAGACGATAAAAATTAAAAAAAATTAAAGATAATTTAACCAATTATTCCACTCAGTTTTATTGAAATTATTTGATTTATTAATTCCCCAAACCTCGCTTATTAGTTTTTTGATTTATTAGCTTTATGATTACATTTAATACAATCAGACACACGAAAACCTTTCCGACCGCATTTAAAACAAATTAAAAAATGTGGCTGGCGACAATTATATAAACTATGAGAATTGGATCGACACCTGGGGCAGAACCGGTTGTCGTTTTTATTAGTGGTGGGTAGGTTGATAGCGTTTATTTGTGGTTGAGCGTTAAAGTTTTTATTAGAATAATTATAATAATTGTTCGGTTTGCTGTTAGAAAAAATTGGCTTTTGTGGTTGGTGAGCAAACTCAGACAACAAGGTATTGGGTGTGGCTTTAGAAGATTCCCGATGGTCTTTAGTTCGGCTATGCGCAACGGATAAGAAGAAGATACAATAAGATAATCAGTAACTAAAAGCCAATACTACCAAAAATACATAGCCAAAATTTTAAGGAATCCAAAGTTGTAAGCTACCAAATTGAAATAAAACTGTTTGCTCTATACAGACTTTTAATTAGTTAAATGTAAAACAATTATTAATTTCATCTTACTCTATGTTTAGATAGCAGGAAAATACAGGATGTATAAGTATCGAATTCCTTAATTAAAACTCCAAACATATAATATTGTGTTCTTTTCATTTAGTTAAAGCCACTGCGGTACTTCTTTAGAGGTGTTAGAGGTGTCGATAGGAAGGCAATGAACTTATAGTAGGTATACCGAAGAAAGAAGTTTTAAAATTTCATTAAATTGTTTATTATTCCGCTTGGAGAAAACTCCTCAAAGCGAATGTTATATTAATTTATTGAATTTGATGGATATCATGCCAACTAATGAAATAGATAACGCTAGGACGATGATGATGATGATGACTGCATTTTACATAGCCGCACCATTACACTACCACACCCCAAACAACACTATTTGCAAGGTTTATGAAACCGACTTCCACTGCCTACAGCGCCGATTATTGTGGGTTCTTTCCCCACATAAGCAATTTCTTTTTGCGATGCTCAATCTATCACTACATAACTAGATGTTCTTTTTGTCCGTTAGTTGGATATTTGTTAATAAATAAATAAAAATTACGTAAACAAATCTGGTATTGCAAGGGGCAATACATGATTTCTTTACGGCACAAAAATTCTCTAAAGTAAAATATTCCCAAGGCTTCTTGACCGTGAGTACAATGCTTTAATAAATAGGCAAGCATACTTTTAGATTGATACTATTTGATGCAGAGAATAGACTAACAAATACTTTGTCAGGCAAACATGCACAGCAGGATGTGATTTTCCGTTGCTTCTACATGCTCGTAGGCACCATTGTCCATTGAATGCACAGTGACATAGTCCAAAGAAAGCGTTACTTATACAGTTTATAACTTATACATTCTAATAGTTAAAGTATTTAAGTCTCTGATATTTATCTATATTTGCGGACCCCGGACTCCAAAGCGAGGGTCTTGGATCACAACCGGGACAGCGCTAGGATGATCGTGATCATTATGTGTCTATCCAACGGAAAACCATATAGTCAGGTATGCTTTGAAATGTTACATATTTTTGGGCTTAGCGTGCATTTGTCAGAGGCCGCAATTTTATTTTATAGATGTCTAGAGGGGGTTAGTACAATGTTAAATCCACGTTTGTGGGGTCGCAGCCCTTGTCCTGCGGCCGCCGTCTTGAAAATAGTGGTACATGTGGGTTTTCTAGTTTATCTGGCAAACTATAAGGCATACAGGAAAATTTCAAAATTTGTTTTGCTGTAAATTAAATTCTCTAGAACTTTGATTTCGTAGCATTTAGCCGTAAAATGAAAGATAAGAAAGTTATAAATGAAAATCGAATGAAATTTGCAATTAAAATTTATTTTCAATTTGTTATAATTTTTTTCGTCGTCAGCAAAAATAATACATTTATTTTGTCTTTTCTTCTTCCAAACAAGACCCGGTCTTCCACCTTGAGACTCTGCAGTACCATGAGGGCCAATTTTCACTCTTAACAATGATCCTAAAACCTGAAATTAAAAAAAAGACAAACTCTATCTCTGGGCATCTGAAGTTGATAATCTGCCTAGCCAAAGGATACTGCAATGTGTTCTGCAATGCCTAAATGTTGAAGTCCTGCAGGAAAATCATTAGAGATATCAAAATTTATAGAGAAAAATTATGAATTATCGACAAAAAGCGACCTGCCTCTAAATTTATTCATCAAAAATTGAATACTGGCAAACAGACCCTGTGCCAAAGCCTGGCTCATCTCTCAGACTGGGGACACAGTTATAGTGGGAAAACATAAAAATCGCCAAAATAAAACGATAATAAAGATATAACTTTTTATATTGGCTTTACGACAAAAGTTTCAAGATCAAAGTTGTAGAGAATTCTATTTGCAATGAAAGGCTTCTTCACATATTCTTTGTGTGACGAATAGTTTACCAGATAATCAAGAAAAACCATCTGCACCCGCACTCTTTCCAAGAGCCGAAGGACAAGAGGTACGATCCCGCAAATTTGGATCAAGCTTTACATTAGCCCTCCCTACACATCTGTTAAATAAAATTGTGTCCTCTGATAAGTGTAACCCCACATATAACTTTCAATGGACTAAAACACCATATCACGGAAAGGGACTAGAGATCTTTGCTCTTTTATGAAATATTTCAAACTATCTTCATATGAATATCGAATAATTTTGTTTGCCAAATAAATACGTAAACTTTGTTTCATAGTCTATAAAGCTGAAAATCTGATACTAAATTCAGTGTACGTCTGCATTTTAAAAACATTAATATTATATGAATGATAGATTAGCTCGGCTACCTTAGCTAACTAAAACTACAGATATTTTTCTAGTCAAACTTTGAATGAATTTCGTAAATTTTGTTATATATAAAAAAATAAAGTTGTCAATTTTCTCTACCCTACGGTAATTATCAATATATAAATAATCAAGTATATAATCAAGGATGAAACGTGATATAGATTACTAGATTTTTTTATGATAAACTGTTTAGTCAGTTATTCATAAATGTAATGAATCCTATTTTACTATTCTACTTGATAATTCAGATGAACAGTACCGTCATGTCAAAGATCTTTATAATAAAACACATAAAAAATATAGTTTCTATTGTCGTCATTCTAACAGTAATGTTTTTGCAACACAAGGTCTACGTCTCTAAAGGCTAATCTAAAATTAGTAAAGCTAAAATCCGTAAGGTTATACAATAGGGTGGACTGATTTCTTTTACCGTTGCAGTGAAAGAAAGAGAAAACATAAACTTATATGGCCATTGACAGGCACATGGTACATATGCCGAAAGAAAATTTTAATATAAAAAGAAAATTAGTTTCGCTAATTTCGGGTACTATTTGATGGTTGCTAGGTTATAAAGAAATGGGAATGAAAGCACATGCAACTGCAACTTGGTGTCTAAAATGTACATCACGTAAAAAGCATTCATGCTAATCGTAGTATTTTAAATGCAAGTATGTAGTCGGAAGCAGTTGGGCAGGTTGATTTAGTGCTTAAAATTAAAACTATAGATCAAATGCGAAGGCTTGTTTTATAAAGTTGCTCTGTTAGAACCTCACATTATAATAATAATAATAACTGGCAACACTGAACGTCAACAAACATCATTTTCTTGGATAAATTTTGTATTAATTTATTTTATTATTTCGGAGGCTGTATACCTACTTAATTAATAACCATATTGTGTATACCTATAAATAATAGCAGAGCAAACTTTTTATAAAACCAAAAAGGAAAACAGAATATATAAAATATCAAGAAAGCAAGATCACATCAGACGTCAAAAACATAAACATTGTAAATGTAAACAATACAATTAAACCCAAGAAAAAATGTTGACCAGAGCCAGAGCAGCGGCACAATTAAGACCCCTGGACTCGTCACTCAGCTCCGCCTCCCAGCCGCCGGCGCCAGCAGCGCCGGCCATTGCTGAGGCGTCGAGCTCATCGAGTGATGAGTATTTTTCCTCGCCGACGACACCAACACCAGCGCGCCGCCGGGGAAGAGGCCGGCCGCCGTCACGCTTGGGACCCCGAGACCCACCGGTTTCGAACAGGGCCCCCGCTGCCGGTGGTGATGTGCGCCGCATGAGATGGACTCAATCGATGAATGAGAATGTCATGCGGGCATATTTTGCGGCTACAGAGGGAGGAACCAACCTTACGGCGTACCGTGACCGCTTACTGCCTCTGTTTCAGGCCTTGGAACCAGCTGTTAACGTTTCGGCACAGCGACTGTCGGATCAAGTGCGAGCCATTCAACGCTGCCGCCTGTTGGATGACGACGCACTTGAGAGGCTACGCTCAGACGAGCTATGCGAGGTATCCCTGAAAACCCATCTCTCGCACACAATGAGGCTCCAATAGCGCACGCCTCACTCAGGGCACAAGAAGAAGGCGAGGAAGGGATAGACAGGGATACACAAGTATGTACCCAATGCATAGATAAGATAAGGAGTACTTTGGAGTGCGCTATTGGGAAATATCGGTATGCTACATTAGAAAACAGACCCCGGCTGCCGCGGTTACCCACGCATAGAAAAAATATGACGCTTGTGGGTGCCCTGGATTCACTATTGCCTACTTACATAGACACTAGTGAAAATCTTAGTGATACACACTCAATTCTATACTGCGCGGCTGTAGCGGCGTGTCGAGTGGCTAATATATCGTGCAATACCCGCCCGAAAGTGATGCGTTTTGTGAGTCGGGCGTTTAAGGGGACAGGACTTTGTCCTCAAGAATATACGTCTCGGGTCACAGAACGCATCGACTTCCTGAAGCAGAAAATCTATGCGTGGGCGAATCGCATCAGGCGGTACAAAAAAAGGATTGACCGATATTCCCACAATCGCGCATTTCAAAGAGATGAGAAGTTGTTTTATAGGAATTGGGGGCGACCTGAACCAGGTGTGAATGATGGGTGTCGACCAGATGTTGCGAACACGATTGCGTTCTGGCGCAGCATATGGTCGACTCCCGTCAGCCATACAGAAGGTGACTGGATTGGGGATGTTAAGCGATCATGTGAGGTAATATCTCCCATGGAGCCCGTAGCCATTGATGCCATGGATGTATATTGTGCAGTCCGTCCGTTAGCCAATTGGAAATCGGCGGGACCGATCGGATTGCACAATTTCTGGTTAAAATGGCTACGCAGTGCACATGCTCGCTTGGCATCCCAATTCCAGTCAGCTCTGGATTCAGGATCGCTGCCAAGTTTTATGACAACTGGCGTTACTCACCTGCTCCACAAATCTGGTAGTACCACGGAGCCTACGAACAATAGGCCGATTACTTGCCTACCGACGGTGTATAAAGTTTTACATCCATTTTGAGAACAAAATTGGAATTACATATATTCAATAATAAAATTTTATCTGAGTCTCAAAATGGATGTAGAAGCCGGGCACGTGGTAGTAAGGAGCTACTCCTTATCGACATGGCCATGAGCCAACAGGTTCGCCGTAGTCGAAAGAATCTGGCGACATGCTGGATAGACTATAAGAAGGCCTATGACTCTGTGTCACATACGTGGCTCTTGAGGGTGCTGGAGTTGTACAAAGTAGATGCAACTCTATGCGCCCTCTTGAGGGCATGTATGGGGCAGTGGAGTACGGTGCTTCGCTATCCAGGATGTCGACAGCCTTGCGGGTATTGCGTACCTGTAAAGATCAAGCGGGGTATTTTCCAAGGCGACAGTTTGAGTCCACTATGGTTTTGCCTTGCACTGAACCCACTGAGCACTTTGCTCGAGGGTTCAGGGCTAGGCTATCGGTTGCAGACTAGAGGTCAAGTTATTTCTCACCTCCTTTTCATGGATGACCTCAAACTATTTGCCCCCACTGACCTCCAATTAACCGAGTTACTAAAGATATCTGAAAGCTTTAGTAATTCAGTTAAGATGGAGTTCGGTGTGGATAAATGTGCGGTCATGCATGTAAAGCGAGGCAGGAGTGTGGAATCTGATAGTACAGAGCTCTCAGATTTCACACAACTTAGATCTCTCTCTGCAACGGAAACCTTCAAATATCTGGGTATGTCGCAGACATTAAACATTGATGACGCTGGCATGAATCAGGCGTTGCAGGCACGTTTCTTTGGCTGCCTGAAGAAAGTCTTAAAAAGCTTTTTATCGGGTGACAATAAGGTGCGTGCCTGTAACGGTTGGGCCATGCCCGTCTTAATGTACTCCTTCGGCATACTCAAATGGACTCAAACAGAATTGGACGCCTTGGATAGGAAAGTTCGATGTCTACTCACGACATATGGGATGCATCACCCGCGTTCGTCAGTGATGAGATTGTACATCCTGCGCAAGTGTGGGGGTCGTGGCTTCTTGAGTGCCAAGACCCTCCACAATCGCGAGGTGTGCAATCTCAGAGAATACTTTCTCCACACCGACGCGGGTGTGCACCGAGATGTGGTCGCAGTGGACAGAGGGCTTACCCCGCTGGGTCTGGCTAAAGAGAACTGGCGCAAACCTGCCGTACTTGGTGTAGAGGAGCGCAGGGAAGTATGGAAAGGTAAAAAGTAGTTAAGAAAATGTATCAACAGTACTCAGTTGCTCTGTAACCAAAAGTACATCAGCAACTCTCAAAATAAAGGTAAAGCAACTTGGGACGTAGTGAAACGCTATGTTAATGGTACTGTTCCTAGATCTGCTGCTTTCATTGAGAGTATTGTTGACAACGGTAGTACAATTACATCTGGACCCGAAATAGCTAAAGTTTTCAATATTTTTTTTATTGATGTAGTTCAATGTTCTAGAGATTCTGTTTCTGCTAATATTGAGTCTCAGTATTTAACAACCAATCTTAACAGCAAGATGCCAGTATTTTTGTAGAACCCACGGATGCAAAAGAAGTATTTAATACAATAATTTTATTAAAAAACTCAAAGTCAGCGGGCTATGACGAAATAAATTCAGAACTATTGAAACGTATTGCTCCATTCATTTCGGAACCTTTGGCTAACGTTATAAATTTATCATTGGAGCAAAGATGTTTTCCAGATCAACTCAAATTGTCAATAATAAAACCACTGCATAAGAAAGGACTAAAATCAGACAAAAATAATTACAGGCCAATTGCCCTGACTCCGGTTTTATCAAAGATCTTAGAAAAAATTATGCTTAAAAGAGTAGTCAGTTTTCTCGATAAATATGACGTTTTAGCACCTGAACAATTCGGCTTCAGGCAATATAGATCAACACAATTAGCATCCTATACCTTAATAAACAGTATAATTAATAATATTAACCAGAAAATCCCAACATCAGCTTTACTGTTAGATCTCAGCAAAGCATTTGATTTTGTTGATCATTCAATACTTATATCAAAACTCGACAAATATGGTATAAGAGGATCGTCTTTGCAATGGTTTCAGTCCTACTTACAAAACAGGAAACAATTTGCTAGAATTACTAAATTTGATACTGGCACAAATAATGTGGTACAATTTGATTCGTACCAAAGAGCTAATAGTTCTGGGGTGCCTCAGGGTAGACTGGGCATTCTGGGGCCCCTGTTGTTTCTTATTTACGTAAATGACCTTCCACGTGCACTTAAACATAATTGCGTCCTATTCGCAGACGACACAACCATAATTTTGGACTGCAAAAATATAGTTACTTTTAAAACAGAAATATCTAAAACATTAGAGGATGTCATAAAATGGCTAGAAATAAACAAATTAAAAATAAACATAGAGAAAACAAAACTAATCAACTTTGAAACTTATAAGAGTAATAACACTGAATTAAATATTAGCTACAACAATTCTGAAATCAAACAAATACATAGTGCAAAATTTTTAGGTATTATTCTCGACACGCATCTTTCATGGAAAGAACATGTCAATAGCTTATGCATAAAAATATACAAGTTTGTTTTCGCACTTAGAAAAGTAAAAGACGTGACAAGCAGACAGACCTCTATCATGGTATATCATGCTTACATATGCTCCATCATACGGTACGGCATAGTGATCTGGGGTAATTCTTGTGACATTGCTAGAGTATTCATAGCTCAGAAAAAATGCATTCGAGCACTCTACGGCATGGCCTGGTCAGAATCATGCAAACCAATCTTCAAGTCAAAATACCTACTAACCGTACCGTGCACATATATCTACGAAACAACCAAATTTGTCAAATACCACAGCCATCTTTTTGCATCCAACGACAACACATTTAAACGCAAAATTAATCACCTACCTCTAAAAATGCCTGTACCTAAACTAACGCTTGAACTGTTTAGGAAAAACTGTACCTATATGGCACCTTTAATATATAATTCTTTACCCAAGGGAATGACCGACCTGCCGTATAATAAGTTTTGTAGTGCCTTGCGAAAGTGGCTAATCCAGGAGAGTTTTTACAGTGTCAAAGATTTTTTGAACAAAAGCACGTGCCGATTTGGTGCCTACTAAAATACTCTATTCTCGTGACTTGTTTTATAATAATAATCAAAATATTTGTTTTAATTATAATGAAACCAATTGTGATAATATTGTATTATACGATAGATGTAGTAATTCGAATTCCATTAGTATATAATTCCATTTATAAAATTAATGTAAAACTATATTTTACATACCCGTAATGAGGGTGGAATATGTTTCAGCACTATACCCACATTGACTTAACATCCTATGTACCACCATATTTCAGCAAATAAATGATTTATTATTATGTCGTTTATTAAATATTCTTCTCACAGTCACATTTCACATACTTAATAAATATCACACTAAGAAATAAATTAAATATATAAAATGGGACCACGGAGACCCACCGGCATCGGGCACAGGGACCAAGCTACCGGTGGTTAGGGCTCCAGAGAAAGGAACCTCCGTACGATGCGTGTCGTGTCCAGCAATACTGCCTTCTGTATAGAGGACTTGATCCAGCCGTCTATCGTGAGCCTCTTGAGGTGGTGGTCGAGGCTCTTGGCAATAAGACCATTTACGGTCACGACTATCGGTACAATGATCGCCGAGTCAACATCCCACATGTCGACAATCTCGTGAGCCAGATCCAAATACTTAATTTGTTTATCTTTTTCGGCTTTCACGAGATTCTCGTCATGGGGTCCCAATGTATTTTTTTATTTAGAAGTTCCTTCACTTAACTGGATATTTATTAATCGAATTTGATTGAATATGTAATTAAACAATATAATATAGCTAATTTATCAACGTAACTGAAGATTTTAATTTTCAATGATTACAAATATTTTTTCTTGGTTATGAAATGTCCACCCGACTGTACCATGCGCAAGTTCGTACCGATTGCTACATTCAGAGCGGCCATAAAGATTGGCGAGTACTGTACCTATAGTGTTTGCATTAGGGAAAGTAATTTGTGTAAATACTCGGAGAAGGAAAGACGATTATGTGCGTTTATGTTGGCTGTGTCAATACTGGACTATTTTATCTATTGGTAAAGATATTGAAATGTGTTTGACTGTGTTTTATGTAATGAACCAGTCAATGTAGCTATGGCTCCCTGAGCATCGACTTATAGGGCTTATCTACTTATCTGACCTGTATGATAAGCGGGGTAGTCCGACACGTCAGTCATGTATCATGCATACATGTAAAGGGTAGGAGCAGTGAACAACATGAATTTGTTATCAATTTTCTTTTTTCTAAAAGATAAGACATAATAGGGAGAGAGAATAGAAAATTACCAGAAATTAATACCTATTCATATAGGTATCACCGTAGCTGTAATTAGACATTAATGGCACATGTATGTCTGTGTAGAGATGATTGGTACAGTGTCTATTCTCTCTTCATGTGTCATCCTTTATGTCGTAGATATTCAAACAAGACGCCAACACTCTATGGAACAGTCTATTACGTCATAACATGCATGTACCCATTAGCTTTACGTGAAGCTAATGGGTACATGCATGCTCCAACAAGTTTCAAAGAAACTTCGATATTCGATAATATCGAATTTTCCTTGAAAGTTTTGAGTGTAAACAGTTTTCGATGTATAAAAGTAATTTTAGGATGAGTTTCATGACACCTTCTAAATTATAATTTTTAATTTTTTGAAATTTCACTTGTATATATTAATTAGTTTTTTTTAATTATTTTAAGACTTAATTTAATTATATTGTTATTTAAATAATAATTGGATAAAAAATATTTTAGGTATTTTAAAATACTTAATTGCCGCACTATTATTAAATCTTCTTCCATTGAATAAATGGACAATAAAAAAACAAAAGGATCTAGGCTGTAGATTGGCAGACAGCATAAAATTGTGACCACAGCGAAGAAAACGTAGATTCCCTCATGAAGTTCTTCTTTACGAAGTTTGCCTTTGCCTGGCAGTTTGCCTTTTGCCGGTTTGCCTACAAACAATTTTACCAATATTACTTAATGCTTCATTTTATCGGTGCAGCATCAACATTTGCTAGGCTAGCCAGTAGTTATGCTTAGCTATCTGTTATTATCTACTAGTACTAGGCTATTAACAGACAGTTAAGCATATGGTACCACTTTAAACGACTTTTTAAGTTATATGTTTTAAAATTCGTCTCAAACTAGTTGCGGAGCCTTCAAAACGTATATCTTCTTGAATTTTTTTTAAAAGTTATGCTATCGTCTGCAATTCCTTTTCCGTGATATGGAAGTTGTGTATACTTCTTTTGATAATACCTTTATCAAAGTTGTCGATTCCGGTCACCCTTTTTTCCCCACCCTTTTCTTTCCAGGTGTACGAAAAACTGCCATCAAACTCGAGCTGGGGTCATTTGCAGCCGTCGCAATTCGTCTCACCGTTGTTTCAGATACACCTGAACGACCGCGAGGCATGATCAATTAAAATAAATAACAACAAGAAACAATAACAATAAGAAACCCACTTCCACACCTCTGCCTACTCCTTCGGGGATAAATGGAATGCGTGCTAGCAGTATCAATATAAATGTGTAAAAACCTTATGCACCGTAACCCTCTCCACGCTATACGCGATAGAATAATACCTCAATTTAAACCACTCCACCATAAGTCCTAACGCATCACAATCATAAGCTAAATACGATGTTTATGACACAACACTCAAGCACACGAAAAGTCCTTACATAATACGCGTGAAATATTCTTGTAATGGTGTTTTCTAAGCAGCCGAGTTGTATAATATCATATTGTATGCATGGCTAAGCCGTACTATACAGATAACTCGGTGAGTATAACGTAACGTGAAATTACAATAAGGTAACGGAAGGGAAGAACACTGACCGCTTGTGGCCATTTAGTATTGTTCTGTTGGTTTGGCATATATTATTGAGATAGCATGTCTCTAATAATAAATCTGTTTCATATTTACCCAATTCGGTATAATTCACTCCTGATTAGGTTAGAAAGAGCACAAAGAGCAATATTAAAACTAATGACTTGCAAGCCTATCCGATACCCCACAGAGACCCTATACTCGGAATGCAAAGTTTTAACCGTAAGAAAGCTCTTTATTTTATATACCATCCTACGCAAACATTCATCCAAACAATTCGAACACATCGCATCTCGACGAAAAGTGTCCAACATATTTCAGAGTACAAAGCATCACACTACACTTGCTCAAAAGCACTATGAAGTTATCGCCAATAATCTGTATAACACTGTACACAAAAATATTAATATATTTCCCCTAACCAAATATAAAACGAAAAAAATCACGACTGATTGGCTGATGAAACTAAACTATGACGAAGTTGAAAAAATTCTATCAAAACCCACATAAGCTAGTCACTTTTACACTTGCATACATTTGTGCTTACATATGCTCATACACCAACATACATAGACACACTAACACACAGAAACACACCCTTATCCTCTCACCAACATATATATGTTACGGTAAGAGTGAATAATTAGAGATTATTAATAATTATCTATTATTATTAATAATTACCGAAAGTCGAGGTTAAAGTGATAAATTAATCAGATTTGTCGGTTTTTATTAATAATTTAACCTTAGTAGTGATAAATGTAATAAGTGGCCAATTTTAATAAGCTGAGTTGACGGAGCCCTGCTTCGCAGGGCTCCTATTTTGGGTGCAGGGTCACAAGAGAACCTAACATAACCTATGAAGTTTTCTGAGTGGATAAGTTTCCTAAGCGGACGAGACTTTTAAATGATATTTTGTAGAACGATCGGCATATTATTATTTGGTGTGTAATTAGTATTTTAGTGAACGAATAAAGTATTTTGCGTAACGCACTTCAGTGTGTCCCTAAATAAATACCTGCTGGTCAAAAAACATTGGGTTTTTATTTATTTTATAACTTTTACCAATATGTAAATTATTAATCATTACTACTAAAAGTAATAAATTTCGATCGTTTATTCACATTTACCAAAACAAGTGGTTATTATTAATAATTTTGTAAAAATATTAATAATTTTAAATTAATCAGATTAACTGTGACATATACATATAAATCAAATACACACACAGACTCTAAACTCACGTGGTCTGTATAACTATTTCTGTTACTTTTGTTTTCATTTTATATAAAATTGTATTTGCTTGTATTGTATCCCTAGCCGTTCTATTGTACAATATATAACAGTAACACAAGAGAGACACCCTGACCCCCATAATACAAGTTTTACTTAGTTTGGGAGTCAGGAGTTTCAAATATTTGTGACATTTACATGTGCAATAAACGATTTTATTTTATTTATTTTATAATAAATAAACGAGCTCATTTTCTCAAGACAAAGAATGTGACTTATCAAGTAGTAAATAAAAGAACAAATTTAATTTATGTTTAACAAAAGACTCTATTAAACAGTACTTACTGAGAGCCTAAGAGTCTTCTGCCTATTACGGGATCTGTCGATTCTTAAATTAGCTTTTCTAACTTCTAAGTATAGCGCAAAGTTTTAATTATTTGGTATGGTAACTATACATACTTTGTTCAGTAAAATGTTTAGAAGTAAACTGATCTTGAAATTAAACTACAGTTTACGGATTTTATCGTTGCGTTATATTGGTTTCACTTGTTATTACATTTAAACCGAATGATCTAGAAACTACATTTTAATTACTAGCCAACGTTACGAATTCTTTACAGGATTCATGTTCACGGCAGACTGAGGTGATATTTGTCTTTGTCTTGAATTTAAAAGTTATCTCAAATTACCCGAACATTTTTCAACTATTGGTGTTACTATCTACGCAGAATGTGCTCACTGTGTCTTGATGTCTTCTGGTGACTTTGTCCTTCTTGGGTTTCATTAGCCTGATAACAGGGTGCCAAGCTGGAGGAACATTCCAACCATCTTGCCTATTGAAATTAGGATATTTTTTAATTTCAATAGCTTCACGTATCATTCTTGAAATAAAGCGGTGTTCTTTTGCGAGTATCTGTGGTTTATCAAATCGCAGGTAATGGTTGGTTCCTTGTTCTACATGTTCACACACAGCAGACTTCGTCGAGCGTTTGTGTTTAATGTCAGCAATATGTTCCTTTAGTCGAATGCCTATGCTTCTCTTGGTTTTTCCAATGTATGAGAGCCCACACTCACAGTCTATCTTGTAAACCCCGGCCTCTTGTAAGGGTAACTGACTCTTGACAGATGGTAATAATTGGCTTATCTTCGTTGGCGGCTTGTAGAAAGTTTTGATTGAAGCTCGCTTCAAAATGTAGCCAATCTTGTCGGTCACGCCCTTGATGTATGGGAGGACAGCAGGTTGTCTCTCTACTGTGGCTGGCTTGTTCTTCGGGGATCTGTGACGTTGGCGCGGCGGTCGGAGCTTGTTGTCTTGCAGATCTTGCTTGACATGTTGAAGCTCGGCGTCCAGGTGTTTCTTGTCACAGATCCTCCGGGCTCTCTGTAACAAAGACATTCCTACGGTAGCTAACTGTTTAGGATGTTGGTGAGATTCACCGTTTAAGTACCTATTTGTGTGTCTTTTTCCTATACACAGTGTGGCTCAAAGAGTTGTTTTAGTTCCTGATAACAAGTACATCTCTGAAAGCTAAAGATTTTAAGCTGATTCCATTGTAAATTTTATGTGGTTATGAATAGAATTAAGATGGTCTAGGAATACATTAACACTATCTGTTGGTAAAATTGTAAAAGTGTCATCTACATACCGCTTGTAGAACCTCGGTGTGATGGTGGCAGTCTGCAGGGTTCGCGCCTCGAAGTCCTCCATGAAGATGTCAGCAACAACAGGCGATACTGGAGAGCCCATTGCCACACCGTCTACTTGTATGTAGTATTTCTCATCCCATAACAGATAGCCAGTTGTTAAGCAGTGTTTCAATATTTTTGCATATTCCTCAGGCATTTTGTTCTCTATTAGCTTCCTTCTAGTTATTTCAATACAGTCATGTGCCGGTAAGCATGTGAATAATGACTGTCCATCAAAACTAACCATAGTTTCCTTCTCAGAGAGATGTAGGTGTTTTATTTCACTGACAAAATGGTAGGAATCCTTTACATGCGCTCTCGTCTTGCCTCTGAGTGGCGAGAGAATCTTTGCAATGTGTTGAGCCAATCTGTAGGTTGGTGCCCCTATTTGACTGACTATAGGGTGCAGTGGAGCATTTTCCTTGTGTATTTTCGGTAGACCATACAATTGAGGAGGTTTTGCACACGATGGTATTAAGTATATGTCGGCGACACGCCAGGGTTATGGTATCCAGACTCCATTATAATAAAAACACTCACGTAATATTACTTGGTTTATTTTCAAACGATTTCTAGCACAGAATTGAATTAAAATGTGACCTACAGTCCTTTTTATAAACTAACCGTCATTTACACTTAATGTTTAACAACTGCCACTTCCTTTTCAACATATAATTGAAATTACTGTACAATTAATTATCAAAAATCAACATTAATATTGTTATAAATTTTGCACAACACCATATGTATTATTTTATACGAATAACAAATCTATTTTAATAATCAAACGCTGCTTTACAACATTCGCAACAGATGGCGCTATCAACAGGATTTAAATATAAGCGCATGTCATTTATTACCGTAAACATAAAAATAAGTATCAGAATAATGTTTTTTAATACAAATTGATTTTACTTTGAAAATCTGGAGTTATCTTAATAATTAAGCGATAAATTAAATACCCAATATTTATAAAACTGAAGCAGTCAATACAGTGTCTAATATTCTAAAGTAGTGAAGTTCTTAGTTCTGTGTTCACAAATAGTTATTTAAATAAAAAATCTTAAATATTATTAACATTTTCGTAACAATATAATCATTATATATTAATTTGCGCCCATACGGCCATTCTGATCCAGCGCGCTCCTCGCGCTGATTACTTAACAGTTACAGAATAAACAGCATAACAAACAAAATGAATGAATATAAAAATTACATAATAAACTAAAAGTTATTTACAAGGCTTCACCTAGTCATAGGATCTTAGCCTGAGGCATGCGTCACCCATCACGGGATCTAACAAAAGTTATTTACAAGGCTTCACCTAGTCATAGGATCTTAGCCTGAGGCATGCGTCACCCATCACGGGATCTAACAAACAAGGCTTCACCCATGGCTAAGCCAATTTCTGGCATCACCGACATAGGGATCTTAGCCAACTCGTGGCATCACCCATGGCTAAGCCAACTCGTGGCATCACCGATATAGGGTCGATTTAGCCCACACGGCATCACCCATCACGGGATCTAGCCAACACACGGCATCACCCATCACGGGATCAAGCCAACACACGGCATCACCCATCACGGGATCTAGCCACACACGGCATCACCCATCACGGGATCTAGCCACACACGGCATCACCCATCAAGGGATCTAGCCAACACACGGCATCACCCATCACGGGATCTAGCCAACAAGACCAGGATCAAGGATACGCATGGTGGCCAGCCAGCGTTTTGGGAAGGATGTTGGATAGGAAAAATAAAATTTTACTCAAACACATAAATGCAAAATTTGTCTCATAAACACATCAATGCTTATACATAAAATAATCATCATCGTTCGTCATGATCAGTTATATCAATACAATGTAATTACATATGTCCAACAACGACAGTGGAGGAGGTAGAGGACCCCCACGTAAATCGGTATCTGACGAATCCTCCACCCATACGGTCAAGCTGCTCATACAGTTGTTGATGTTGATCAGCAACAAAGGTTAGCAAACAATGCTTGTCTCGAGCTCAGTACAGCACTCATGTGGCATGTGTGCGCATAGCCCACACACAAAACCACTGACGTCGAAAGGGTGGGCCACCGTCATCCATACATACCAATCAGTAAAGACCGCTCGTCCATCCTCTCCTCACACCAAGGTCAGGTCATCTGCTAGGATGTCATCAACCTGCAACACTCAAAAGACAGGTGGTGGGCAACATTTCCCACCCAAATATTAGTTCCATGAAGCTCCGTAACCGTAGATGAAATTAAATTCTCCTCTTACAAAGTGGTCCGGTCTATTAAGCTATATCTATATATCAGGCATGTTTAACCTGTGCATTGGACTATAGTTATCTTTGCTACAACAGTGTTGGAGCCCATATTTTACGCATAAGGTAAAATACAAAAGACACTCTGAATTTTCTCAGGTTCTGTCTGACAGTGCCATTTCAGATAATTAAATATAAAGTTATCAGGATACCCATATTTTGCAGTTTTGATAAAACAATTAAAACTTAATATATTCAAAATAATTTTTATCCACATCAAACAGGAAAACTAAATGGCAAAGACAAAGAGAGGCCTATGTTTAGCCGTGAACAGTCGGACTGTTGGTGATAAATATGAAATAATTTCAAATCATGCAGATCCAAGGATTTCGAAAATACAAGTGCTATAATTATTACTCATGTAAGAACATGTTTAATCCAATATTGAATATTTTTAGGCATAGTGCAAGCTGTGAAATTGTTGAACTGTTTGCCAACTGAGCCATAAAAGCAAAATTTACAATCTACCAATATTACAAAGCAAGAGTAGTGCAGTCTTATTTCTAAAAATGATTCCACTCAGTTTGTATAGTTAAAATGGTGGTGAGTTTATATCAATAGTTTTATTTGACTTTATATTTAAGGGAATTTTCTGAATAGTGTGACACGTGGTGCTAATGTAATTCTTATTTATTCATACACAATTAATAATTGTTTATCTGAATAAATACATTTAAACTGACCAATCACAACTGACTTAGAAACAAAGCATGAGTAGTCCATACATTTACTTTTATTTGCCAAGAATAAATACTGCTAAATGAGAAAAGAGATAATATGGATTTTCACATCATGTTCTTTAAACCCACTTACCATTATCCTAATAATAATATTCCTAACCGTCTTGTATCCCACAAGAGCTAAGCAATAAGGTTGGCACAAAATTTTATTGGTTTATCACTGGTTGTCATCTTGAATATAGATGCAACTAACTTTGCAAATGAACTCACAACTAAAATAAATTGTATTTACCAAGTAAAACACGAGATTAGCAGTCACCTGCCTTAAGTTTTTAACCTAAAATGCTTAGAGATGGACTTTTATAAAACCTAAGTGAGTGCATATGTCCATAAAGAAATCTACTGTCCAGATCTCATGTTTCTAGCTTCAGTAGTTTGAGTTAAGCAAGGACGTATCATGGTCGGAACAAATCATTCTATACAGATATAAAATTAAGCGACAAATATTAAGATATGTCGGGTTCCCTTGTCTTATTATATAACCTTAACTTGAGCTGCAAGTTGACAGTAACAATTTCAACAATGTTAAAATGAAATCATGTAGGCACCTACAGAGTGCACAAATATATAATAAAACCTATTTTGTAACTTTACAAATATTAGCTTTAAAAATGTGTAACACACATTTATTTTTTATATCTACCTTCTGAATATATCTGTACTAATATAATAAAACTGAAGTTTGTTTTGTTGAATGCATTTATCTGTGAAATTACTGGTTTTATTCAAATAATTATTTTTGTGGTGGATAGTCATTTATCAAGAGAGGCTTCGTATAATCCTAGCCGTGAGCACTAGCCATAAGTAATGCAGTTAGTTAGCCTTATTTAATGTGTAACCAAGGGCTATACATAATGTTTTGATTCCTTTAATGTTTTACTATTGAGATAACCTATTGACTACCAATTGAATTCATATTTAGCACATCAATTATTTTGACCTCACGTTCACCTGGAAGGCGATCATTAGTATCAACGGTAAGTTTTTTACTAATGTCGTTTTTTACTAATGTAGTTTTTTAGTTTTTTGCAATTATCTCTTTATTTAATTGTAAAAATAAGTTTGATTTAACTGAGAATTGATAATTTTGTTTCATAGATGAATCTCGACGAGAACCAGATAACAAAGTATTTGGAAAACGAAGATTCGGACAGTGAAACTGAGGATTACAATTCAGACGACAGTGTGGCTGATCCTACTCTCTTACCCTCATGCCAGCTTGAAGATGATCTCCAAAATATTGCTACGAACAATATTATTATACCAACTGGAACATCTCAAATACAAGCAAGCACAAGCACCGAGTTAGAAGCTGCTCTACAAATCAAATCTTGATCTCCAAACTGCTATAATTGTGATAGAAAAATAAAGGCTGATTTTAATTCACTTTCAAGCCAAATATCTTATAATTAGAGTGGTATTTTTACTTTTATGTGATATAACACTTTAACAATACTTAATTTTGATAATAAATTAGAAGCTATATGTGTATTTTTATATTTTATTATAATTTTTCAAAAGACTGTTCAAACAAGGACACTGTTAGATTTAAGGTTGATTTTAAGACTGAAATTATAATTTTAAGGAAAATGTGCCATTAAATTTAAAGAAATGAGGTGTTTTTTCATTATTTTGTTACATTTGAATAGAAAAATCTTTTTAAAATCTTGTCTCATTTATGAAGTAGCCTCCCGAGCGATTATTAGTATTAAGCAGTAAAAAAATAAGATTAGTACTCTAGGGTTATACTACCTGAACTATAATTCTTTATTCTACTCTGAATTATAAACATATGTGCAAAATTATAAATAAAACTGAAATAAAAACTAATTTATTGCCTAAACTAATAGTCATAACTTATGATCCAAAATAAATATAAAATGTTTTTGCATTTATTCCAAGCTATTTTTAGGAAAAAGTGTCTACACTGTAAAAATAAGCTTTAATTTATACTGAGTATTTAAAATATGCAGCACGTTAAATAACGAATGAAATATATTTTTGACTTAGCAACTTTGAAACGTTTATGTCAAATATGAGATGAAATATTATCTAAATTCAAATAGTACTTGTAAGTTAAATTTTCGAAAAAGAAGTAGGGATTAGATACTTTATACATACATATCGTCACGCCTTTTATCCCCGAAGGGGTAGGCAGAGTTGTATTTCTACACCCACTTTTCGCCAGATATACTTTAGTCCCACGTAATAAGGGGCGAGCTTATTGCCGTACCGGGCACATTTCCAGACTCCGTGCTGCTACTGAGAATTTCGTAACAGAAAAACCCAATAACACTGCCCGACCCAGGAATCGAACCCGGGACCTCCCGATCCCATGCGCACATTTATGCCGCGAGACCAACGAGGCAGTCGTATAGGGTTTGATGTCGAGTTTTCCGTCTCTACGCAAAGATGGTATTTGCATCGTGTTATCCCTTAGTCGCCTCTTACGACACCCACGGAAAGATAGGGGGTGGCGACACTTGTATTCTAAGAAACATCGTCAATTTTAAAGTATATGAGAAACTTTTTCGAAATTACCCTAAAAGCAAAATTAGTCTCATTAAGAAAACTGTTTCTACCCATACGTATGTTTCGCTGTTTATTTTCAATTTAGTAAAGCAAATGCACCTCCAGTATTAATATTTTCTTCTTGGAATAAAACTTTAAGGAGAATTTCATTTTTATTTCGTTGCAAATGCTCTTTACATCGTTTCTTCTTGTTGAAAATTTTGCGTCGCACGTTTATAAATAAAATATTTTCTAGGAATTTCTTATTGCATAAAACTGAAATTTTACTATCGTGACCTTTTATATTAATCATATCAAAAACATCGTAGTAAACTTAATTATGAACTCGAAATATTGGAAAATAATATGTATGCTTCCAATTTTAATATTTCAGAGAGACGGATAAAATATCAATAAAACATATAACAAGAATGAATTCGTTATTTTATGTTGCGTTCTTTCATCACAATCATATAAAAAGAAATTAATTCACAAACATGGTTCTGTATAAAATCTAATACGTATATCTTACCAATATAAAAATAAACATAAATAGAAATAGAAATATAATAATAAGATTATAATATACGTAAATGATCAGAAGAATATTTCGTAAAGGCCAACCGGCGCACCCACACGCGCACATATTATGGTTTACTGAACATACATGGCCACGGTGGGGTAACAAGTTAAATAATAAAACGGCGTAAACTATTTCATAAGTCTACATATATATTTTTTTTTTTAATAAAAGACAACTCCCGCAGTAGGACTAAATCCTGTGTCGCGGGGGACTTTACAAACATACAAATAACGGACACAATGAACACCCAGACTCGAAACAACAATTTATGAATCACACAAAGTGTTGTCTCGTGTGGGGATCGAACCCACAACACTGCGCGCAGTGTCAAGTGGCGAGTATAATGCACAAAGAAGTAATCTTAAAAGCTTTTTTTAAGCTCTACTATAAAGGTGTCAAAACCTGGCCTAGTCAAGATTTAAATACTGAAGGAGTTTATGAAGAGGTACTAGGTCTATTCACATTACATTTCTATAGTCCACTAGGACCACTGCACCAATGGTGCAGTAATTTTAGCTTTTAAATATACCTACTATAGCAGCCTACCCGATCTGGACTTCACGCCAAGTAAGCAAAAATAAAAACTGGGAAACGATTTTGTTTTTCAGTTTTCGTTAAGGGTCTTTTTACACCCTGTATTTTACGTACCAATAATTATTCTGTGACAAGTCAATCGCTGCCTATCCAGTTCACTGCTGCAATAATTTTCATCCTGATGTCACTCCCAGGGCTACCATATAAGCTTACGCCAAGAGCCAAGGCCGTTTGCTCTTACTATAATTATCACGAAAGAAGTCTGTTGGCTGTACATACTTTTAAATAATTAAATGACTCAGAAGGCAGTTTTTCGAGCCAATTTCGTTAACTTTATAATAAAGCACAGGTTGTACAGTCGATCAGAAAGTGATTAGGGTTTGACTACTTTGCAAATAATAACAATGATTTATCCATCAAACAAATGAGAAACCTCTACCTATCTCTCGCATAGAATATGGATCTTTAGTAACAGTATTCATACTATGTGGACAGTGTGACAATACAAAATTTTCATATCCATTAAAGTGAGCAGTGAAGAAAGCCGTGACATGGGCCATTAACTCTCTTTATTCCTTTACCGTCGTTTCGTCTTAGCAATGAACACAACTCTGAATATATAATTTGGAACTTATTACAAAATAATACTAAGAAGTACTGTCTACGTGGGCACATATAGGACATAGATCGTTATTCACTCCAAATAAAAATAAAATACAACTAATCAAATCGCTCGCCGCTAATCGCGATCAGTAAGACAAACTTCTTCTTCTGCCTGCCCTGTTCCCATATTACTTGAGGTCGGCGCAGAATGTTTTTCTCTTCCATTCTCTCCTATCAGACGTCCTCTCATTATTCACTCCCTTTTCAGTCATGTCACCCTTCACACAATCCATCCATCCTTTTTTTGCTCTTCCTCTTGCCTTACATCAACTCTCATCTTGATCACCTTTCTAGTCACATGATTTTCATCCCTCCTCATCACATGCCCATACCACGATAGACGATTTCCTGTCAGCTTTTTTTGACCCGAGTGCAACTTTTAAACTTCGCCTAATAAACTAATTTCTGATAACTACTTTTAAACTACCACGATTTGCACACATACTAAAGATTAGGTAACGGGTCTGAATCGTGTTAATGAATGAAAATAAAGATGAAATACCTTTCTATTTTCCCGACGTTTCGACATGGGTTACACCAGCCCTGGTCACGGGATGACTGGTATTTCATCTTTCTTTTCATTCATTAACACGATTCAGATCCGTTACATAATCTCATTTCTGATTTCTAATAAACTCATAAGACAAACGCCTTACCATAGAAGAACAAACCATTCAAGTTATATTCATAGTCTTACAATGCTGAAATATATGCAAATTTTTAACTCTGTTTCTATGCCAGTGTACACTGTATGTCATTAGCGGGGCGTTGCGTGCCAATTGCTTTTCAATTTCTGTTTAAATTGTAAGATTCAATATGTGCTGGTATTCCTGCGTGCGGAATTAGGTAGTAGAATTTGTAAGTGAATACTTCTTTAGCATAGGGTGCTATACCTACACGTATTCCTACTATCAAAGAGATTCGATAGTATTAGTGGTGTAAATACATAATTATATAGTAAAATACTTTTATGTCGAAAATATTTGCATCGTATTTGTAAATAACTTTCTAGTGATCAGACCTAAAAGTAAGTCGGCAAGTTCTCCTCTTTAGGACTATACCATCGGTAAGTGCACCAAGCAGACCCCGGGCTCCAAGGCGAAGTATTGGATCGCAACTGGGACAGCGCTAGGATTACAAGGATGTAGTAGTAAAGTGCACATAATGATACAACCACACGGTCTAAATATATACCTATATAATTTCTACTAAGAATGGTATCTTCGAGGACTCATTAGCCAAAAATAGCAGCTTTTACAATTTTTCTACAATAGAATTCAATTGAAGGCCAAAATTCAATGATAAATCAAACACCGAAAAAAAGAAGAGATCATAATTCCAAATCCAAATGAAATAAAGAAAGACACGTCTTTATTTATTATTTAATATTATATTAGTAAAAGTGTGTAGTTCTGGATTTACTGGCGAAGATGTGGATATTGCAAAAACGTTATTGTTCAAATCTGTGAATACTACAACGAAGAAAATATCACGAAGAAAAGAAAACAAGATGTGTAGGGATCTGGAAGATATAATATGTTTATTTAAGAATACTGATTCGAAAATATTCCTATATTTGTGGCGAAAGACCTGCAAAAACTACCTCCGCTGACATTCGATCATATCGATGTCACAAGGTTACTGAAGGATATTATTATATTACAAACCGAGATTAAACAGATAAAGGAAGCCTATGCAACCAAGGAGCAACTTGAAGAAATCAGGACGATGAATAATAAATGTATACACGATGGTGAACGCAATAGAATTTGCACAGAGGGAGCTACAACTACCTACAACTATTGTGATAATAATATGGTGGACAGCGGTCCGTTACGTATAATGGAATCTTTGAATGAGGCACAAAACAGCTGTGTTAATTCACACAATACGCACAGCTCTCATCAGCATGTACCTGTGAATGAAAATGATAGTGCTATCCTACTCAATAAACAATCATATGCTGCGCGCACGGCGAGGCCTCTGTCGTCCTTGTCAGACGCGCCTGCAAAACCAGCAGCCGCGCTGGAACAGCAAATTAATTCACAAATTGATACCACTATGCACATAAATAGTCAAATGAATAATATTACGTTGCAACATAAACATATCCCCGTAAACGATGGAGGTTAGACAGTAGTGCAACAACGTAAAAAACGGACGCGTTTTGTAGGACGTAAAGGAACCTGTACTGTTGATTTATCTATGAGATTCAAAGCTGCGGATGTGAAAATACCGTTTTTATTGTATAATGTGTCGAAAGATGTGAACTTGATATTGCAGAGTATGTGTTGGATAAAACGCAGGTAGTTGTAACGCCCGAAAGGATTCAAATGAGACAATCTAAAGAATATGATTCCTATAAGATTATGATTCCGAAACATAAAATTGACTTATTCGAAAACGATAATATGTGGCCGGAAGGGGTGTACTTTAGGCGGTACTTTGTGTTTAAAACAAGAAATATGAGAGGCACGGATAATCTTACGGCACAAAAATGATTCAAGATACAGATATAAGACGAGATTGCAAGCTTGTAAGCTTTAATTGCAAATCTATTAAGAGATCCGTGGATTGCGTAAGACAGCTATGCCTAACGGCAGATGTGGTTACTCTGCAGGAGACATGGCTACTCTCGCATGATTTAGCATACCTAAACAGTATAAGTCCCGGGTTTGGTTTTACGGGCGTGTCGGCTGTGGAATCGTCTGAGGGATTACGCGGCAGACCGCACGGTGGCGTCGCCTTGCTATGGAGGTATAGTGCGTTTGACAGTGTTTCGCTAGTAAAGTGTAGTAATGCGCGGCTCGCAGCCATTAGGGTTTCTATTGGAAATCGAAATATTCTTATCTTTTCAGTGTATATGCCAGTGTGTCACAGTGGTAATCTAAGTGAATTTACGGAATGTTTGGCCGAAATAAATGCGATTGTGGTATGTAATACGAGGGGAGTTCAATGTATTCTCGGTATAGGTATGAAGGAAAAGGCGGAAAATTCTGAATAAATTTAATTTTTCAATATACTCCCCTAACATCTCAATACATTTATTTGTTCGTGAAAGTAACTTTTCAATTCCCTCTGAAAAATATTTTTCTTCATGGCCCGAAAAATGTTCGTTTATTGCTCCCTTCAACTCTTCATCGTCCGAAAAATGCTTTCCACGAAGGTCTTTTTTAAGATTAGGGAATAGATAATAATCACTAGGGGCCAGGCCCGGACTGTAGGGTGGATGATTGATTTCTTCAAATCCGTACTCCCGCACAGCAGCCTGGGCAAGGCGTGCCTTGTGAACCGGCGCGTTGTCGTGAAGCAGCAACATACCTGCGGTTAATTTTCCACGTCTTTTTTCTTTAATTGCCTCCTTTAAATTACGCAGGGTGGTTGCGTATGATGCAGCAGTAATACTTTGACCTTTTTTGTGTACTCGATAAGCAAGATTCCCTTAGAATCCCAAAACACCGTGGCCATGAGCTTTCCTGCGGACGGAGTGACTTTGAACTTCTTTGGCGGGTCTGATCCTTTTTTGTGCCACTGCATAGACTCTTGCTTGCTCTCAGGGTCATAGTGATAAACCCACGTTTCATCACCAGTAACAATCCGATCGAAAATACTTTGCGGATTTTCACCACAGAGGTCCAAAAACTCCTTACAACAGTCAACTCGCACTTGTTTCTGTAGCGCGGTGAGCATTCGCGGCAGCCATCTTGCACTGACCTTTGACAAATTCAGGCGCTCATGAAGGATTGTGTGAATGGTACCCACGGATAGCTTAGTCATTTCTGCTTATGTTTTCACTCTTACACGGGCATCTTCAAGTACAAGTTTTTCGGCTAATTTGACGTTTTCTTCAGTAGCGGCACAAATTGGCCCACCAGCGCGGGGGTCGTCTTCAATGCTCTGTCTACCCCGTTTGAATTCACTTGACCACTTCTGAATTGTAGATAATGAAGGCGCAGAATCTTGGTAAACAGCCACCATTTATTCATGGATAATTTTTTGAGTTTTTCCTTGTTTTGTGAGGAATTTTATCACTGCACGATGCTCGATTTTTTTCATCATTGTCAAATCAGTCATCATAGTTGTCTTTTCGCAATGATATCTTGAATACTAATGGTGGCAATTAAATGAAATTTTGTATTTATACCCTCAAAGAGTGTCATTAACTAATGAGATAATTAAATTACCCTTATCATTAGTATATCACCTCGATACCGAGAATACATTGAACTCCCCTCGTAATATCGAGAATGTTTATGTGCTTGGAGACTACAACGCGCATCCGGGTGAGTTATTTTGTACTGAATTACTACAGTTTTGTTCCGATTATCAATTCATTTGTGCAGACATTGAATTACTTGGTATAAATTCTGACACCTATACGTACCTGAGTGACTCACACGGATGCGTTCGTTGGTTGGACCATTGTTTAGTGACTAGTATATCTAATTGTTCTATTGTACAAATTAATGTTATTAACGATGTATCGTGGTCAGACCATTTTCCCTTAGAAATAATTTGTAATTTTAAAGTATTAGTGCCAAAATGTAATAATATAAATAAAGCTGGAAATAAAGTTATTTGGGGAACTAGGAATTCTGAACAAATAGAACACTACTCTGAACTTTGTCACAAGGCACTCTGTGACAAAGTTCAGAGAGATTTTCCTAGTGAGTTAATTGGATGTAGTGATAAATTGTGTAATAATCAGCATCATAGGCTATTGATTGACAATATGTATAAGTCGATTGTTTCTGTACTGCAAACGGCTGCCACTGCCAGTCATAACACATATGTAAAGAAAAACAATCGACATGTACCTGGGTGGAACATATATGTAAAGGAGGCTCACGCTTCGGCTCGGCTGAATTTTCAAAGGTGGATTTTACATGGAAAACCTAGTGTAGGTGATATTTACATAGAAATGAAAACATCGAGGCAACGATTTAAAAACAAGCTAAAATGGTGTCAAAATAATGAAAACCAAATAAAAATTGACGATATTGCTTTACTTCACAAAGAGAAAAAATTTGGATCATTCTGGAAGCAAACCAACTCTTTGAATCCTCAGCTGAGTTTGCCTGCGAGTGTGGATGGTCTATCAAATAATAATGATATAGCCAACATGCTCATGAACAATTTCAAGGTCTCACCGCTTGTTACAAACTCCACTGTGTGCGACACTCGGACCCTACATGAGGGCGATTCGCATGTAAGTTTTTCCATCAATGAAGTGAAATCAGTGTTAGATAACATGAAGCGAGGTAAGTCACCAGGTCATGACGGTCTGAGTGTCGAGCACTTAAGATATGCTGGTGTGCATGTACCTAGAATACTCACCATGTTATTTAATTTGTGTGTAGGTCACTCTTACCTGCCCCAGGAACTTATTAATACCATTGTTGTACCCATTGTCAAAAATAAGACAGGGGATCCATCTGACAAAAATAATTACAGACCTATTTCCTTAGCGACGGTCATTGGCAAGGTACTGGACAGTTTGCTTGAGAGACAGCTAAAATTGCACATTAAATTAAACGACGCGCAGTTTGGTTTTAGAACCGGTTTGTCTACTGAAAGTGCAATCCTGTGCCTCAAGCAGACTGTAAAGTACTACACAGACAGGAAGACACCAGTTTATGGTTGCTTCCTTGAGCTTTCACGTGCTTTTGACCTTGTCAATTATGATATATTGTGGCAAAAATTGTCAGATAGAACAGACTTGCCCACTGAGCTTCTTTATATCTTAAAATACTGGTATAATAACCAGAAAAATTGTGTAAAGTGGGCGGATACGCAGAGTATGCAGTATGGGCTAAAATGTGGAGTAAGACAGGGAGGGTTAACGTCGCCCATTTTGTTTAATTTATATGTAGATCAGCTGATTGGTGAGCTGAGCAGCACTATAGCCGGTTGTTCAATTGACGGCAAGATGATTAATAATATCAGTTACGCTGATGATTTAGTATTGCTGGCACCATCTAATTGCGCCTTAAGAAAATTGCTGGACATCTGGGAGAAATATGTGGCTTAAAATATAATACAACTAAAAGCGAAGTTATAGTTTTTAAAGCTCACAATAAAACACCCTATAATATTCCACCTATTAAGTTAATGGGAACAACCTTACAGCTGGTCTCACAATTTAAGTGCCTAGGTCACCGATACACTCACAGATGATCAGGATATTGACAGGGAGCGCAGAGCGTTGGCAGCTCGCTGTAATATGCTTGCCCGCAGGTTTGCACGGTGTACAAGGGAGGTGAAAGTAACCCTCTTTCGGGCTTATTGCCAGTCTTTTTACACGTGCAGCCTGTGGGTGAGGTATACGCAGGGGGCTTACAGCGCTCTGCGCGTTCAGTATAATAACGCTCTCACACTGGTTTATCCACAAACGCGACTACAGCACAGAAAATATAACAAAATTTAGCGAATGTCTTAAAAATATAAACTTTTCTGATACCTACATATGTTCAGATCCAAATAGGAGCTTTAACGAGTTCTATGATTTGTTTATGCTGTTCTACAACCTTTGTTTTCCGATGATTAGAATTAAAATTTCCACACTTAAAAGATCCAACTGGATATCCAAGGGACTAAAAAAATGTTCCAAGCGCAAAAGGGACATGCTATGGGAATATCGAAGGTTGCCGAACTCAGTGAACAAAAATCGTCTCAAAACATACACTAGTAGACTTAAGCACATCATAAAACAGACTCAAAAAATACAAAACAATCATTATATCAATACCGCAGAAAATAAAAACAAAGCAACATGGGCTATTATCAACAAACTGAAAAATAATTACCCTAAAGAAAGTATATGCAGCTTAGTGTATGGTAGCGCCATCTACCTTCCTATCTATAACTAATCGCACCAAGATCAATTGTTCCACGTACAAGTGTGAGCGATACCATATTTCCGTCTCCCTCTATCCCACTCCCTGGAAGAGGCACTGCCTTTCGCCTGATTCGTCACCGCGATCGTCGACACGAGTGACAGTCCAGAACATTCCGCTCGCTGGGAACGTGTCCGCTATATCGTACCGCGCCGCTCCCGTATAAGTTATTACCGCATATATTAACCATTCGCAAGTGGGAGTGACGGTGAAGTGAAGTGAAAACAAGCAGCTGCATCACGAAAACACCAGGAGACTGTCCTTCTGAGAAGAAGAAGATTTCCGTATAAGGTAAGTGCCCTCCATCCTTGAAATATCCTATACCCACTCTCAATCACCTCTTCCCGTATCCATCTCCTAGGCGGCTAGGAACCCGCTATCCTTTGTATAAAGTCCATTTCCCTCCCAAGTCGCCTAGAACCTACCCCTACGGTTTTGGTGTATCGCCGAACCATTTTTTTGATCCATACGAGTCGGATTCATTTACGTTTTTATACGTTATATCGCTATACCTAGGCAGTTATAGCACCTAGCTATACTCCTAATATATTCACATAACCGTCACATGGTTATTTCCGCCCGCATCAGTAGGTAAACTTTTATGTAGCTACCTACTTATTAAATTATTAATTCTGGAACTATCATAGTTGTCTTATAAATCTCATATTTCAAGCAACTTTTAATTCCTCAGCTCCAAAGTGTTGCCTACTTAGGTAAAATAATAGATACATTAAATATTCTTATTTTGTTTCGTTCTCATTAGCTTATACTTACGTAAGCATGTCACAACAAAAGAAGTCACGCGTGTCGGAAGACAAAGAGATGACAATCTTAGAAGCGAAACGCAATATTTTATTTGAGCGCATTCAAAACATCTATGAACGATTAAAAACCGCATCTATGTCTGACAGTAATAGCGAAGCATTTCTCAGTTATTGTATAACAGTAGATAGTATTCGAACAGATTTTCATAAGTTGTTAGACGATTATAACGCAAGATTACTTTCTATCAATCCTGATGAAAAACCGAACTATCAGGCGTATACCTCATTCGAAGATCTTTATTGTATTATTAAGCGTATACAATCGCAATTGGAGGGTAAATGTTCAGCAGAGCCCGTTGCCCGCAAACCGAGATTACCGCCAATCGAGATTATGTCGTTTGACGGAGATATACGAAATTGGCCGTTATTCTATGCGAGTTTTAAGTCTACAGTGCACGATAATGGTTCTCTGACAGATGCTGACAGGTTGTACTATTTAATAGGTAAACTGTCACCGAAGGCCCAGTCCGTATTTGCAGGTGTCACACCCAGTGCTGAGAATTGTCAGGTCATATTTCAGTCACTACTTGACAGATATCAGGACACGCGCGTCCTAGCGTCTACCTATTTTGACCAAGCTTTAAATCTCAAACTGTCCGGCAACGCGTCTGTCTCGAATTTCCAGCTGTTTATTGATAACTTCGTAACCGCGGTTAATTCTCTTAGGAATTTAAAATTAGAAGATCTTTCCGACTTTATGTTGCTTCAACTCGCTTTTAAAAAGTTTGACACTGATACAATTCGCGCATTCGAGATGATGGAACGCAATAATGAAATACCTACACTAGATAGTTTTATTTCGTTCATAAAAGATCAGTGTCGAATATTTCATAATACGCAGTCTGGTTCACCTGGCCCGTCTAACACTAACAGCAACAAACAAAGGTTGAATAAATCGCGAAATAGTAATAATAACTCGGTCCCTAATCCACAATCTTACGTAACATGTTCGGAATCTAATAGTAATAATTCGCAGAAGTGTCTGTGCAGTAATATAGTGCACGACCACTTATACAAGTGTCCCGCCTTCGATAATTTGCATGCAACCACTCGTTTTAAATGCGTAAAAGATAACAAAGCTTGCATTAACTGCTTAAGCATAAAACATAAAACGAGTAATTGTTCCAGTAGAACGAGATGTCGCTCATGTAATCAAAAACATCATACACTGTTACATTTCGATAAAGATAACCCGTTGTCAAGCCAAGCCGCTAACCTTGACACACTTACGCCGCAGGTGCAGACCACGGTGCCTTCGCCCTGCACGCCTCAGAGCGAAGTATCGTTGTGTACGACGTCCATTGCGCGGGCGACGCGCACGCGAGGACGGCAGTCGCGCATCTATAATGATCCGCGCAGGGCCAAAACGCAGTGTACGGCGTCTAAGACGGTACTGTTAGCGACAGCGCAAGTTATCGTATATGATGTTAATGGGTCGCCGCACATGGTACGTTGTCTGCTAGATAGCGCATCTCAGACCAATCTAATAACATCGGAATGCTTCAAACGCCTCGGATTATGGAATAACTTTAAAAATACGAATTCAATAATCCGAGGGATAGGCGGATCAGAAAAACATTGCAAGGGTTCCGTAGATATTAAAATACATTCGCGTTTTGATAGGGACATTAATTTTAACATTTCTTCGCTTATCGTGGAGCGTATCACGGACGCATTGCCGAACGCTAATGTAGACGTAGCATCACTCACTCATCTCCAGTCATTGCCACTAGCAGATGCGGAGTTTGCGAATCCGGCAGGCATTGATCTTTTGATCGGAGCTTCAATATTTCCGCACTTGCTACTAACTAAAATAGTACGTAGTGAGCGATATGATTTACCGCCCGCTATTGAGACGGTACTTGGGTATGTGATTATGGGTACCGTACCTACGTTACATACTTCTCATTGTATTACGTCTTCTTGTTGTTCTGCTCTTCAAGAGATCAAGGTGGGTGCTAAAACTGTGTGTAAGATAAAGCACTAATTAGCTATGCTATGCTATGCTATGCTACGCCATGCTATGCTACGCTATGCTACGTTATGCTACGCTAAGCTACGCTATGCTATGCTATGCTATGCTATGCTATGCTACGCTATGCTATGCTAAGCTGCGCTACGCTGCACTATACTATATTACACATCCGCTTTGTATATAGATGACATTGCCTGTATTCGCTTTGTGAAGAGCTTATTCAGCTTTTCAAGCGAGGCCAGTTTGATCTTGTCAAATGGACAAGCAACTCTAAGGAGGTTCTCGCACGCATACCAGATTCTCATAAAGCTTCTCCAGTTTCAGTCAAGTTTGAGAAGTCTGTACCGCATAAGGTTCTCGGTTTACGCTGGGACAAATCCTGCGATAGTTTTCGGTTTGACGTCTCACCGCCAGATGATAAGTGCGCCAAGCGCACTATGCTGTCCACAGTGGCTCGACTATGGGACATAATGGGTTTTGTGGCTCCCACAATTTTGTACGCCAAGCTCTTGATCAAAGAGCTTTGGCTATCAAAGTGTGAGTGGGATGAAACACCCCCTGACCATATTGTCGCCGCTTGGGGCCAGTTTTGTATTGAGCTTACCGCGCTCAATCAAGTTACTATTCCGCGTCATCTTGGGTTGGCAGATGGATGTACCGTCAACTTAATAGGTTTCGCTGACGCCAGCGAGCGTGCTTACGGCGGAGTCGTATATCTGCAAGTCCGCATTGGTTCTAACTACTCGGTGCAGTTAGTTTGTGCCAAGTCTAAGGTCTCGCCTGTTAAAACCATTTCGGTTGCGAGACTGGAATTGTGCGCGGCTCTTCTGCTGTCTCAGTTGCTCCACAAGGTTCAAGACACAGTTTTGCCCACTACTCTATTAATAAATATACGCATTTTCCGACTCCAAAGTAGTGCTCGCTTGGATTCATTCTTCTCCTCATCGCTGGCAGACTTTTGTCGCCAACCGCGTTAGTAAATTGATTGAACTTGTTCCCGCTACTTGTTTCAATCACGTCGCGGGTTATCGTATTCGTCTTCAGGAAGAACTCTTCATAGATCATATTGACTGGAAGTTTATTCCACCAGCATCACCACATTTCGGTGGATGTTGGGCAAGCATGGTCAAAGTAATTAAAACGCATCTCTTCAAAGTTATAGGTCAACAGATCCTCTCTTACGAAGAGCCTTTAACTGTCCTTGCACAAGTCGAGGCACTGATCAACTCGCGTCCGCTTCCAACTCAGTGAGATCTAGCCTGAAGTTGGACCTACCTCTTAGTTTAAGTATTTAGTTAGTAGTTTTCGCTATTATTGCGTTTGTAGTTTTCGCTAAAGTTAATTTAGATTAATTTTATTGTCATATCGCTGTCTTAGCCTATTGAGGGGTTATGCGGTAGTACACCCAACATAGCTAAGTTCAATTCTATTTTTTTTAAAGGCAACCCTTTAGGGCCGGGGGGATATGGTAGCGCCATCTACCTTCCTATCTATAACTAATCGCACCAAGATCAATCGTTCCACGTACAAGTGTGAGCGATACCATATTTCCGTCTCCCTCTATCCCACTCCCTGGAAGAGGCACTGCCTTTCGCCTGATTCGTCGCCGCGATCGTCGACGCGAGTGACAGTCCAGAACATTCCGCTCGCTGGGAACGTGTCCGCTATATCGTACCGCGCCGCTCCCGTATTAGTTATTACCGCATATATAAACCATTCGCAAGTGGGAGTGACGGTGAAGTGAAGTGAAAACAAGCAGCTGCATCAGGAAAACACCAGGAGACAGTCCTTCTGAGAAGAAGAAGATTTCCGTATAAGGTAAGTGCCCTCCATCCTTGAAATATCCTATACCCACTCACAATCACCTCTTCCCGTATCCATCTCCTAGGCGGCTAAGAACCCGCTATCCTTTGTTTACAGTCCATTTCCCTCCCAAGTCGCCTAGAACCTACCCCTACGGTTTCGGTGTATCGCCGAACCAGTGTACAATAGCAAAATTTTATATAATCCGATTGGAATAGCAGAATCTTTCAACAACTATTTTATTAACTTGACCGACATCCAGACAAATAAGAGCAATAATAATACAAAAAAATACACCATACCTTCAGTTGCTCACTCACTTTTTATGACACCTACCACTCCATTTGACATTGTTAAAATAATTAATACACTCAAAAACACCAATAGTGCCGGATACGATGAGGTAACTACCCAAGTGGTCAAAGAAACCGCTTCAATAATTGCTCCAATACTCAGCCGCATTATAAATGATTGCATTGAAAATGGTATCTACCCAGAAAAATTAAAAACTTCTGTTATCAAGCCACTGTATAAAAAAGGTGACAGACAAGATCCCTGTAATTACAGACCCATTGCATTGATTCCGGTATTCTCCAAAATAATCGAGAAAGTTATTCATAAAAGTATATATTCCTTTTTAGAAAATAACAACATTTTAATAAAGGAACAACACGGATTTAGAAAAAATAAAAATATTAATTCCGCTATTTACCCTCTTGTTGACCATGTACTTAGTAACATGGATAACAGAACTCCTGTCGTAGCGTTATTCATGGACATGTCGAAGGCTTTCGACCATGTCAGTCATGAAATACTTTTAAACAAACTGGAAAGATACGGAATTAGAGGCAACGCACTAAAACTTGTTCAATCATATCTTACCAATCGTAAACAATATACCTGCATCAATAGAATCTGCTCTCGCACAAAAACTGAACAAATATATACTTCCAGCCAGAAAAATTGTGTATATGGAGTACCACAGGGCAGCGTACTTGCTCCATTATTATTTAATATATATATTAATGACATGCCCAAAATTATTGAAAATCCCATGATCCTATTTGCTGACGACATTACAATATTATTTAAATGCAAACATATTGAGACACTTGAAAAAGAAATAAATGACAATTTAAAGGATATAATAACCTAGCTAATAGCGAAAAATCTAAGAATAAATCTAGATAAAACCAACTTCATTTCTTTTGAGCAAAAAACAAATAACAAAAAGCTAGATATTAGATATAACAACAAACCCATCCAGGAAACTCGTAGCACAAAATTTTTAGGCGTCTGGATTGATAAAAATATGAATTGGAAAGTACACATAGAAAATATATGCAAAAAACTCTGTCAATGTTCTTACGCTCTCTATAATCTTAGAAAAGTAACAACCCAAAGTACACTGATAACGGCATATCACGGACAAGTTTCGTCAACCCTACGTTACGGAATTATCTTTTGGGGGAACTGCCCGGATAGAGAGGCAGCATTCAAAGCGCAGAAGAAATGCATCAGGGCAATATGTGGTATACCAAGCACTGAAAGCTGCAAACCATATTTTCAAAAACTTCAGCTACTTATCCTCCCATGTATTTACCTTTACGAGATTTGTAACTATGTAAAAGAAAACCTACATCTATACACCCACTTAAAAAGTGAACGCCATAAAAATAAAGTCTGCATGAAATCTCACAAAAAGGACATTTTCAATAAAAACATTACAGGCATGGCACCCAAAATTTATAACCACCTACCAAAACACATATTAGACATTGAGAATATTAACAAATTTAAAAACTCTTAAAGGCATACCTACTTATGAAATGCTATTATACGGTTACTGATTACTTAAATGATAAATCTTAAATCATTACATAGATATATAGTAGATATATCCGATTAACTATACTAGAAATACTATTCTGTCTGTATTTTTTTCTATTTTTTTAATTAGATGAAATTATTGACATTATTATTTAAATTGGGATATAATTTTATATAATTTTATTACCATTTAATTTATGAATAAATTATATTACTATTTACAAATTATATTAGTTTATTGAAATTGTAATTATCAAATTTGACATAATTACTCAGATCAGCATGTCTTTTGACTCAATTTTATTTTTGAAATTGCAACATTGTGATTATCTATGCTTTCTCAGGTGGCAATATTTGTTCTGACATTAATATTTTGACATATCTTTATTTTATTATGATGCTGAAGAGTTAATTGACATTTCCTTATTTTATTATTATCCTAATTTAATTTTATCATAATATGTTTTAACAAGGGTTGACATTAACAGGTAGGTATCATTGAATTGTCAAATTAGCCTAATCAGTATTAATTCTGAATATTAAACCATGATACTTAACCTAATACCTAATTGATGTTACCTAATTGTATTGTAAGAAAGAGTACAAGGCATGTTTTTAGAGTTGTTATAAGACAAAATATTTGTACGCCACATGGCAAAGCATAGCGAAACCTTATATAAATGTACCATCTCTTACTACCTATGTTTACAAATAAAAGTATTCTATTCTATTCTATTCTGTTCTATTCTATTCTAACGCGCTTAGGATGTTGTTGGGGCTGCCTCGGTTTTGTAGCGCATCGGGCATGTTTGCAGATGCCAGACTTGATGACTTTTACGCAGTGATGCGCAAGCGATGCGCGTCGATGCTGCAACGTTTCCGGGGCAGTTCGAACGACATCCTCGCGACGTTGGCAGAAAAAATAGACGGGCCGTTTATAAAATTTTGGGCCGGTAGACATGTGCGCCCAGAGATCAATGTGCCTAATTAAGTGTATGATTTTAAAATGTGTGTACTAACAATAGGCTAAGGAACTACTAACACTATGGATTTTTTGGTCTGAAATAAATTATATATTATTATTATATTATTATTATCCTGGGGTAAGAACTGACTGGTTTAATAATATAAAGAAAACCAAGATTGTACTTTAAAAAAACAAAATGGCAGATAAAAAACGGTATTTGATATGATAAACAGAAATACGCCTTGAGCGACCTAATTACAAGTTAGGATAGTAAAATTTCTAATGAAGCCTTGTATAAAACAAGGAGGGAACAAAATTGAATATCCCAATATCAATTGCAAAACAGCGGGCAACGTCTTACTTAAATTAATTGAAACCGAGTTCTGAAGAGATCCCACCATTTTACACCATTTTCTCTAACAAAGGACTATTCGGCTTTATTGTATCACGTGGCATTGTGCGATGGGGAAAAAAGAGATGATTTCTAGGAAAAAAATATATAAGATTTTTTAGCCAAGCGCGCCAAAAAGTATGATACTTAGTAAGATTGCTGTGTCGCATATTTCTTTGAAGCTTGACTCTTAATTTGATGAGGAGAATGTATGAAGGGCAGACAAGGTGATTCGGAGGGTGTTAGCGGGGTCTGGGTAGAGAGGGACGGACCACGATTTATATTGCTCCCGATGAGATTATAGTATGACGGACTCGTAAAACATTAGAAGCGGTTAGCTTACAGTTATTTTAGTTGAAATTATAAGGTATATAAGTAATATTAAATGCTTTATAAGTTACCGTCAAGTGACTTTGTTAAAGTTCCATAATGTTTCAGTGATTAAATTGGAACAGATCGATTATTAAGTGTTTAGTGCGACATTTCTTAAATGCGATGAGATAAGTTTATGTGGAACTAGATGATTGCTCCCGCGTGGGTGTCGGCTATTGCTTTATAAGGTAGCCTATGTTTTATTGTGATGTTTTCGTACACTGAATAATATATGGGCTATCTATATTACTGCATCAAAATCCGTTCCTTAGCTTTTAAGTGAAACACTAACCAGCATCCACACATCCTTTAATCCGAACGAAATTACGCATGTAATATGAGAAGGGTAGGATAATAACAATGATAGGATAATAATAATGATTTACGAAAAACTCCAATATCTTTCAGTCTTGTGGCAGCTGAGCTAGTGACGGGCTCACATTGCGGTTTAAGTTGAGGCAAAAGCCTTCTAAGCATCGCAATACCATCTCATCCATCATTATATCATCGAAAAAATAAATTTTAAGTTACGTTGCAGATGTGTTCACACTTGTCTCGTCCCTATCATTAACTTATTTAATTCCGTGAATATGGTAATTATTGGGTAAACTTCATAATGTTATTTACTATAGGCAGTTAAAAAATTACGTACACGTAATGATTAAGTAACGATAGAGTGGCTGCCTCTTGACTATCGAAACTAAGGTTCAGGGATTATATTTCCGGGTGTAGGCAAGAGTTTGATGCGTTTTTCTTTAAAATGCGAGTTAAACACTACTATTTATGTATCAGGTATCAAAATTATAGTCTTGGTTCGACAGGTTACTCGGATCAACATTTCCATGACCTAATAATATATGTACATATATTTCGTCTGAACCTACGACCTAGCGTGATTATTCATTTTTGTAATTTGATACAGCACACAAAGTTTAATAGGGTTTTGTCCACCAAATAAGCTATTGTTTATTGGTCGTTGGAACTGGTGATAGAACACATTTTACAAAGCCGCCACTTCTTCATGCCTCGAAACATAAGTGATCAAATAGACACATTATAGTCTGCCGTGTTTAGATCCAAGTAGAGTAAGATCAGGTAAGAAGGGTAAGGGTAGGATCAGGAGGTATTTTGGAAGTTTACATCGTTAGCTGTGTACCACGGGTGTATTTTTATGTACCTCTCGTCTTTGTTGTCCTTTCTTGCGTCTATTACCCAAAACTACGCTTGCTCAATAAAATTTGACGTTTATATTATGGACCATTTATATAGAACAACAATTGTCACGACAACTGAAAGTTATTAAAGTTTCGCAGTCATTGTTTTGAACAGCGACAACGAAAAATATTTATTTATTTTTCATTCGGAATTGTTTAGCTTTCTAGTATATGCAATACAACGTCAAAAAATATGCGTGGGTTGAATATATATTTTTAACATGTTTTTTTTTTAATTTGCAATATGATTAAATCATAATTTGCTATTTTATACTCAATTTCTTCATATTTTTACATAATTACTCAACTAACCAACACACCACTAAAAATACTGTAAAGTACCACTCAAAACAACCTTAGGCTTAATATTTCTATCCATATCTACGAGCAACCAATAAAAATCTGTGCTTTCGTATTATAATAATGCCAATCTAAATAAATCGGTACAAATACCAGTGATACCTCATCCAAAATAATGCCGAATAAATTAAACAATATCGAGGAGAACCTCTAATGGCCGACCTTGACTGACAATAAGAAAGAAATTGGGTAGACGATAAGTTTTTTTGGGTTCAGTATTCGTAAATTGGGATAAAAAAATATTTTATTGCTTTTACGTGCTTGAGGTCTCGCATAAATAATATTAATCAGTCATAAAAAGTTACGATTATACGCACAATCAAATATTAGTTAGAGCAAAAAGAAAATCGAAATGGGTCAAATTTGGAACGCACGCACTTCTAGTGTTAGCAACATATACAGTACGTGATGAGCAAAAAGAATGGACTCAGCGGAGTCCTTACGAAGGTTAAAACCACCGCAAGAGTGCGGTGCTAAATTTATAATGAATGGCTCTAAACGTTTAGATACTGTAAACGTTTTTGTTTCTTTTTGGTGTGTTAGAATAATTTGTCTAGCTTTTAGACCTTCTTTTTAAAAACATTTACCTTTCCTTTTGGCTTCGCCGCAGTCGGGTAAAAACAAACGTGTTCGAGCTTTAAATTTCGAATCAAAACGTCATTATCCATTCAACTTGCCAATATTTCTTGCCGCTGGCCTTAACTGTAATACTTACACTGTTGTTGAATTGATCGCAGCGAGGCATAGTGGTTGAACTGAAACGGTTGCCTCACCATTTTGCACTGCACCGAGCGTTCTGGGTTCAATCCACACTCAAGACATCGCGTTTGCGACCCACAAATAACTGTCCCGGTGTACTCTGGGTATATGTATTTGGTGTCCATTATTTAAGTTTTTGTAAACTTTCTATTGTCCATAAAAGCAAAGTTTGGCCTTTTTTGGTTCTTAGTAAACAATAACCTATAACTAATCAATATACGCCGCCGTCTTTTCAACAAATAAGACCCCTTAAGTCAAGAAAAACGAACATTTAAGAAAACTTGTAATTACGCAGCTCATCTACTTAATCTCCGCTCCGCTATTACATGAGCTAAGATATGTGAGACAGTTGCGCTGTATTGCGTAAACTGCACGTATTGTTTGCCAGCGTGATACTTGACTTTACCGAGTGTCAATGCGACATGTATTTATGTCAAGGCTCTTGCTCGCCTGAATATCAAATGTGAATATCAAACGTGAATGCATACCCTAGCGTTATTCCAGTAGTAACCCGGGGTCCATGTACTTTTTTTTATTATTCTTTTTTCTTCGCCGTGGTGTAACGTATGTCCGGTACCTACCGAAAATGCGTCATAATACCGTCCATACGCTCGGCCAATCAGAGAAGGCCATTTTCCGGTCTCGTGGAGTTTGATCATATATGGTAATACACCGACGCCAACTCTGATGGAGAGCTCTGGTATACACGCTGATTTTTTATTGGTTTAGGAAAAAAATACCTCACGTTGGAAAAAATATCTGCTATTCATATTCAAAATCAAAGGAGAAAGACCAAATACGGCCTGTAGCGGCCAGAAAGTTGTTAATCGTTGAAATTAAACATATAATTTTTAAAAATTTTACATCGTTTTCGTTTCTTGATAGAGTATCGGTGAAAGAATTTAGTTTTTAAAGATTAATTATTTTGAATAAGCTATGGTAATAGCGGATGAATGTCTTATGTTGCCAGCATTAAAAATAAAATGAAGTATGGTAGGCAGAAATTGTTTTAAGGAAATAATATTTTTATTACTATATTAGAAAACAATATATTTTATTTACTTTATAAGTATATTTGTAAAAAGAATCAAGAAATATATAATTTATTATACATTCCATAATTATTAATCGGTAAAAATCGTTTTGTTTTTTAATCGATAGTAGAAATATTTTTTCAAACCATTTGCAACACTTTTTTTATCTGTTATGTCATTCGTGTTGCTACTGTGTATCGTAAATATTTTGTTCTGATTTATTGGTGTTTTCGTACGGTTTTAATGTAATGTAATTGAATATAAATTCAATAATAATGATCAGTACCTTCTACCCATGCTAAGAATATGCAGCGGTGTTTGTGATTGTGGTTACCTTTTTTGGACGAGTAAGTATACATAGTACGAGGTTCCCTAGTACACAGGTGATTATTCATTATTATTGGCCACTCTTTATGTAGTTTTTGTTCCTTAAGACGCAAAGACATACTTTTATTTACATCTAAGTATTATATTTATGTTAAAATTCAATTTTGAGGTATATTTAGTTGCGGAATAATTTCCATTTCAAATATCTCGTATCTTATTTCCACCAAAAGTTATTTAAAAAGAAATTATACAGGTTAATAGAGTAGTCATTTATCTTCAAAACACACATGGTGTTGTGTTTGGCCGTGCCAGGCCCATAATGTATGGCCAAATGGTACATCTCCTTTACCTGCCACGTAAAATAAAAGTTATAAAAGTCAATAACTCTAGAAACTACTTAGTAACACACGACTCGATCGAGCGCGTCGGCGCACTGTACCTAAAACAGCGCATGTAACAGTTGGCAACTACCTACACATAAAACACGTATCAGTCAGCACAGCACTAAGAAGTACGGATGGATAGTGATATCTAATTAACGTACTTACAAAACACAAATTAATTACGATGACAACTTCAATTTTAAGCACATAATAATGATTAAAATAATAAATACATGTAACTAAATAGCTGTACCTATTCCTTCGTAAGTCAACAGAAATAAGCTGTGGGTTCACGCAATCATAATAAACTAGTAGGAGAAAGAACGAAGAACTTATTATTAGTTACGTATTAGTCGTAGGTACATAATCATTTTCAATAACAAGTAAAAGCCGAATTTAGGTATTTACTTATTTCTGGCGTATTTAAAACATGTTATCAGCGTAGGTATTCACAACAATCAATAAATCAATTCATTTACCTTTACAGTCTTCTGCTTACATCACAATCAATTTACACATTCCGCAATCGGAATACCTACAGCGCATTTTTCTCGCGTTCTCGTGACTCCGTTTCTTCTTTGTACACAAATCTTATAACCTCGATCCACTAATGAAACCCTATGGAGTCAGTTCAGGTTGCGGCCTATCAATCCACTAGCGAACACATCAGTAAGGATCCACGATTGTAGTTTTATTACGTAACACGGACACAGAGTGACGGGAGCGTGATATACGACCTAATTTCTTAAGACTGAAGGTCAACTTGCACCCGCGCCGCACCGCCGTACCCCGCCGCACCCCCGCGCCCTGCTGGCGCCCTGCAGCGGAGGGTGGCGCGCGTTCAATGACTAATGCCATTGTGTGTGTGACACGATCGCACGTACTTCGCCAGTGTGCGGCAAAGTGATACTTCGTGTTCTCGTACTATTAAATTAATGAATTTCTCAAGATATTTTTAGCTTATATTTCAAATACTATTAGCTGGTTAGGTTCTATTAACGATAAGTAATAAGATGGCTTTCGCTCCAAAACCAACAAAAAATCAGCGTGTATAAAGGGGCCGACAGAGAGGTCGGCACCGCTACTGATTGCTACCGTGCCTAACTACGTGCTACGTCTACGTCGTACGTGTATCCTGGGCTCAGCTGTGGGTAAGTTACTACATTTACTGCGTTAGCGTACTGCCCATCTCTCTACCTGCTAGCAGAGGCCGGCTGGCGCCGCCTGCCTGACTCTATTGATTGTGGCTATCCTAATGCTGCTTTCCTTCAGGTTCCAGGTCCACCTTGAAGCTCCGGGCTACGCTACCCTAGCTCTATTCTTCTCTACACTTCCCTGCACCGTCTTCAACGACACCTCTGCCGGCGAGTCTGGCCCTGCCCTGCTCATCGCACACACACCGCCGGTGCCTGCCAGCTGAAGCCAACAGTCTGCGAGGATCTGCCCCTCTACGCGCAGCCCTTCGAGTAGCCTGCCCTGCACACTACCGGAGGGAGCAGCGTGGGAGACTGCAGCCCTTAGTGTTCAGGCCAGTGTCGTGTTGTTGGTCGGTCATATTCATGCATAGGAAGTGAGACAATACTCGGCAATAAACGCATAGAACCTCTTCTTCGTTTTAATTCTAGAACCAGTTACAGTGGAAATGCATTTACGCACGTATGTGGGACTCGACGGCTGAAGTGCAAGGCCGTAATACCCACTAAAACCACAACGCATACTTCAACGCCATTTTGGGGGCACCAGGGGGTCGCGTTAGCATTCTACCCTGAAACCCCGATGGATAGCCCGAAGGCCACAACCTCCTTAGCGGCGGATGAAGTTGTTGGGCTCCACCGCCAAAACACCCAGCGGCCGCAGAGAATAGGGGGACGGCAACCTGACAACTCTGCATCTCCTCTTCCTCTGCGGCCCCGACGCGACGCAACATTGGTGCGCCTCCACTTGGTCGCGGGAGATAGGGCGCGCCGCAACGCAACACCGACATCCCGCGACCGCGCCCGACTGCGAGGGACAGACAGAACTGTCCCCTGCACCCGCACCTTTGGACGTATCCTGCGCAGGCCCCCTTCAAGCCCACGCGGAGCGTCCACTCCCGGGATCTCTCTTAGCTTCACCGCGGGTGTCCAAGCCACGGTTACTAAGCCCCCCAACCACGACAACACTACACTACTATAATAGTCTAACCGGATTTGAATATTAGCTTCACAGAGCAACTGCCTGTCGACCTCCTCCTCTTTTACCCAAGAAAATAATTGTTTTTAAATTTCATAACAAAGTTCGTATAGCTCTTGCGTAACCCTTCGAGAACATTCCGTATATACTTGACATCTCAAGAGCGCTCTTGAGATGTCAGGGTGGGACTTTATGATGGCACTTTAAATCTCCCTAAGCCTTGACAGCATCGGTGCTTACACTGAATACGTTTTAATGTATTGTAATTGCAAAATTCTTATATTATTTTATCGGATGTAACAAAAAATATAATTAAATCTTAAAGTAACATATCTTTTAAACAGCTTTACCGATTTTGGTGAAATTGCAGAGCGCTCTGAATAAAAAGATACCCTATATACAAATTCTAATAGTATTCTTAATATTTTTGTGAGCCACTTAAAAAAAATACATAATGATTTCTAGTTTCTGAAAAATCCGGGGATAAAAACATACTTACTTAGTTATCTTCACTAACCAGATCTAATGCTTCTGTAAAGCTTCCAAAAATATATAAAATTGAGTACCACACCTATTCAAACGACCATGCATCAATCTTTATATATATATTTCTTGTGTGCGTGTGTATGTCACTGAAGTCCTCCTAAACGACTGGACAGATTTTGATAATTTTTTGTGTATATTTGAGGGGACTTGAGAATGGATTAGATTCACAAAAAAAATGCGAATATTAAAAAAAATATGGCGGTACGAACTTCACCGGCTCAGCTATATAGTATAAGATAAAAAAATGTTTCATGCTGAATCCTTTAGTACATCGACAGTATGAGCCCGACATTTTTGCGGTCAAAACGCTACCGACACTCCAATTGATAATTTCCTTTGTAGATTAAATATCAAGTACACCCAATCTTGTCAAACAATGGCGAGATAACAGACAGTTCACTCTTCTACAAGTTACAAGACACGCTACTACCGCTTTTGTTCTCGTCAATTCCTTCAAGATCTCTCTCTATCCGCTAAAATTATTAAATCCCTTACCTTTGTCTCGTTTATGGAGACGAAAAATTTCGATTCCACCCAATATAATGGTGCTTAAATTGAATTACGTTACACAATGGAGAAGCCTGATGAAATACGGGATTTCTTAATTAGGGATCATGCAAAGGATTAAACGGCCGTTTAAAAAGCTTGGTAAATGATGTATTGAAGGGAGTTTATATGGTAACACTGGACTAAAGGAACTTTGAAACTTGATTAGTGGGGCAAAATAATTTTTATCATTCCATATGTAAAAGTCACATTTTATTATTGTTTGAAATAGAAATATTGTTTATGATAAGTTAAATCGATTATATCAGTTTAGTAGCGTGTTACTTTGTCTATTGAAAATTTTTGACTCTGGTCACACTATGAACTGTCAAATCATTCACTTTCATTCTTTGTCGGATCCGCTGTAACGAGTTCTAGAACCGTCGCTTGTTGCGACAAGGTTGTGAGCGATTGACAAAAAGTAAAACTAACACGGTTTTGTCCTCCTGAAATATCGCAATTTGAAAGCTCATGGTATTGTGTAAACCTCAACTGTAAATTCTTGTATCTGCCGCCCTTTGAACATTACCGGCAAGAATTGTGATAAAATTGTGAACTGTTGAACCCTTGTAAAATTTGTGTGTTGTCATCTACTTGAATCGTGTTCTGAAGAAGGACGCCGAACTGGACCCTGTGGTAGCTATACTTCATTAATCTATTTTAGCCAATATATTTGTATGATTTGTCTAATTTAGCTCAAGCCTGACATCAGTGAAGATATCAGGTAAGTTTGCACATGTACCTATTAGTTTGATTTCATCGCTGTGAAAACACAGTGCATATATGTCAGAGATTTGTTGTGGCTACAAGGATTGATGAATATAATCACGCTTCCACTATCGTCTGCAAACAATTCCAGTCCTCGTAGCCAGATCCTGAACATAATATTGTGGTATGCAGAGCGCTGTTGTATCTAGCCGCTGTTGAGAGTTACTAAGCTCAGACTAATATTGTAATCTTGTATCTCATCACATTGTAGACAGTGTTGTAGTGTTTGTCAGGTCAGTTTTGCCTTTAATACAAAATATTTATTTGTATTAGTTGACCTACTTAATTTGAAACACATTGTCATATGCATAACCTCAAATCACTAATTGTTTGACTTGTATTATTGAAATCTAACTTGAATCAGTTGTTGTAGCAATTCAATCAAAGCTGACTTATTAATAATTAGTCAGCTTTGATTGGATACATAACAGTTATATGTATAAATTGATTAAGTTAATTGCATATATTGAGTTTGAAACATTATAACAACCAAATTTGACCTTGCATCTTGGGCGGGTCACATTGATAAACCTTTGTTTGTTATAATATATTGATAATATTGTAAGGTAACACATACTACTACTATTGTATATCATAAATTACCCAGTGAGCCTGTCTGTTGCAAATAATTAATTAATTAATTTGAAGTTTCAACTTTTAAGTTGTTGTAAGTCATAACTTTTGATAACTGTTGTCTTTGAGTCAATATACTGAAACTATTAATTTTGTTAGGCAGTAAATACCTGTAATACAATTGCTTGCACCAGCACTAAACAGGCTAATACTTTGTTGGTTTCAAAGAATTAACAAATATTAAGTTTTATTTGATAATATTATTTATCGCTTGTCCGAGCTCTTTTGAGAACTTAATTATGTCAGCTTGCGTGCGGCTGCTGGTGCCATTGCATCAGATTTGCGCTGGTTTGCCTCAGCCAGTGCTTTGGTGAACCGGCCTGATCGCCAGCAGGCCTTATTACAAAGATTTGAGCGGATCGATGATCGCTTGGCAAGTGTGGAACAGCAATTTCGTGCTTTCAGCGCTTGCTGTCTTGAAGTGTCAGTTGTTGACTTCACCGCTGACCAGCGAAATAGAGTCAGTGAGGACTATCCCCAAATTTTGGATCTCTATGATTCCGTCTCCAACTATGCTAGACAGTTAATTGCCGAGAGGGACGGGCAACCCGCCTTGAAGCAGGAGCTTCCTAAGCCAGCACCGGGACTGGTGAGAAGGCTTCCCACCTTGGACCTCCCGCACTTTGATCGCTGCCTAGGATGCTACCTGGGCTTCATTAACTTATTTGACAGTCTGGTTGATGACAGGACTGACCTTCGGCCGGCACAATAATTGGCCTACTTGATGTCGGTTCTAGATGGAGAGGCCAAGGCCTCATCCAGCATCTGCCCGTGTCTGACGAGGCATACCAGACGGCTCGGGACTTAATTACCCGTAGGTACCACAACAAGCGTGGCCTCGCAGACACCCACATCGAGCAGATTTTGAGTTTGCCCACGCTCACCCGGGTCTTTGGGTTGCGCACCCAACTGTTGAACCCGCTCTTGGTGGCAATCAACGCCCTTTAGTGCTTGGATCTGCCCGTGGACCAATGGTCCTACCTATTGGTGCACATTGTGCTCAAAAAGCTGCCTGCCGACCTGAGGTCGCGATTTGAGCAGCACTTTGGTGGGGATAGTGCGACACATCTGCCCCCATTTGCAGACCTGGAAAAGTTCTTAGAGGACGAGTGCCGAGTTTTGGATAACTCCGGTGGTGACACGCCGGCTAAGTCGCAGCCGCCCAAGGTCAAGGAGCAGGCTCGCGTTCACACCCGAGCCAATGTTGATCGGCGCCCTCCTCGCTTTGCAGTCACGCAGAACCCAGCGGAGTGCTCTTACTGCAAGGTCACGGGGCACAGAACCGCCAGTTGTAAGGCATTCTTGGACCTTCGTGTCGCCTCTTGTAGGCGCATCGCAAATGCCCGCCGCCTTTGCTTCTCGTGTTTGGGATCCCACTACCAGCGAGACTGCCCAAACTCTTGTCCCTGTCCTCATTGTGGAGGACAGCATTTGGACATTCTCTGTATGAATGCCAGAGAGGTAGGCTGCTTGGTCAGCCAGCCGACGCCGCGCACGGGCGGGTGTTTTTAAGGTGGCAACCGAGGCTCACCCCGCCTCGCAGCCGTCGCCGGCACCTGCATCAGCGTTGTCGGCAATTGCAGAGGCGTCGAGCTCGTCGAGCGACGAGTACTTCTCGCCGCCGACGTCGCCACCACCTGTACGTCGGCGAGGGAGAGGCCGGCCACCGACACGCTTGGGACCCCGAGACCCACCGGTCTCGAACAGGGCCCCCGCTACCGGTGGTGATGTGCACCGCATGAGATGGACGAGTTCAATGAATGAAAACGTCATGCGGGCATATTTTGTGGCCACAGAGGGAGGAACTAACCTCAGTGCGTACCGTGATCGAATGCTGCCTTTGTTTCAGGCGCTTGAGCCAGCTGTCAACGTGTCAACACAACGGCTATCGGATCAAGTGCGGGCCATCCAGCGGTGTCGCCTGTTGGATGATTCCGTGCTTGAGAGACTTCGCTCTGACGTGCAGAGAAGTCTCCCCATCACTTTTTCAACGCAGCCTGACACAGTGGTTGCCCAACAGCAACTGTTAAATCGAGTTGATGAAGAGGTAGATGACGAGACTTCTCATGTAAGTACCCAGTGCAACGATCAGTTAAGGAGTGCTTTGGAATGTGCTATTGCGGAATACCGATCCATGGACCCAAATATTCGGCCTCGTTTGCCTCGTTTGCCCATGCATAAAAAAAACATAGCGCTAGTGAGTGCCCTAGACGCATTAATGTCAACTCACTTTGATAATAGTGAAAATCTCAGCGATACACATTCAATCCTGTATTTTGCGGCAGTTGCGGCGTGTCGAGTAGCAGGAGTTAAAATGCCTGTAAATAATACCGCTACTCGACACACCGCTGCTGTGCCAGCTTGGCAACGCAGGATTGAGTGTCGTATTGCTGAGACTAGGGCACTCATTGGCAAGCTCTCCTGTTTCAGGATGGGCAATACCCGACCAAGAGTGATGCGCTTTGTAACTCGAGCCTTTGCGGGAACTGGTATCAGTTCCCAAGACTATTTATCTCGGGTTACAGAGCGCATCGACATCCTAAAACAAAAACTTTATGCATGGGCAAACCGTATAAGGCGATACAAAAAAAGAGTGGATCGGTATTGCCTGAATCGCACATTCCAGAGAGACGAGAGGTGGGTGTACAGAAGATGGGAGCGACCCGAGTCCACGGCCGGTGACGTTGATGGGAGTCGACCGGATGATGATGCTACTAATACGTTTTGGCGCAGCATCTGGTCGACACCTGTCAACCACACGGAGAGTGGCTGGATTGAGACTGTTGAGCGAGTATGCGAACAAATACCAACAATGGAGCCAATATCCATAACAAATGATGATATAGCCAGTGCAGTCCGTTCGTTACCAAACTGGAAATCAGCGGGACCGGACGGGCTGCACAATTTTTGGCTCAAATGGCTCCGTAGTTCGCATACTTGCTTAGCATCTCAATTCCAGTCATCACTGGAATCGGGGTCGCTACCAGATTTTTTAACATCCGGCGTCACTCACCTACTCCATAAGTCTGGTGGTGCCACGGACCCCAAAAATTACAGGCCGATAACTTGTTTGCCAACAATGTATAAACTCCTTACATCCATTTTGAGATCGAAATTAACAAAACATGTATTTGATCATTCTATTTTATCTGTTTCTCAAAATGGATGTAGGAGTGGGGCCCGTGGCACTAAAGAACTCCTTCTGATAGACATGGCCATTAGCCAACAGGTGCGCCGTAATCGAAAGAATCTATCGACATGCTGGATAGATTACAAGAAGGCTTACGACTCCGTGCCACATACATGGCTTTTGAGGGTGCTGGAGTTGTATAAAGTAGATGCAACTCTATGCACCTTTTTAAGGTCATGTATGGGGCAGTGGAGGACTGTATTACGCTATCCAGGATGTCGATCGAGTTTGGGTTGCGGTGCTCCAATAAGGATCGAGCGAGGTATATTCCAGGGCGATAGTCTGAGTCCTTTGTGGTTTTGTCTGGCCCTGAATCCTCTAAGTACCTTGTTAGAGGCTTCAGGGCTAGGCTATCGGATGAGGAGAGGAGGTCAAGTTACATCTCACCTCCTTTTCATGGATGACCTGAAATTATTTGCCCCCAACAAATTCCAACTGACTGCATTACTTAAGGTAACCGAAACCTTTAGTAATTCTATCAGGATGGAATTTGGTGTGGATAAATGTGCGGTCATGCATGTGAAGAGAGGCAGGATTGTGGAATCTACAGGGATACAACTCTCAGATTCCATACAACTTAGATCCCTCTCCCCAACTGAGACCTACAAATACCTGGGTATGTCGCAGTCTTTGAATATTTCTGAGACTGACATGAAACAAACGTTGCAGGCTCGGTTCTTTGGCCGCCTGAGAAAAGTACTTAACAGTCTTTTATCAGGTGGCAACAAGGTGCGGGCCTGCAACGGGTGGGCCATGCCAGTCCTAATGTATTCCTTCGGCATACTCAGGTGGACCCAGACTGAACTAGATGCCCTGGATAGAAAAGTCCGTTCAATGCTGACTGCATCTCGAATGCATCATCCACGCTCATCGGTAATGAGGCTGTACATCCCGCGGAAATGTGGCGGTCGAGGCTTTTTATGTGCTAAGACCCTCCACAACCGCGAGGTGTGCAACCTCTGAGATTATTTTTTGCAGATGAGTGTGGATCTGCATCGCGATGTAGTCACAATTGATACCGGACTTACCCCGCTCGCTCTGGCTAAAGAGAACTGGCACATACCTGCAGTACTTAGTACAGAGGACCGACGGGAAGTATGGAGGGGCAAGGAGCTGCATGGACGATTTTACCGGGCCTTACATGGGCCCGATGTAAATTTTAAAGCTTCTATATCCTGGCTGCGATTCGGTGATCTCTTTGGAGAAACTGAAGGTTTTGTCTTTGCAATTATGGACGAAGTTGTCATGACAAACAACTACCGGAAGTATATTCTGAGGGATGGGACGATTGACATATGTCGGGCATGTCACCAACCCGGGGAATCCCTCAGGCATATAGTGTCCGGTTGTTCGAGTCTTGCCAACGGTCAGTATTTGCACAGACACAACCAAGTGGCCAGGATAATCCATCAGCAACTAGCCCTTAAATATAATTTCGTTGATTCAGAGGTACCGTACTACAGATATGTGCCCGACCCAGTTCTCGAGAATGGTCGTGCATTGTTGTACTGGGATCGGTCTATCATTACAGACAGGACTATTGTAGCCAATAAGCCTGATATTGTAGTGATAGACCGAGCAGAGCGACTCGCAATGTTAATCGATATCACCATACCGCATGACGGCAATCTCGTGAAGGCAGAAAAAGAGAAAGATATTAAATATTTGGACTTAGCTCACGAGATTGTTGACATGTGGGATGTGGATTCGGCGATCATTGTGCCGATAGTCGTGTCGGTAAATGGGCTAATCGCCAAGAGCCTCGATCAACACCTAAAGAGGCTCGCACTAGGCAGCTGGATCAAGTCCTTGATTCAGAAGGCAGTTCTTCTTGACACGGCACGCATTGTGAGGAAGTTCCTGTCTCTGAGGCCCTAACCACCGGTGGCTTGGTCCCTGTACCCGACACCGGTGGGTCTCCGTGGTCCCTTTTATATTTTTAAACGTTTTTTATTTATTAAATGTAGTTTATTAATATAAATTGAATCATGAGAAATATGATAAATAAAGGGTATAATAATAATAATAATATTGTACCACATTCACACAACACCATCTAGTCCCAAACTAAGCAGAGCTTGTACTATGGGTACTAGATAATGGATAAACATACATATATACTTTTTTTTTGTAAATACATACATATTATACATAGCAACACCCAGACCAAGACAAACATCCACGTTCATGCACACAAATGTTTGACTTGAGCGGGAATCGAACCCGCGACCTTCGACGTAGCAGTCGCTTACACTCCCGCTACGCCAACCGGCCGTCATAATGAAGAGATAGTGTTATTTGCTGATGATACATCACTTATCTTTAAACTTAGACGAGAATAATCAAATAATGACGATGTAAATAACGCTCTCTCTAAAGTAATTCAATGGTTTACTGCTAACAATGTACTGTTAAATGAAAGAAAAACAAAATGTATACGATTTTCAAGACTGAATGTAAAACAAGTTAAACCTAACATATGTTTGAATGGAGAAGAGTTGGATCTTATAGATAACACCGTATTCTTAGGCATAACCTTAGATTCTAAGCTACAGTGAGGCCCACATATAGGTCAGTTGTCGAATAGACTTAGCTCTGCAGCGTACGCGGTTTATAAAATTCGTCAGTTAACTGATATAGATACGGCCAGATTAGTATATTTTAGTTATTCCCACAGCATAATGTCATATGGCATTTTATTATGGGGCAACACAGGTGACATTCAAACTGTGTTTGTACTGCAGAAGCGGGCTATTCGTGCAATCTACAGTCTTGGCTCAAGGCATTCATTGAGGGAAAATTTAAAGAAATTCAGATAATGACTGTCACATCTCAATACATTTATGAGAACTTGTTATATGTCAGGAAAATATAAATATGTTTTCTTAATTCAGCGACATTCATAAATTAAATACACGAAACAAAAACAAACATGTTCTACCTTCAACTAGACTACAAAAAATAAGTAACTCATACAAGTGTCAAAGCATACGTTTTTATAACAAAATTCCAGGCAATATTCAGGAACTAAGTATTAATAAATTCAAAGTATTTATTAAACAGAGCTTGTGTTCAAAAGCTTATTACACAGTTAAAGATTATTTAGCAGACAAAAACGCCTGGAATTGAGTTTAAAAATTATGAATTGACATTAAATTATGAATTGACATTATGAATTTTGACATTTTGAAATTAGTGACTTAATATTTTTATTTACATTTGTAGTACTTATATCTTTACATTCTGACATTTTTGATTTGACATTTGTAATTTTATTTATTTTGTTTTGACATTGTTTGATTTGACATTGTTATTTTCTTTTGACATTTAAAATCACTTAAGTAATATATTATTATTTTATTTTTTAGACATTCTTAAATTGACATTCAATAATATTTTCTGACATTTAAATAGATGACATTTTATTGTTTAAATTTTTATAATTTTACATATTGTTTACAACATGTATTTTACTATGTATTAGCATGTAAAGTTGTGAGTACGATGTGGGCATTATTAAACAAATAAACAAATAGTTGTGGCAACCTGTCTGATGGCTTAGGCTGACATGCTTATGCATACACCTTCTGATGGCGTGGAGGCATAGTGATACAGATCGTGCTGGCTCCCTCAATCAAGGTTGAGCCGTACGATTGCTGTTGAATGCGGGCCATCAGTGGACCGAGTCAGTCAAAAGCGTCAGATGATTTCCTGCATTGTACTTGCATACTAAACCCTTTTTTTTGTCTGGACTTTAAAAGATCAAGAAAAGACTAAAGAAATTGAAGTGACAAAAAAAGCAATGACTCTGAGTTTGTTTCGGCTTTTCTTCTCAAGAAGTCATTTAGCTCGGAAAAGCCGGCATCATCTAGAATAGGGTTTTGACATGTATAAGTGTTGTAAACAACCAAAATGCAGAAATAAATATGTCTTTATGTCTTTGAAAGGTTGCATATAACATAATATAAAATATTAATGTTATATCATAACATAAGATAAAGCATGGTATTAGAATGAGTATTTTGTTGTAATGATTGTATTATGTATAGAGTTATAAGTATTAGATGAGAATAATTTGGTAAATATGTTTTTGATAGCAATATGGACTGATCACCCAAAAGCGACGTTGAATTCATATATACCAGAATATTCATGTAGCACGTGGAAAGTTTAAATGCTTTGATATTGTTTGGAATTATATTGTAAGAGATGAGATATTAGTAGGTACACCGAGGTAAAGATACATTGATGGGTTCTGTGCCTTCAATTTGAACATGGTGCAAACGATATTTCTCTGTGAAAATTGTTGGTGACCAAAGAAGTCTTAAAAGAAAGACCCTTATTATGATAATAATGAAAGTCGACTAAGAAGTTAAATGTATCTTATGATTATAATGATAAATAAAATGATGAAAGAATGTTCGGCCGGACCGATGTGATAAAATATATGTACCTCGAACCAATGTAATGAAATATGTGTGCCTATTTGGTATGTGTTATGGATAAAGAAAGTTATTATATTTGAAAGGAAAATCAGTGTGTTGGATTGTTTTAAAGAGTCGTAATAGCAAAAACACTATGTTTGTATTCGATTTAAATACATGATTTTGTGTAAGACAAAATAATCTTTGACTAACGAATGTTAATAATTACATAAATTTAAAATTGTAATAAATTGTAATATATTTTTTAATTATATTTTAAATATATATTATATTTAAAAATATAATTAAAAATATATTTAATACAATACACATGATAATAATTAATATTACGTTCTGTAATGAAGTTATTTACTTATATGGTTTTGTTAACTGCTATTTGGTTTATATTATCTATGTATTTGGTAATAATATTTGATCTGTCACATTTAGAATGATTTGTGAATTAAACAATATAATTACTTGATATATTTTTCTTTGTTTGTGTTTTTAAGTAAAGATTATTCAAAATAATGTGAGAATACATACTGCAATTTTATTATTTGTTTAATGTCATATTTGTTTTGTTTTGTGATTTGTCTGATTTTTTTATCAGTGTTATGAATGTACCGTTTGAAAACTATTGTACTCGTATGTCATTAAAATGTTAAACTGTCAACAGCGCATAGTAGTGTGTAATTTCGTTTATTTTTGTTTACTATTATTTTAGGAATGGTTTCATATATGAAAGACCACATTATAATTGTGTTTATTAAAACATTTTATAGTATAAAAAATATGAACCCATATTTTTTTTTCTAAAAGGGGAGGTGTAGTGTATGACTCGCCTTCCCTATAATAATATATGAGTATGTAACCATGTATGTTGAAGCATTACACAGTTGTATTTAGAACAATTAACATCTTTTATTTCGCATCCCAACACACAACATTGCAGGACCTACGCCTGGACAGATAGCCAAATTGTTCTTTGTTGGTTGAAGGCGTCTGTCCACACTTTGGAGGTATTTGTCGCTAATCGCGTTTCCCAAATCCAAAAATCCGAAGTCAAGCTTGTTTGGAGACACGTGCGAGGTGAGCTCAATCCCGATGATTGTGCCTCGCGCGGATGCTTAACGCCTAGTTTGATAGGTCATTCGCTGTGGTGGGGTCCGGAATGGTTGAGTCAACCAGAAATTGATTGGCCTCGAACGCCAGTTTTGAATACTTCTAATTTGCCGGGTCTGCGAACACTCACTATTGAGAAGGTAGAATGCGCCTTCGAACCCGATTTTTTGTTGAACCGCTACAGCTCCCTTGTCAAGTTGTTAGGTGTTACTGCTTGGATAAAGCGTTTTGTTTTTAATTTTAGGCACCCACAACAGAAACGACTGACACCGTTTCTCTCACCACAGGAACGACAGGAGTCCCTCACCTTTTGGGTTCGTTCTGTGCAATTGGCGCATTTTGAGAAGGAGATTGCTATCCTTAAGTCAGGGAAATTGAAATTATCGGGCGCTGTATCTAAATTGAACCCCTTTTTGGACAATACGGGTCTCTTGCGCGTTGGAGGGCGTCTCAAGAACGCCAACCTCCCCGCCCCTTATGGGGCACGTCACCCCCTTTTGTTACCCAGGGACGGTCATTTGGTACGTTTGTTGGTAACTGACCGTCACCTCAAGAATTTGCATGCTGGTTGCAATGCTCTGTTGGCCATTTTGCAATGCGAGTTTTGGATTTTGTCTGCCCGAAGAATTATTCGGAGTGTAGTCTTTTGCTGCATTCCTTGCTATAAGCTCAAGGCTTTTACCATGCAGCCCTTGATGGGAGACTTACCAGCAGATCGCGTAACTGAGAGCAAGACGTTTGACGGTGTTGGAACGGTCTTTGCTGGTCCCTTTTTGGTGAAAACGTCGACGCTTCGAAACAGCAAGACTATTAAAGCCTACTTGTGCGTTTTTATTTGTCTCTCCACAAAGGCCGTACATTTAGAACTGGTCTCCTTGCTCACGATCGAAGCGTTTGTAGCCACATTTGACAGATTTGTATCCCGCAGGGGGCTGCCTTCCTTGATCCGTTCTGATTGCGGCACTAATTTCAAGGGCAATTATAATTATTTGAATGACGCTGTTAGTTTCCTTGAAACCAAGAAGGCTGATATAGGCAATAGGCTTGCCCGACGTGGAATAAATTGGTTGTTTTCCCCGCCAAATTGTCCACACTGGGTTGGTATATTTGAGGCCGCTGTAAAATTGGCCAAAGCACACTTGCGCAGGACTATTGGTGAATCAGTCCTTACATTTGAGGAACTTGCAACTGTGTTTTGTAAGATTGAGGTCGTTTTGCACTCTAGTGCCCGATCTCCTCAGATCCGAATGACTTAGAAGCTCTTACGCCGGAACATTTTTTGATTCGCCAAAAGGTCGCCCACTTGTTGCCTTGCCTGAGTACCCCTATATTGATACGAGACCTAATCGTCTCTCGCGTTTTGAATTGGTACGCCAGATTACTCAGAACTTTTGGAAACGCTGAAATTTGGAATATTTGCACATACCCCAGCAACGCGTTAAGTGGACCGACAAGACCGATCCACCCAAGATTGGAGACCTCGTTTTGATCAAGGAGGCTAAACTTCCGCCACTCAGATGGCGCAGGCGGCGCATGCTTCGTTGGGTAACTGGGGCTGATGGAGTTCCCCGATTTGCTGAGGTCTTGGTGGACGGGTCGATTCTGAGGAGAGCGGTTGCAACGTTGTCACGTCTACCAACCGATTAGCGGAACGGTAGGCCGGTCCGGGGCGGGTGGATGTTTGAAATAGAAATATTGTTCATGATAAGTTAAATCGATTATATCAGTTTAGTAGCGTGTTACTTTGTCTATTGAAAATTTCTAACTCTGATCACACTATGAACTGTCAAATCATTCACTTTCATTTTTTGTCGGATCCGGAAAAAAATTGTCTTGCGCTCACGCCGTCTTGTAATTTGGCGTTTTGGAATTAATTATATTGGTTAATAACCTCGCAACCGTCGCTTGTTGCGACAAGGTTGTGAGCGATTGACAAAAAGTAAAATTAACACGGTTTTGTCTGCCTGAAATATCGCCATTTGAAAGCACATGGTATTGTGTAAACCTCAACTGTAAACTCTTGTATCTGCCGCCCCTTGAACATTACTGGCAAGAATTGTGATAAAATTGTGAACTGTTGAATTTTTTTAAGATTTGTGTGTCGTCATCTACTTGAATCGTGTTCTGAAGAAGGACGCCGAATTGGACCCTGTGGTAGCTATAAGATACTTCATTCATATATTTTGGCCAATATATTTGTATGATTTGTCTAATTTAGCTCAAGCCTGACATCAGTGAAGATATCAGGTAAGTTTGCACATGTACCTATTAGTTTGATTTCATCGCTGTGAAAACACAGTGCATATATGTCAGAAATTTGTTGTGGCTACAAGGACTGATGAATATAATCACGCTTCCACTATCATCTGAAAACAATTCCAGTCCTCCTAGCCAGATTCTGAACAATTATATTGCAATGTTGTTTGAGCAAAACATACTGCAGAACTACTTATACGACTACTTAAAAGAACAGTACCGTGCAGTACCATTAAAGGCTAGCGCCCACTAGGCTCGCCGCGCCGAGCCGAATCAAAACGCAGAAAGTTGCCTACTATATATTTCTTTGAACCTGCATTCATTAGCGACGAGCCGCGGCGCGCCGAATCGAATCTACCGCGCGCATCGCTAGTCAGGCGAATTTCTGCGGCAACACGTTTCGACTCGACTCGGCGCGCCTTAGTCGACGCGGGTCAGCGGACGAATGTAGACGGGTACTACTTGGCGTAAATACCTACATAAAAAGTTATCGAAATGAATGAAGAGCTGTTCATTTCGCTAGTTCAGAAATATACTGAACTTTATGATCATGAAGATACTCACTATCATGACGAGCAGCGTAGACTAAATATATGGGCAGAAATAGCGCTAATTTGGAACAAGAATATTTCTTCGTCCGAACTATCCATCATTGAAAACACAAGCACAACCTACAGCAACCAGTCGCCGACTGCTGACTTCGATTCGTTTCGGCTGTAATGAATGCACACGGCAAAAATGCGACTCAGCGCGATTCGACGCGGTTCGAATGTAGTCGTCGCCAGGCTTAAGCTGTAAATAGTAATAGTAACATCAACAACACACAATCGTTTTAAATGATATAGCAATACTTTTTACCATATCCTGCCAAAATTAAAGTACAGTTAATCACATAAATCGCAAATGTTGATACTATTTATAAGATAAACGCTTTTATATAAAAGCTTTGTGTTAAGGATTGGTTGTAGTTGTAAATTATGATGAATGAATCCTTTGTTTGTCCTGAACTGCTATACCTACTTTATAATTATAATTTTATGCAAACTGTTATAATTGTTATTGCTGGAGTGTTATAATTGTTAAAAATACCGAAGCAAATGTGTATCGACTTACTGTCTGTTCAACATAAATGAAAAATGGCACCATGTTTACTGCAAAAATAATTTCAGCTCGGTATGATCGTTCAATTCCAACTCCCCGGTGAAATTAATTCAGGTACCAGTCACTTAATATGCGAGGTACATCCTTATCTAAATGCGAAAGTAAATGAGACTTAAAATGAATAGCACATGTGATGTGGTGAATTTTACTTTTAATTACTCGCGGCAACTTTGAGTGCATCCTGCGTACTTGGAGAACACAAGACGTGTTCGTAGGACTTACTTTACCACGTCCATGGATTGTATTTTTAGCAGTGGAAATTAAATTATGTATGTCTTGTGTATTTATAAAACACTGTGAAAACAGGATTGCTATCGCAATGATAAAGGCAGAAAGTGTACTTCGGGCGTCCTCGTTTATTTTAAAGCCTACGTCAAACTTTTAATCACTAGCTATGCACGCAATTGCACCTACGATACTTAGAGCTCCTACCCCACACTCGTGGCTCATTGCCTGATATTATATAGCTTACAGTCTTCCTCGATAAATGGGGTATCCAGCACAAAAAACATTCAAATTGACCATTGAATAAGCGCGTTCAATCATACAAACAAACAAATATAGAAACAAACAAACACATCAGGTGGTGGTGCAATGCCAGTCATTGTGCTGCTTCTATAATATTTTTTTATTTTTTAATGACAGATCTCACTACGGAGTTATTGATTAGCACATATCTTCTTTTATATAAACCCTTTAGCAAAAAAACGGGCACCTTACAGTCACTGGCTTTTCTATTGATAATATTGTTACGAAGGGCGATATTTGAAAATAACGCCATCTATCGGTGAATGAGAGAACTGATATGAATGAGACTAAACTGAAGAGCGTGGATGTATCGGTGGTTTAAAAATGTTTCACCTACTCTCTACTAGATGGCGTTGCTGATTTTTCTAGCGAACGTTCGACTGTTTCCGACTGTTACGAGAATATTCTCGTGAAGACTAGAACAGACTAGTTGTGTTTTCCGGCCGGTATAAATACCGCGTGGACGGGCGAGTCAAGACAATTCAATTGAACAAGAGGAGCGATCAAAATCAGCGAAGGATCTGAAGAGTCGGAAGTGTTTAGTGGTTGTTTGTTTGTGTGTGTGAAATAGATTTAGGAGATGACCTTGGGTTTCGGCACTAAGAGTTCAATAAAACGAGTTATAGTCTCTGTAGCACATCAGTTATATTTCCATGTCACAATAGTTTGCATAACCGACTTAAGGCGACTAACTATAATAGTGTAAGATACAAGAGTATATACTTGATACATACTGAGCTTATGCTCTTACAATAACAAACTTAGCATACGCTCCGTTACACCAACCCCCCCTTTAAAAAAATAGGTAACAAAATTTCTCATAATATTACAGCTAATGTGCAAGTGATAATATACAAAGCAAAATAATATAATTTGGAAAAGACAATGACTTTTTAAAACATAACTAATTTAGTACTCTAAGTATTACCCAATACAATACACAATTTCACATGATATTGATTATATCACTGGTTATGAAATGTTTACACAGTATACATTACCTACGGTAAGTACTTACGGTAATTTTCTTATCACACTAACACGGTTTAAAATATGTATAAACAATAACACCGCACTACATTATTTACTATAGCTACAGGACAGTACACGAATTAAAGTTTTGTAAATTAAATTTCGTTATCCGGAGAATTCTCGTTCCCCTGGCGTTTCCTTCTGAAACTGTGCCTAGCGGTTTCTAAAGCGGTCGATTGCAGCGATTGCATCTGCTTTGACAACCACTTTTTGCATCCCGAAAAACATTGTCTACATATCAGGTAAACTAAAATTATGCCGAGCAAAATAAATACGGTGGACCATTCGATCAACGTTACTTGTGCAGGTTCCTTAGCATCGGCAGTGGCTGCGGAAACCACGACTTCGTCTTTAGAAACTGCGTTACCCATATCGAAACAACGAATTTGTTATAAATACACAATATGCGTTGCAAGACGTGCTTCCGTAATGATGAAAAAGATATAATTATAACGTAATATACTTACTTAAACTTACTCATAATTTGAATCGCACGGGCATTTTGCTGACTCGGCCGCTGCGCGTCGTGCGCGCGGCTGCGGTCTGCGTAGCGTCCGAAGAGCGATTATCGCTACTCGCTATGCTCGTGTCTGCTCTACTTGATATGGGTCTATCAGACTCATTACTATAATTATTTAACTTTATACTTACAGGCTTACTGGGTAACTGGTTTGTTTGTACCTGTTCTGAGTACAGAACTGTTGCTATTACCAGTAGGTAAAAGCGGGTTTTAACCGATCAATAGATATGTGAACTATACGGTTGGGCAGTTGAACGACATAAACCTTATCTGTTCTTTCTAAAATCTTGAATGGAACGTCGTAAGGAGGTACTAATGATTTTTTAACGCTATCATTACGTATAAATACATGCGAACACTTATCTAGATCCGCGTGTATAAACAATGTGCGCGCATCCCTTTGTGTGGACGGCTTCGGTTTTAAATTACTTATACTGTTCTGCAAACTTCTAACATATTGACATGGATCTAAAATGTTATTACTAGAATCGCTAAAAAATCACCTGGAAAACGTAATGTCATGCCGAAGGTCATCTCAGCGGGACTAATGCCAGTATCATTCCTAGTAGAACTCCTATGGGTAGCTTCTGCACCCAAGTAGTGCAATCTAACCTAGCCATGAGAGCTGCTTTTAGTGAGTGGTGCCATCTCTCGATCATCCCATTGGATTGCGGATGGTACGGTGTTGTCCGCTTCCTGTCAATGCCTAACAGCGTCATTACCTCTCTAAAAACGCTACTTTCAAATTGCCTGCCCTGGTTGCTTGTCAGCTTAGCAGGACAGCCAAAGCGCGCTATCCAACGACATGGACATGCGAAAATCGCTCAGCTACCGTGAAAGTGCCTAATTCTGATTTATTGTGCCTAGTCACTTTAACACGCTGACACTTAACACACTCCTTGGCCCATTTACCTATATGACTATTCATTTTGTCCCAAAAGAATCGTTCCTTTACTAGTTTACGCGAAGTACGGATTGCTGCGTAATCTAAAATCGTGGGACTGGTAACTGTCTCTATGCGGGACAACGCGTCGGCTATTACATTATTTTCGCCATCAATATAACGTATGTCAGTGGAAAATTCACTGATATAAAGTAATTGCCTTACGCGCCGAGGTAATTCGTTATCGCTATGGACTTTAGAAAAAGCAAACGTAAGGGGTTTATGGTCAGTAAAAATTATTAGTTCGCGACCTTCTACCATATTTTTGAAATTTAATACTTTATAGCGAGGTAAATAACTAGAAGCTCCTGGTCATATGTGCTGTATTTAACTTGACTTGCGGACATTTTCTTTGAAAAGTAAGCTAAAGGTATCCATTTAGAATCAACAAATTGTTGTAAGACGGCGCCGACGCAGGTGTTCGACGCGTCACTCATAAGCGCAAACGGGGTATCGGGTAACGGGTACGATAACGTTGCCGCGCTTTGTAAGCTCGATTTACACTGTGAGAAAGCCTCGCTGGTTTTCTCCGTCCAAACTATCTTTGTTTTATCTTTCTTCTTTGAATGCTGCAAATATTGATTTAATTGTTCTTGATATTCTACTGCATGTGGTAAATGTAAGCGATAAAAATTAATCATGCTTAAAAATCGTCGAAGCTGCTCAATAGTCTCGGGCTTAGGGAAATTAATTATGGCATCAACCTTGTCTTTGAGCGGTCGAATACCTTTCGTAGAAACTTCGAAACCCTGAAAATTCAACTTTAGACTGACCGAATGTGCATTTCTCTAGGTTAATAGTGATACCGAATTCGTTCAAACGGCTAAAAACTTCTCGTAAGTAGTTTTCATGGTCGTTAAGGTCGCTAAAAATTAATATATCATCTATATAACAGTATACATAATCTAGACCTGCAAGAACGGTGTGATTCATGAACCGTTGAAAAGTCTGCGCGGCATTCCGCAAACCGAACGTCATGCGTGGGAACTCGAATAATCCGAACGGCGTTATGATGGCAGTCTTCTCTACATTGTCGGGGTGAACAGAAATACAATGATATGCTCGGCGAATATCTAACTTTGTAAATATACTTTTGTTGGCCAATAAATAAGTAAAATCATGTAACCTCGGTATGGGATAGCGGTCTGTTTAAATTCTTCCCTTACCTTAGCGTAGCGGTGTGGTGGCAGTGGTCTGACCCTCGCATTTACTGGCGGGCCGCTGGTCTCTATAAAATGGAACACAGAATGCTTCGGCGGCTCCTTAAAAGAAAGCGGTTTAGTGATTTCTGGGTACTCTGCTAAAAGGGAATGATAAGGATGACTTATATCTACGGTCGTGATCGACGGGTCATTACTTGCTACGATAGAAGCTAAAACATTTATGTTTGTGAGTTGATCGATCAACCTATGCTTACTTAAATCTACTAATAGCTTATATTTGGCCAAGAAATCTGCGCTTAGAATCGGTTGATGAACGTCCGCTATGATAAATGTCCATCGAAATGATCGACGTAGGCCTAAATCTAGCACTAAACTTTTCGTACCATGAGTCTTTATTCTAGTCCCGTTAGCTGCGTATAATATATATTCTTGACACTCACTATATCGTTGGTTTTTCACTAGTATGTTACGCGGTAGCACCGAAATATTCGCGCCCGTATCGACAAGAAAACGTAGTCCATTATTACGGTCTGTGACCCGAAGGCGGTTGTAGGGTAATACAGTACAGACCTCCGCCGCAGCCCGTATTCCTGCTTACTCTTCCATGCACATGGCTCAGTGCATTTTAATGCTCGGAAGCGATTGTGGTAAAAACATAGCCAATCCGGACTCTCAGGTGATCTACGTGGCCTTGATGGATCGCGTTTTCGATCGCGTAAAACAGAACGTGTACGATTACCTCCCTGATTCCATTGTTGTCTGGATCTGGCAGCTTTCCGTCTCGGCTATCTTCAGGCTTAACTTTGATATCTCGGCCATTATCATTTCCGTGTCCTTGGACGTGTCCGGCTGCTGCTATGTAACTTCATTGACGTGTACGGCACGCGTGGTCTCGAAGACATTGTCGGCTATGGTCGATAGGTTGTCAAGGTCCTTTGTGTCTGAAACTGCTAGAACTGCACGTATCGGAGAAGCCAGATGTCCTTGCCAAAGGATCTTGAGGGTGTCATCCGGTATCTTGTCCTTGGCCAACTCTCTCATGCGACGCAGAAGCTGGGACGGTTTTTGGTTGCCTAGTTCCATTTCACTGATAAGCTTCTGTAGCTGACGATTTTTGGATTCCTCATATACAGTGTGTTTCATAACCCCCTGTCCGATCCCGAAAGGATATATTACTGGCTTGTCAGGCATACCAGGAAAAATAATAAAAAAAATCTAGCTTATCATAAAACATAAGAATTTATTTTCTTAACACAGTACTATGGTCATTAAATTACCCCGAATTTGGGGAAATTTCTCTAAGCAAACAACACTCCCCTCAACAGATGATTCTATTAATTCTATTAAAATATCGTCGGCTTTCGCCGCTAAAAGCGAGCCGTCGTACACAAAGGGACCGCTCTAGTGATGTTTACGATCAACAGATAATATCGATTTATTTAATTTTAACGTGACATGTTACAAACTGGTAACAATAGCCTAGTGGCGATACCAACGGACTGCCATGAAGAGGGTATCGGGCTTGATTCCACGGTGCGTATCAATAATAATAATAATACATAATAAGTTAGTAAGACTTTTCGAAGTTACGTGCGTAATGAATTGTTAATAAACGTTTGCCCCGTGTCTCGGAAGAGGATGTCAAACCATCGCGCGTTGGACCAACAGTCATGAAGATCCTTGACAGTCGTTACGGGGAGTCAGTACCCTCAAATAAACTGATACTGGTCTTAACCATGGAATATTTTATTGAATAACAGTACATAAAAACATGCAATTACACAAAGCTAACATTTTAGGTGTTTACCTACCGATATTGTATCAGGTAAACAATAACATAAAATATCGATAAAAACATTACTCCAATGAATATCATTGGTTACATCTCTAATTATTTACCTATTTGATTTACTAATTATTAACAATTTGCCTACTTGACCACTCAGTCTTTCGCGAGCATTCCTTTTGATTAGATTTCCGGATCTCTTTAAATTGTGAAATAGTAAATTCTTTAGGTATGTCGTATTCAAACCCTGAATATTTTAACATGTTGATGTGTTTAGGTAAGAGTGAATGTAATTATGCAGGAACTCGTATACGAGGAACGGTATGTTAGACCACGGGGTCTACCCGTGCCGTCGGTACGCGCGTTTCAACCGATTACGGCTTCAGTGCGGTGCTCGCATCGTTGCAGTTTTTCAAAGTGCCAGGAGTGTTAAGCCCTGAAGTGTTAAGTAGTGTGTTCAGAGATGGTGCAAAGGTGCCGTAAGTGTCTGGACGTGAGCGGAGGACATGCGGAGAATGGCCGTAGCAACTTACAGCAAGCTGAGATTTTTATCAATTTAAGGTAGGCACCTACTTACGTAAGATTAAACCAATTAAAAAGTTGTTATTAACATAGTTAAGTACCGTCGCGTCATAGCCATAGCGTGACTTGGCTTGCCAATCGTAATAGGTCGGCAAATTTAGCAACGCTTGCAAAAGTCTTCTCTTAGATGGGTGACCGTGTGTGACATTACATGAGAGCGCTACTGGGTTTCCGACGGAACGTAAAGCCGAATCAAAGAATCGTTAGGCTATGTCGTAGGCCTTCAGGCAGTCTGAAAACACTCACAGTTCTCACGCCAGAGTTGGCCACGCACTCGCGCAAAACAAACAGACAACCTAAATACTGCGGTTTGTTTTACTTACACCATCGAAGCAAGAGATCAGCTGTTGCATCAAGTGCATAAAATCTGTTATACCTAAAATAATACTTGGCACGTGTAAAGGACGATGACTCGCGACGGCGGCTTTTGTCAAAGGAGCCGGTCGGCTGGCCTATGCACTCAAAGGCGCCGCTTTTGAACTTTATGAAGTTTAGGTAGATACCTAGCCATTACGATTTACGAGTCTTCAGTGTTGCCATGGGTAATCTGATATGATATTATTTAAAATTAATTAAATTTGCATGGGAAAATTTTATCTTGAATTTCAAGGAAATTATAACAAATACCTCATCATTTTACGCTACTCTACAACCCCTTCATTGATCGTACCGGGGGTATGAAACACCCTGTATGGTCAAAAGTCGGGCCTTCAATGCTTCGAATTTTTTTGTTGACGGTGGGTCTATCAGCAAATCCGTAACTTGTTGTATGGCATCTTTGGATAGTTTCGAAACGTCGATGTCGTACTTGGCCTCATCCGCTAACTTCTGAGGCGCCAGCATTGCCTCAGTTCTTAAGAACCATACGCGAGGGGAGTCTACCCAAAACTCCGGGATTTTCGACGTTAGCGAAATTGCTGCAAGGTCAACCGCAGACGACGTCGTAGTCATCTTCCTGATTGCACTTTTTTTATTCACTAAAATATTTATTGGTACTGTTCGCGGGGTCACCAGTTTAGGAGATGACCTTGGGTTTCGGCACTGAGAGTTCAATAAAACGAGTTATAGTCTCTGTAGCACATCAGTTATATTTCCATGTCACAATAGTTTGCTTAACCGACTTAAGGCGACTAACTATAATAGTCTAAGATACAAGAGTATGTACTTACAATATTATGCTCTTACAATAACAAACTTAGCATACTCTCCGTTACATAAAGTTTTTATTAGCGTGTAGGTAATTAAGTGTTTTGAGTGTAATAAATAAAGTACAGTATAGTGGCATAGTGTATTTAATTTATCACTGAACCCCAGCTTGTAACAATATACACGGCTCTCTGTTTACATTGACTAAAATACTTATTCCAGGATATAAAATGTTAAAATATATATTCGCATTGATAATAAGAAATGTCTAGTCATTTATACTAATGACATACTAAAAATATTTATATTATCAATGCATATAATTATATATTTTAACACTTAAACCAATGACTGTAAGGTGCCCGTTTTTTGCAAAGGAGTGTATTTATATATTATAAAATTCTTACGTTACTGACTGACAAACCAGACAACCAGCAGCAGCTAAAACTGAATGGGTCTACTAAGAACGGATTTCCTGAAATTCCCACGAGATCGTTAAAACGATTGAATAAAAAAAATGTACAGGCATAGCTGCGGGCATCATCAAGTCTTTTCATTCTCATAACATATTGGTTATTAAAGGTAGTAATTTTCCGGTCTTAAAAAATAAATTACGATTTCTGCCACAATTAGATAACCTTAGAAACAAACAATCCTTAATTTTGCCAGTCAGTTCAACTTGTAGACGTATTGTACCCACATTTATGTTTATGAATAACTTTATGTTCTCAAAGATTTGCGACATTGTAACTTCACAAATAAAAGTTAGACACAATTCATGACAAAGAATTAAATTGCGTACGGTATTTTATTTGTCTAGCTGAACTTATCTGCTTTTTTTATGCTTTCATTATGTTTGTTTTGATACCTCTTTTAACAATGGTCAATTACCCAAAATACAATATTGTTAAATAGAAACACTTTCGAGCTTTATCTTTAATTATCTTAAAGAAAACTTTAAAAAATACCAACGTTTGCCCGTAGTTCTATAGTCTTATTTAAAACTGCCTGTTTTACCCCCTTAGCACTGCAATATTAAAAACCTTTCCTCGGTTCCTACGTCATGAAGAGACCCACTGCCCAAGTTCCATACTTCTTGCTGCAATACTTTAGCTTTGCGATGGCTGTCAGTCAGGACAAGTAATTTTATTTATATGGCAAGTGATGATATCAATATCTCAAGAAATGGAATTGAATGTAAATTAAGAACATCCTCTCCTATCCATGTGGATAGGATAAAGGACAATGGCAGAATTCGGTCTGGGTTTGTTGTGGCGACCTTAAACTTCATATGAACAAAACAAATTGTTTATTTTTTCTACGATTTTTAATATTTTCACTTTGTCTCGTTAAAACTGGAGTACCTATTGTATGATGATAAAAAGCATTCCAATTGATTACGAACTAGGTTCTTACTTTATTATTTGACTGTTGCCATAGACAATGGTGTGACAGGAATAGACGTGAGTACTATTTATCCGTATCGATTATCAAAATATAATTATTAAAATTCAGTTATTTAATCTTGATTTAACATTATATCAATAAGCTAATCATTTTTGAAGCAAAACAACTTTTAAATCAAATAAAAACGTCACAGCATCGTTTTAATGTTGTATCGATTTCACATAAAATCGATTTAAAATGTGCAGCTCTGCTTTTGTCTTTGGCTGTGACAGTTAGATGCTACGAATACGTCTGCGTTTTGATGTCAATCTGACATAATTTCTTTTGATAATTCAAACGTACCTACATTGTTCATTCTTAACTAAAAACTAAAACACCGATATCTTATTTTTCTGGGTTTCCCGAGTGAAAATAGAATCATTTATAGACTCTGTTACTCACGCCGAATATTTTGAAATATTTTTTATTACTGTGCGCTTCAATTAAATTTCAGACATTTCGATGTATGGAGATCTGCCATTGTCCTTTAGAATTGTCATCAAACCATAAATATATAAATAATAAAATTACAATGATTTATAAAAGGAAGCACAATGCTACGATTTACTTCATAACAATTTTGGGAAAATCGTATGTTACTGTTATGCGACTTCAAATCACATGAGTAAGTAATAATACAAGTCAGGGTCACACGTCTTCTCTCACGATATGTCGCAAGAGTCCATCTGGGCGGCATTTTTAACATAATTATGAAATTTCGAAAACTTAACACACTGCGAAGTATTGCAATAAGTTTAGCAAATGAATGGAACTATAGCGCAATAGTTTAGGATATTGTTTTGCAAAGGTTTATCTGTAAAGTAAATAATAGCTAGAGATGCTATTCTTCATCTTTTAACTACTTCCTTGTCTATCGACACATTTGGTGGTTCCTTATATTTTATGTTTGTACCTAATACTAATTGTGTTTCCTAGGTATTGCTTCTCAAGAGATAATACATTATTGTGTTCATCAGAGTTAGCTGCTATCCGGTAATATCTCTCCATCGATAGCACTTAAAACATGATGACGCACTTCATGGCTGACACGTCTTGACCACCTATCGTTCAGGTACCAGAGATGTACGAAAAGTTTGGCATTTTTAACACGTCTTGTTGTTTTTTCGCATTGTGTGATCACCGTTTCATCATAACCTAAAACTGTGTCACCTACACAACATTTAAAACTACGTAAGTACCTAGTAAATGATGTGAAAAAAACAATTTATCTATTTCCGTTTTTATCATAAAGAACTAGAGAGCAAAAGGCTAAATTTAGCCGTGCTACAGAATTACCTGCAATATATATTTATAATCATTACACACCAAGAAAATACTTTAGAGCAATAAAATCTCTCCTTCCTTGCTTCAACTTGACTACAACTACGCCTAGAAATTTTCTTCAAAAGAGATAAAAAGTGTCAAGTTATGCAATGAAGTGGAACAATATCACGCAGGTCGCACTCACGTAGCGAATCAGGCGAGGATAATGCGGCAACATTCTGCCTATTTTTGTAGACAGCTGAAGAGCTAATACGAAAACCACGAAAATTTACTATTACTTTTAGCGCCGTGTAGCAAGAGTGAATTAGTTCGCACTCACTCGGAACTAATTCTCTGGTGTGAGGCCAAATATGAAGGTGGAGCTATTAGTTGTAAGTTATTTAATAAAACCAAACTGTAACTTGAACTAAATGCTATATTTCAATTGACCTCAAGCACACACAAAAAATATATGTTTGGCTATATATACCTAGCGCGGTAACGAAACCATAGCGCGATTCAGCCCAATGGAACGTCGCCATCTATCGAGCACTAGGGTAATTTTTGTCGACAATAAATTAATTATCACAATGAAATGTTTCTGAATCGCACTATGGTTCTGAGCTTATAAATCGTGAACATACCGCCTACCAAGGGCATTTAGTGCCAGAATGTCCTTCACATAAACAATGGCTTTTGGCAATTAGACAATAATTCTTATAATCTAAGTTGTCTTTTTTTTTTAATCTAGCATAATACATATATGGGTTCAGCAAAAGTTGAATATAAAATGTGAGACATGCGAACCCAATAACCAAACTAAAACAATGAGTGTTCTCTTAAACTGAACAAAACACAAAACAATGTAAATAAATGACATTAAACAGTTACAATTTAAATTTACACTGTGATAACACGCAAAGATATACATACAAACAATTAATTGGCCACAGGCAAAATACATATTTTGTTGGTTGGCCTTTTAATAGTAGATCCCTTAGTCCGTAATGTGACCACTCGAGTGACATTATCGTGACCTGGGTGTTTTTCTAGTACCCTACCTAATAGCCAACGACTTGGAGGCAGGTCATCATCTTTAACTAAGTCGATGTCTCCAATTTTTGGTTCAGGAGTTTTTGTAGACCATTTATATCGATTCATTAAATTCGCGAGTCTTTTTGTCCGTGTGGTGACGGATTAAGAATACGGAATGTCACCACCTCATATCATCCCATGGGTGTCGTAAGAGCCGATAGAGGGAGCATATTATGCAGAGAACAGCACTGTAAGAGAAGTAAAACTTGATACAAAGCCTATACCAACCCGTTTGGCCAGCGTGGTATAGTAGGCCAATTCCTCTTTTCAAAGGAGAGGCCTAGTCCAGCAGTGGACTGTTAAAGGCTGATGATGATGAAATTCGCAAGATACTCCCGGGACCAACGACTCCAGAATAATCGTATCATTCTTTGTATACACTGCCACCTTGTCAAAGAACTAATACTTGCACTGTCGTGATTGTAATCCGGTGCAGTAACCAACGGTTCTCCAACCAAAAAATGCCCCGGAGTTAATGGCATGGGCTCCCCAGGATCATCAATACTAACCACAATTATAGGACGCGAGTTAAGACAGGCTTCAACTTACGTAAGAAACGTACTAAGTTCCTCATACGTGAGTGTAGACTCACCAACGACACGTTTAAGGTGGAACTTGGTGGATTTGACACCCGCTTACCACAGACCGCCAAAATTGGGCGCGTGAGGGGGAATAAAGTGCCATTCCGTGCCGTTTGCCTCTAAGTGCTCTACAATGGTAGGTTGAGCCTAAATTAACTCCTGGAATTCTCGCGCGGCACCTACAAACGTAGTGCCATTGTCACTCCAGAGTTTGGCGCAGTGACCTCGTCTAGACACAAACCTTCTGAAGGCAGCTATAAACGCTTGTGAGCTCATGTCACTCACAACTTCTAAATGGATTGCACGTGTAGACATGCAAACGAACACACAAATATAGCCCTTGTAAGCACGATGTCCACGACCCTTTGTTGTTCTTACATTTATGGGTCCAGCATAGTCAACCCCACTATGCAGAAAAGGTCTGGTTGGCGAACATCGCACCGAAGGGAGAGAATCCATCATAGGGTTACTTATTTGAGCTCGTTGCTTTGCGCACGTTACACATTTCCTAACACAGTGTTTTACTAATTGTCTCACTCCGATGATCCAGTAGCCTGTTCTCAAGTAATTTAACATTAGTTGAGGACCACTGTGCAGTGTCTTGATGTGTGCGTCTGTTATAAGAAGTTGTGTGAAATGTGCTGCTTTTGGCAGCACTATGCGATGCCTCGTTTGTTCATCTAGTGGTACCTTTTCTCATCTACCCTGCGCTCTTAATATGCCCTTGTGATCAAGATAAGGGCATAAAGTTTTCAACTTACTAGCTTTTGTTTTTAAGTATCCTAGGTCTTGTATCTGTTTTAGTTCCTGTTCAAATGTTTGTAGCTGTGTCACCTTTATGCAACATTCTAACGCTGTTTCTATTTCTTGTTTCTTTAAATATCCCTTATTTTGTCCTTTCTTCATGAACCGCCTACAATACGCAATAACCCTTAGTAGTCTTGGTAGTGTTGAAAATCTTTCGAACGGTGACGGTTCCGCAGTTGTTACCATGAGCGTCTTTACGGCATGTTCTAATTCAGTTTTGAAACCAGTTGGCCTTTGGCAATTTATAATTTTCTCCATCAAAAATAAAGGCCCAGAAAACGATATCTGATTTTCCCTAAACAAACTAGGTAATAAGCCCCATGAGGCACAGTCCGCTGGATTATTTTTTGTAGAAACATGGAACCACTGAGAAGCCTGCATTGTGGTCAAGATTTCAGAAGTCCGATTAGCAACGAATGTCTTCCATCGGCTTGGATGACTGCTAAGCCAAGCAAGGACCACGGTAGAGTCAGTCCATGCTGTGATTTTGTCATCTTTGATTTTTAAAACTCTTGCGGTTTCAGCTAGAAGCTTAGACAGTAAGACTAACACATAACTCCAAACGAGGAATACTCACCTGTTTTATCGGGGCCACTCTAGTTTTTGCTACCAACAGCGGAACATTTACTTTACCTGCTACATCAATCGTACGCGAATAAACTACGGCGGAGTAGGCAACCTTGGACGCGTCACAGAACCCATGTAGCTCGACATCATCGTCAGAAACGGTGCCTAGCCAGCGCGGGATTCGAATTGAGGTAAGTAAGCACAACTCTTTACGGTAAGTACTCCATTCGCTAACTAACTCTGTAGATAATGCGTCATCCCAACCGATACTTGCCAGCCACAGTTTTTGGATGAATATTTTCGCCAGGACCACGGTAGGAGCTAGCCATCCCAAAGGGTCGTACAACTTGGCTATATCAGATATAATTAAACGCTTCGTTAAAGTTGTAGTGGTCGGCGTGGGAAGATGTACCGAGTATTGAAAGGTGTCTTCGCTGCGGTCCCAGGTGAGTCCTAATATTTTTACAGTATTATCGAGCCTAATAGCTACATCTTTTTCTTCATTTTGAACTATATGTTTTGTACTGTTGGTCTCTATTGTGTTATCTTTATTGCTTATATCCATTGAATTGATTTTTGCTAAGAGTTCCTTGCTATTTGTGTTCCACTTTTGTACCACAAAACCACCCTTTCCTAATAACTCGTTCATCTGCTTGTAGATTGCAACACCTTCAGTGACAGTTGTACAACTTGTCATAAAATCATCTATGTAGAATTCATTAAATTCTTTATCCGCAACCAATGGATATTTCTCCCCTTCATCATACGCTACCTTGTGTAGAGTTCTAACTGCTTGGTATGGTACCGACGCTGTGCCAAAAGTCACTGTTACCAACTCATAGTTCTTTATTTCTTTTGTGGGCTCATCACGCCAGAGAATCCGTTGGAACATGGTGTTTTCATCAGCTATGTACACCTGACGGTACATCTTGACTATGTCTGCTACCAGTCCAATAGGATGTAGTCTCCACTTCAAGACTGTGTGCCTCAAGTCAGCCTGCAAGGTCGGACCAACCATGAGAGTGTCGTTTAATGATATTCCATTCTTATTCTTTTCAGATGCGTTAAATACAACTCGGACTTTAGTTGTGCTTTTATCATCCCGTATGACCGTATATAGTATACTGCTGTACGTTGCTTACTATCGTTCTCATCTACAGATTTCATATAACCTAACTGTAAGTACTCGTGTATTACCTCGGTGTATTTTTGTTTCAGATCAGGATTCTTTTGTAATCGCCTTTCTTAAGACCTTAATCTAGCTGCAGCAATAACCCGTGAACCACCTGCCTTGCAAGGGGGATCATCAACATTAAAAGGTAACTTTAGAACATACCTTCCATCTTCTCTCCGTTTAGTTGTAGCTGTGTAGAACTCTTTGCAACGTTTTTCTTTTGGGGTAAGTATCTTTCCTTTATCTTCTTGTTGTTCTTCGATCTCCCAAAATTTTTTCAGAAGATCGTCTTCCCTAAATTGGGCATGCATCACCTGAATATTTTTGCATGTGTTATCTACACTGACCTTGGTTTCCACAGCTTCGGACAAGATCCAACCCAAAGTTGTGTTTTGAGCAATCAGATTGCTGGATGGACTCTTTATCATGTCGCTTTTCATGATGATACTGTGAACCTCAGCTCCTAGTAAAATATCAATCCTGTTGGGTTGATCGAAATGAGGATCACCTAAATTTAATGTCGCTATATTTACCCAATCGAAAGTACTTCTGTCAATAAAGCTATCAGGTAAGCTCGACGTTAATTTGTTTAGCACATAAGCGTTTAAGCTTAAACTGAACTGGGGATCTACCCTTGATTGTACGTTCAGGCGTACCATATACCGTGCAAAGAATGAATCACTACCTTACCCTGACACGACTCCGCGAACAGGTATCTTTTGCAGCCTTAGATACTGAACTGTTGACTCCGTAATAAAACAGGCTTGAGAGCCTTGGTCAATCAGCGCTCTTACTACGTGGTAGTCACCCGTCTTGGACTCGGCCTTTACTAAGGCCGTAGCTAGTAGGACCTGTCGAGGCATGAGAATATTTTTTGAGAAACAAGAGGCCACTGTCGCGTCACTAGTTGAAGAACTAGCGTTGACGTTAGTTTGTTTCAATGAGTCGTCTTTGTGTGAGTCCGCTTCGAGATGCAACAACGAATGGTGTCGTTTGTTACAAAGATTGCAAGCGGTTTGTTTTTTTGCAATTTGTAACCATGTGGTTACTGCCCATACAATTAAAGCATAAGTTATGTTTCGCTATGAAATGGCGCCTGTTGTTGACAGGTTGTTTGGCGATTTTTTTACAATAACATAATTTGTGTGTATCGGAGCAGTACTCACAACGCATATGGCTTGAACTTACGGCTGCTAATGCCTTGGAAGTATGCGAACTGTTGACCTGTGGAGCCTTCCAACTTTTCGATTCTATACATTCAAGCGCGCGAAACCGGGTTTCAATAAAATTAGAAAACCTGCTTATACGTGGGCAATTCGTTAGATTCATTACTACTTACATGTAATTCCCATTGCTTTCGTGTCTCTGAATCTAGCTTAAATGTGACGATATGAATAATAATGACGTCCCAAGACATTGACGTCTAAGTTTGCTAAAGCACTGAGACAATAATTCGTTGTGTCAAGCATTTCCTTTAAAGAAGTCACTGCCTCTACGTGCATGCATTTTGTGCAAAGAAACGTTTCAAAATACAATTGACTAAATATTTTTTGTTACTGTACCGTTTTTCTAACAGCGACCAGCACTGAACATAATTCGAATCACTCACTGGTGTGTGCCTTACCAGCTGCTCGGCTTCACCTGTGAGATGACTTTTTAAATAATGCATCTTTTGCACGTTATCTAAGCTCGAGTTGTTATGCACGAGTGATACAAACAAATCGCGAAACGTAGTCCACTCAGCATATTTGCCGCTGAAAGAAGGAATAATGATTTTCGGTAACTTGGCCACTGAACTACCAAACTTGGAACTATCTTTTGAAATAGTTTTTTCAGACTCATCTTCGGCTTTAAATTTCTTTAAATTAGTCTTTAATAAGCACTTATAGGTGATGCAAGTATCCTCAGTGGACTCATACATGGTTATCAATTTTTGAACGTCTACATCTACATAGTTCTCTAGAAGCTTGGTATATTTATCTTTATACAAACACCAATCATTTTCCAATAGTTCAAACTTTGTTTCTAAAAACTCTATAGACAACCTATCTTTTGGACTCTTTTTAAAGTTGACCAATCCCTTTTGAATTACACTTTGAAAGTTTATTAACACATTAAGTAATCCTTCCTTCTTCTTTAAACTTAAGAGCGTCGCTCTTGTCGGTGGAGTAAACGCCATATTTCACGATCTTTGGCCAGTACCTTGACCTCCTTATACGACATGACCTTCGTCCTTTCTTTTATCTGGTCCATATATGCTCAAATAATCAAATCAAACTAAACAATATCCCTATAGAAGAAGTAAAATCATTCAAATACTTAGGAAGCCACATTACTAATGACTCGAAGTGCACCCAAGACATTAAAGCTCGAATTTCAATAGCAAAGACAGCATTTAACAACAAAAAACATATTCTAAAATCTAAAATAGCAAAACACATAAGAAAACAGTTTATCAAAACATACGTCTGGAGCATTGCTCTGTACGGAAGCGAAACATGGACAATGACCCAACAAGACCGGGAAAGACTAGAGGCATTTGAGATGTGGTGCTGGAGACGCATGGAAAAAATTAGCTGGACAGAGAAAAAAACCAACGCGGAAGTATTAAGAATCGTCCAAGAAGAACGCAACATATTGGCGACAATCGAAAGGCGAAGAGGAAAGATGTTTGGCCACCTTATAAGACATGACGACTTCATTAAAAACATCATTGAAGGTTAAATAGACGGAAAGAGAGGAAGGGGCCGACCCAGGAGAGCATATATGGACCAGATAAGTAATCCATCCATTATGAGAAATATTTTAATAAAAATAATATTTTACAAGTGTTTAGAAAATATAATAGAGTTGTCGGAAATCGGGCATAGAGTCCCCGTTCCCCCGTTTTTTATATCAATTATTCTAAGTCTATACAATACTAAATACAAATTTAATCTTACAATTAACACAATAAAAGTTCAATCAACAATAAGAATTTTTCTAGAGTCTCTTCTTGATGTCAAAATTACTTTGGCACTTGAGAAATTAAACAAAGTAAATATGCTCTCAGATATAAAGTTCAAATTTGCTTGAATATTGACCACTATAAATGACGTAAATTGTTCCACAGTTACATTTCACAAATACTTATCTTGAATTGTAACACTGCTGGTGGCGCCCTCTATAGGCCTTTGAGATGTCCTTATGACGTCCGCGTCCAACCTCTGCGTATTGCCTGCCGCTCGCCTGCGCCGCTAACTCGCACCTCAATATGGACAGCTCGGCAGCGCCCCTTTTGGAGAGCGTCTTGCAACTCGACACAGATGTATTGCGGAGATCTCGGTACTCGGTTTGAGCTGCGATCCACAGCGAGTACCAAGGGGATATGCAAAAAAAAGGCTCTGTAGGACCAATGAATTAGTTCGCACTCACTCGGAACTAATTCTCTGGTGTGAGGCCAAATATGAAGGTGGAGCTACTAGTTGTAGGTTATTAAATAAAACCAAACTGTAACATGAACTAATATTTCAATTGACCTCAAGCACACACAAAAAATATATATGTTTGACTATATATACCTAGCGCAGTAACGAAACCATAGCGCGATTCAGCCGAATGGAACGTCGCCATCTATCGAGTACTAGGGTAATTTTTGTCGACAATAAATTAATTATCACAATGAAATGTTTCTGAATCGCACTATGGTTTTGAGCTTATAAATCGTGTACAAAGAGTTTGCATAAGCAAACGGGTTGGAAATATCTTTTACATTTCATGAAATGTACCACGCTAATTCTGAATTAGTAATACTAATTCTGAATGACTGCTTCGAAATGGGAGAACCATTTAGGGGCAGTCATATAATAAAAATACAGTTAAGTTTTTCTGAGGCTGGTTTCTTGGTGAACGAATAAGGTGCATTACTAGCGGGTTTTAATTAATCCAACGCTAGCTACCGTATGTTCCATCTCGGGCGACGCACTGATTGACTCGCCTTTAGGTCATATCCTCGGAGGACCCAGTGCGCGGAATTAAAAGCCAAAGATATTTTTTTATAGTAACATTCCATTACTGGAGGTTTGCCATCAGCTTGCTCAATGTAGCCTTGCCAATCGACAAACAGTTCTTGACACTAGTGCCGGTCTACTCCCAAACGTTTCTGAACAAGTCTGTCTTCTGACTAAGGATCGCAAAAAGACGTATGGGACTACGTCTTTTTTATCTTATTTCGCCCATCATAATAATTTAAAGTAATTGGTACAAATCCTGTCTTAAAATAAGTCACAAATCCAATTTTCTATTCTGAATGGTTCGCATCTCTCGGATGTTATAAGCGTTCTGAAAAAGACGCTCTAAAACCCCTGAACCGAAGAAAAAGATCACACAGCCAGACCAACAGATGACGGTTACAGGCTCAATCGTATTACAAAAAATTGATTGTATCGCTGGCGAAATATGGCATTGATTATAATATCACACCATTGGTTCGTAAAGGTTACGTAGTGTACGGCTGACTTATCGTTCGGGTTAAACGGGCGTGGAGCTATATTGTATCATTCCATTGGTCACAATTTACAATTGATATTTAACGAGACAATTTTTATTTAGCTTCCTACCAAAGTCACCGAGAACAATGAACTCTACTAAATAAACTATACACCTATGTATCTAAATAGCTTGCTGGTAATTACAAAGTCATTTGCCGTATTAAATCATGGGAGAATTCAAGTCAATTAATATGTTTAATATACATACATACATACATAGACTCACGCCTGTTTCCCGGAGGGGTAGGCAGAGACTACGGAACGCCATTTGCAACGATCCTGACATACCTCACTTGCTTCACTCACTCCCATCAAGTTTCTCATGCATGCTCTTCTGTTAAGGGTACTTCTGACTTGTCCTTTTTTCAGGATGTCTCCAATCTGGTCAGAGAACGTTCTCCTAGGTCTTCCCCTTTGTCCTGTCCCATTCACACAAGCCTGATATATCTTCTTTGTCAGTCTATCGTCATCCATCCTCTCCATGTGCCCAAACCATCTTAACATGCCTTTCTCAATGCTTGTCACTACATCTTCTTTTACCCCACACCACTCTCGTATCACACAATTCTTTACTCTGTCGGTCAAAGACACACCACACATACTTCTCAGTGCTCTCATTTCTACAGCATTTATTCTACTTTCAAATCTCTTTTGCCATACCCAACTTTCACTACCATACATAAGGGTAGGCACTAACACACCTCTATGTACAGCCAAACATGCCTTTTTGGACACGTTTTGACTGTTCATAAACGCCTTCAGAGCTCCATTCACACAATTACTGGCATTAACTCTCCTTTCAATATCTGCTTCATTCTTACCATCTCTTGTAAACAACGTACCTAAGTAGACAAACTCATTCACTTGTTCCACTCGCTGTCCATCGATCAAAACATTACAAGCCGTAACGCATTCCTCCTTTTCAAAAACCATAACTTTCGTTTTACTTACATTCACTTTCATTCCTTTCCTTTCTAACGCACGATGCATGATTGTTACCATCTCCTGCAACTCCTCCGTTGAAGATGCAAGTATAACCTGATCATATATGATAAAGGAGGCATTTGACGATCCTTAATCCGCAGTCACTATGTTTTAAATCTTGCAAACAACTGTCCATGAAGAGGTTAAACAGCCACGGCGACGCTACACATCCCTGTCTAACACCTTTATCGATGGTAAACCAGTCAGTGTATGCCCCGTTTATCCTCACACAAGCTCTAGAATCCTCATAAAGGGATTTCAGAGCTCGAATGAGGCTGCTGTCCACCCCATTCATTGACAGCACCGACCACATTTCATTCCTCACCACTTTATCGTAAGCCTTTTCCAAATCCACGAATGCGCAATAGACCTTTTGACCTTTGGCCAAAAATTTTCCGGCTATGCTTCGCAAGGAAAAAACCTGATCCGTGCATCCCATACCCTTACGGAATCCCGCTTGTACATCCCATATTTTCTTGTCGGTTACTTCCATAACTCTTTCAATAAGTACCTTTGCATACAATTTGCCAACAATGCTGAGAAGGCTAATGCCTGTATAGTTTTTGCTGTCTTGTTGCGAGCCTTTTCCTTTATAAAGAGGCACAACTACAGCTGTGGTCCAGTCATTAGGTACTCGGCCGGTGTTCCAACACAAGTTATATAACCGCTGCAACTGACCAACTATGATGCCCTGTCCAGCCTTCAGCATTTCGACTGTAATCCTATCATATCCTGCAGCCTTACCTACTTTCATACTTCCCAGTGCCTTCACGATCTCATCCACGTCAATAACGCTTTCATCATTGCTATCATTACAATTCACTTCAGCTATCGGTGTCTCTATCGCCGTTCTTTCGAATAAACTTTCAAAATACTCTTTCCATCTCTTCAGCACGCACAATTCACCATTTACTATACTTCCATTCTCGTCTCTGATGGATGTGTGTTCTGAGGATTGAGTTCTTCCTCGAACTGCACGAACGGATTTCCAGAAAAACTTAATGTTTCTCTGGAAATCGTCAGATAATCTGCTATCAAACTCATCTTTCTTTTCCACTTTTTTTCTTTTAACCATTTCTTTCACTATTCTTTTTGACCTAACAAACTCCTTTTTTTCTTCATCTATGTCTACACTCGTTGCTTTTCCCATTCTTTCATTTGCTCTGGCAGCCAACCAATCTGACCAAGCTTTCTTCTTCTCTGACACTGCTGATTGTACATCCTTGTCCCACCATGTATTCTTAACCTTTCGTATTTTCCTTCTCTTGATCACACCACATACTTCAGACGCTACACATACTACCTCTTCTTTAAAGGCCTGCCATAATTCTTCCATATCATTTATGCAATCGAACCTCTCAAATTTTTCTATCAATCTTCGTTTATACTCATCTTTCTCTTGTAGATTTTCTACCTTAATTCTTTCCAAGACCCTATTTTCATTACGCTCTCGTCTCATCCTTTAAAGAGCCCACTTATCCGGCTCAACACCAAGAAGTGGTCTGTGTGGATGCCGATCCCTCGATATGCTCTTGTATCCAACACATTCTTTCTCAATCGTTCATCTACTATTACAAAATCAATCATACTTCTTCTAACATTTTTCGCCTCTCGCGTATACATATGTATCCTTTTATGATCAAACATGGTGTTTGTCACACAAAGGCTCCACTCCAAACAAATCTCAAGCAGTACTTTTCCATTTTCGTTCACACTCTCATCACCAAATGCACCTAACACCCTTTCAAATCCATCTCGCTTTACTCCCACCCATCCATTGAAATCCCCTAACAAGATCAATCTTTCATTATCCTTGCAGTTCCTCAAAATCTCTCTTAAACTCTCCCAAAACTCCTGCCTTTCGTCTTGCTCATGTTGTGACATACCCATAACTATATTGACCGGGGCGTACACCCCCACAATAAAGAGACGAGTTAGTCCTACTTTCATTCTCATCCACAGTAGCCTAGCATTTACACATTCAAACTCTTTTACGCACTCATTCATTCGCGCAGACAGTACTACACCAACTCCCTTACAGGCTCTGGTGGTACTATCTACCCCAGACCAATACGCCGTATATGCACCATGCTTAGTGGTGTCACACCTTTTTCTTTTTGCTTCATTCACACAAAGAACATCAATCTTTCTATCATCCATCATCTGACATACTTCATCTAATTTGCCGTTCATTCCTCCACCAACATTCAATGTCGCAAACCTGCTTTCCGGAGGCCGCTTTTCGCCCTCGCGGGAAACGAGACGTGACGGGTTGCGAACCGCGTCGCCGCCGTATGGAGAAGAATAAGTTTTTGTTCCCATAGCGTTCCCACGAGATTTAGGGATCTAGACGGTCCATCCCCGCAGAGCCCTTTACGGGGGTAAGGCGGAATATCAGCTGTGCCCTGTGACCACCAACACAGGCACCCTCCGTTTACGACCAGCTTGCCCTCTGGCCACGAATCCCTCGGCACGGGTCGGTTCACACCTTAGATCGGGGTTTTGTTTCGGGTATGCTCCCTGAAAGTTGGTTTATATTCGGAGTTTTCCTTCTCCTTGTTTAATATGCAAAAGTACAAATTGTGGCAGGATGTGCTGTCTTTACTGTTATATTTCATTAATCTAATATTCTACCACATACACACAACACCATCTAGTCTCCAAATAAGCAGAACTCTCACTATGGGTACTAGACAAAAAATAAACGTACTTTTCTCCTCCTTTGTAAATACACTCATATCATACATAATGTAGAACCCATACAGCTTACTATTATTGAGTTTACTGACCATAACGACGATCTTTGCTTAGTTATCGCTGTCTATTTCTCTATCAAGTATTCTGTTAATTAGTATGGCTATGTTACTATCCATGTAAGAATATAGGTATACTTGTAAAACAGTGGTATATGAAAAAAGTGAGTAACATTACGCTTTTCCAGCCTCTTGTAATGTTTGAAAGACGTAAAGCTTTGTCAGCGGTGGCACCGCGCCAATGCGGCCGGCTACTCCACAGGCCCTCTGTCTGTGACATCGCAATGATCCGAGCCTCTTAGCGCTAATATTACTTTGAAACTCATTCAAACAACACCTGTTTTAATATATTGATGGATGGATGGTTGGTGAAAATTTTAGATAGTTACCTCGCCTCTATGCCGAGTTATGTGGTATCGATGGCAAGCGCTCTATGCAACAAAAGCTTGCTGTCTTTAGCCTCTTGTTTATCTTTGAACACTGGGGTGTACGAATGTCGGAAACCGGCCTAAACACTACATGAACACCCATAGGTGCAATCAGCAAAACGTTACTTTCAAACGGCTATCCTGCTGTTGAAACTAACCCTGCAGACCAATGAATGTCCTAGCCTCCAGCCCTCCATCCACTAGTCTATATTTCAACCTCCCGGAACTAGTTCATGATCATTCAGGACATAAGGATCCTTGTCATCTAACGTGTGTATCCAATTTCATAGCATGGCATGCTTAAAATATAACTGAAAAAAATTATCAAGCTATCTTCCTAGCAAATTTCAACAATATTGCTTTAATGTTTTAGCTGCATAAATTCAGTACATTCACTTTTATATTAATAATATTACAGCATGAATAAAACATACTTTGTTTAAGCGATGTGCAGCTGAAACACAAAATTAATATTCCTCATACACGCTGTTCACTACACTGCATTCAGACGAAATATTCGAAAAGAATATCCGTAGTTGCACTGTGCGTTTTGTTTGCCTTTGTGAGCTTAAAATGTAGAATGAAAGAATTGAAAAAGAAATCAAAATAGCTGTGGGAAAATTGGACGGATATCAACGTAATACCTACAGCTTTTGAACTAATATTATTGTGACTTGCGTAAACAGGAACTTTAAGGGGATGATAAGTTGTGTTTGTAAATCTATTGATAGCGAATATTGTGCACGAACTTCGTTTGAGCTAAACTATTCTTGTATGGCTCTTAGTGCTCTTACCTACCTTTCAGGGTATTTATATTATAATCAGAAAGATATCTGCTGCTTCACAAATAAATCCGTTATCGCGAGGGACCTTATAGATAAACAACCAACATACTCAATGTTTTAAGTACAGGTATAAACAAACCTATACTTAATACACACAAAGTGTTGCCACATGGGGCGACTAAACCCACAACAGTCAACTCTTGAAGAAATGCTAAAAAAGAGAAAATAATAATTTTAGTAATTTTATCTTTGAAATACGTTGCCTGCGTATTTTCGCACCACAGCTTACAATAAAATACATTTTCTAGTTTTAGGAGGAAAATTACGCCCAAAGATTCCATTAAATATGTAGGTACAAAGATACCTGCATACCAATGTAATAAAATCGTGTTAAAATAGGTTTGTAATACGCAGTATTCTTTATCCATTCTCTATCCACAAATCTTGCGCAACTAACTTTCCATCCAAAATTCATGAAAATCTTTTCAGCCTTTTTTGAATGTTGGATTAACAAACTAGCTAACCATTCAACATTGAACATTTACAGTACTATAAAAATAGTATTCGAAATAAATCATAGATAAAATAGATACACAATTCCCAAACAGACGACTGAAGTTAATAAAACTGTCTGTTCCACCAACAAGATCGAAACAGCCAGTTTGTCCCGAGATCGGCTACAACTCTGACACGCAAATCCGATTATCGTTTAAAATTTACTCACTTAAAGTTAACGCAATTTGCTTACACTTGATCAAGGAGTTTGCGGATTGTTTTCCACCTGGGGCATTTAAGTATCTTGAACAAAATGAGTTCTGGTGAACCAACATTTAAATTGTTTAACTTATTTTTGTACTCATAATCTATTAACTTAATTTGTATGTGTAATGTGCTATTATACTTTCACGGTTTGTACGATTATGCACACGATAGGTATTAATTAAATAAATATATGCAGGTCTAAATAAGTTTAATGAAAAGTAATTTCCATCTAATGAACTAGGACTAGTGGACAAAGAAAGTGATCAGTTGGACTAATCGTTTAGGGATGTATCGTTTCTTCGGCCAGTAATTGTCGATGGAAAAAGGTTGTCTCACGACACTTAATCCGTAATTTCAGTTAAGACGGCGGGTACGGCATTCTTTGGTTCCTTCATAAGATCTCTTTTTCCTATAAAAGGAAGCTATAGACAGTGAGGGTTCAAATAGCTTTAATTTAGAAAACAGTCCTTAGAATTGTCAACGCACGATTGATTACTGGTTGCTAGTGGTAGAATCTATATAATGACCGTATTGGCCGCTGTTCTAATGACAAAAATCTTAATCTACACACAGCTTTTTAAATCGGCTCACATTAAAAATAATGTACCGCGAAATTTGGTTAAGGATAATAACCTTAATGGAATAAAGATTAGCACCGAGTAATTCCCTCAGGCTTTTCGTAATCTATTCAAAATAATAACAAAATCCGGTAAAAGTTTGTCGATAAGGATTAAGCGATTAAACGCTTTGCAAGTCGAGATTCGGATTCCATTGACTTACCTTCAGAATTTTAGAATAAGTTCTGCCAATTCCGAGAAATAAACTTGCAACCCAAGGAATCCGGGAAGGATTTCTCGGGATGAATTTTAAGTCGGAAAATCATAGAATATATTTCGGTTTCTATAAATAGACCAAAATATGGGCAACTTCATGGGCTATAATAATAAATTCTTTGTGTATTTGTATATGACAAAGAAATCTAAGGGCGCACTTAACGCCCAAGGTATTCTCTCCCAGTCAATCTTTAATCACCAGCGATTCAATCAAAAGCGATGTGACAAGACGCAGCTAATGTTCCTTTTTTAAACATCTACAAAGACACCTCAACATGGGACTTAAGTGCGGAAGTACCCTCAACTTAATAAAGAGTTATAGTTGGCCAACTCGTTACTGTTTCCGTCACTACACTTTACCCAAGACCACGTACCATAAACCACCGTGTAATACCCGTAAAAACTTTCTACGCCATTATAAAACCTATAGACAAGACATAATAAACAATTATATCAACCTGTTCCACTGTCTCTCTCTCTTAACTACTGAATTCGTGTAAAAGCACATAATTGTAGTTTTATTGTTATCTATGACGGTTATTGCTGTGCAGGTGGGTTTAATAGTTGCTAAAACAAGTTATTCGAATTTATAACGAGTTCTAGGTTGTTTGGCTTTTTATTGAGCTCGTACGGTTTAGTTTTTGGTGTTAGCTGCCAGTAGGTACACCACCGAGGATTTTTACTGACATTTATATTAACTACAATATTTGAGTGTTAAACTAATATTTGTTCCCAGTCTAATAACAAATTCGAGAAATATGTCTAATTTTGCCAATTGTCAATACTTATATTATTGAGCTGATGCATAGGTAATGCATACAGGTGCTATGCAACTTCATAGAAGCGGTGGCAATTGAAACTAATTTTTGACTATATATATACGGAATACAAGTTTATTCTTATCGTCAATCATAGTAGTCTGTCACTGTGCCTTTTTATACGACTCAAAACAAAATAAGGGCCACTACGTTTCGGTAAGGTTATTCACATGAATGCAATGTTGAATGGCTGATACTTATGATACGTTAATTTTAAGTGTTGACAAATGGTATGTGACGGCATAGAATACAAGTGTCACCACCCCCTATCTTCCCGTGGGTGTCGTAAGAGGCAACTAAGGGATAAAACGATGTAAATACCATCTTTGCGTAGAGACGGAACACTCGACATCAAACCCTATACGACTGCCCCTTTGGTCTCGTGGCATAAATGTGCGCGTGGGATCGGGAGGTCTCGGGTTCGATTCCTGGGTCGGGCAGTGTTATTGGGTTTTTCTGTCACGAAGTTCTCAGTAGCAGCACGGAGTCTGGAAATGTGCCCGGTACGGCAATGGGCTCGCCCCCTTATTACGTGGGACTAAAGTATATCTGGCGAAAAGTGGGTATAGAAATACACCTCTGCCTACCTCTTCGGGGTTATAGGCGTGAGACTATGTATGTATGTATGTACTAAAGGAGAATGACCAAATTTGTATGGAAGATGGGCTAAGTTTGCTTCTCGATGATTTGACCAGTAAAATATAGTAAATATACTCCTAATTATATTAGGAAAAAATGTATACAATATTCGGCGGCAGTTCTTAGCTATCGGACATTAAAGATTTCAAATATTTTCAGGTTAAGTATTGTGATAGTTACATGATTTAATCATATAAATAGTAGTAAATTAGTTAATTATCGCCCGTGCTTCGAAGAGTACTTACGTTAAGTCGTCGGTCCCAGTTGTCATGAAGATCTTTCACCATCGCACGTCATTACGGGGAGTTAGTACCCTCCAATAAACCGATACTTACTGGTCTAAACCATACAATATTGCTATCCCTATGGGGTTATAGCAGTCAGACTATGGAAAAGCTAATATTCTGTAATATCTGGTTATACTAGAAAGCGGACGCAGGGCTCCTAGGCGTTGAAGTCTTGAATGCAACCGACATTACGCTAGGACGGTGATGATATGATTTAATCATATTACCGGAATTTATTAAAAGCCACTGTGTATATTATACAATATTAAAAATAGTTGTAAAAAGAAGCGGAGCTACGAAACAAACGCTTGTACATTATATTAGTTTGCGGTTTTTTCAGTCTGATATATTTGTTACTGAGAATTCTCAATACCATGTGGTACAATTAATGAGTTAGTTCGCAAAAGATAAGCCCATTGGACCTTATTACAAATTTGGCATTAAAACTAAACTGTTTTATGCTTAATAGGTAAATGAAACACAGGCAGTGGTCAGCGATAGCCTAGTAGAGATACCAACAGACTGCCATGCAAAGGGTATCGGGTTCGAATCCACGGCGCGCACCAATGACTTATTGAATTGTTAATGATCGCTTGTCCCGTGCCTCGGAGAGCACGTTAAGCCATCGGTCCCGGTTATCATGAAGATCTTTGACAGTCTTTACAGGGCGTCAGTATCTTCTAAATAAACTAACACTAGTCTAAACCATGGAATATCGCTATCCCTTCGGGTTGCAGAGGTCAAACAGGCAGTCGCTCTGTGGAAAAGCTAATATTCATTCAATCCAAATCCGGTTAGACTAGGAAGCGAACCCCAGATTGAAACTGGGATAACGCTAAGAGAATGATGAGGTAAATGAAACACAGTTTATATGTTATTCTTCATTTTATTTGTTATTATAAATCTTCTTCAAATAAATCACCTCAAAATTAAGCAGGAGCTTGTATATCATTTACCATAATGAGGCGCAGGTATGGCCTCAGAAGTTACAACAGCTTCAATTAATGCGTAGCATTCTAAACATAAGACTCCGTTCAATTCCTGAAACAAACAATTAAAGTCGTTTGAATATTCGGTGAGGAGAGCACGAGAGAATTGTAGGAATTGAGAAGAGAAGTAAACAACACTTACACAGACTGGCGCTATCCATGATGTCAAAATATTGAGCGCCGAATCAGATAGCTTGTCCAAAGAACGGACGTGTTGCTGCCGAGGTACCGCCGCGACGATGCGACAAACAGTGCTAAATTGCTAGCGAAAGTGAGCGTATCTAATTTCGTTGCAAAAGTAAATTGTTTGTCTACGTTTGCCTGACGCAATGGCCTATCATATCAGTTCATATCACGGGAGTATGTAGCTATGCTTCTTGCGTACTTTTTGAGTTGAAAAATCGCGAGTGCAGCTGTGTACCCATGGACATCTTATTGTGAGTGTACAAAAGTGAGCCGGTCAGTGTCAAACAATTAAAACAGTGCATATTGGATGCTTTTGACAACGGTGGTGGACATTTCGAATGACAATGGAAATACTTGTAAGTTTAGAAAATAATACGTACTTAAGTAAATAATAATTTGATGCGGGCGGCTCAAAATCGGTCTGTGTTCTCCACACACCTTGAGGAAGGCTTATGTCCAGCAGTGGACGTCTCTAGGCTGACATGATGATGATAAAATAATATTTGTAAATAGCAGATGATTCTAACTTCATAAATACGCCAAAATTACTCTTTTCTTTTAGTCTAGAACACCTTCTTTTATTTTGATATTTGTTTGCTTTCTAATTACATAACTCCGTATTTAATTACTTGTTAAACGATAAATTTTACCGGTCCTAAGCCCGAATGAAGTATGAAGGAGAGGGTAGAATTAACAAAATTAAAAAATAACTACCTACATTTATTATTTTTCTTCATTTTATTTTCTATGGCTACCTACATCATAAGTGCGACAGAGAGAATGCGAATGAGCAGGATGGAATATTATCAATGAATTAGTGAATGGATTGTAAAATATGACTATGATTTAAGTGAGATTTTCTACAATAAACAAATTATAATAACTTTGCTCTTTATTGATATTATGAAATTCTTACGTCACATATATGATAATAATATCTTCGCTAATCTGTCCTTAAAGTTATTGTACTAATTAAAAAATAGTGGTGTATAAGATTATAAAATAAAAGAAGATTTTCCCGATATGAATGGTTTAGAAGCAAACGTGCCACAAAATAGCCCAGTTTGGTCATTCTCCTTTTACCCTGATTTTACTTCATCGTTAAATTCAGTTTTTGTTTGGAATAAGCCGTGAACTGTTCAAACACTAACTATCATCTTAATTGACCTTTTGCGAACTAGTGTTCGCAATAGGTCAATTAAAGCGATAGTTGCCGCGTATTCGACGACGTATGGACTTGCCAACCTGTAACAGTTGTAACTTTAATTCAAGAAGGACATTCACAGCGTTCATTGGCTGTACAGTTCGGCTTTTCACGACGAGCAATCCAGAATGCTTGAAATTGTTTTCAAGCGACGGGAACAGTATCCAGAAGACTAGGATCAGGCAGAGTTAGAGCAACCACCGCACAAGAAGACCGATATGTTCGCTTGACTGCGCGAAGGGAGCGTTTTCTCACTGCTCGCTGCATACAAAATCACTTGCGGCAAGCCACGGGTGGCCGCGTTAGTGATCAAATGATTAGGAAATGGGTGCACAAAGAACAGCATTTCTCCAGGAGATGAGTAGTGAGAATTCCACTTACAAATTCTCATCGTGCAAACCGATTAGCGTATGCAAGGAGACATCTGACTGGGACATACGTGATTGGAGCACAGTGTTGTTTACTGATGAGAGTAAGGTGAAATTCTTTAGTGACGATTGGCACGTTAGGGTTTGGAGACGAGAAAGTGAGTGATTTCCGGATGCTTGCATCCACGAAAGTGAGTGATTCGGGGGTCCCAATGTAATGGTGACTATCGGATAGAATTGAGCTTGTAATCTTCAACGGAGGCACTGTAACAGCTCAACGATAAATCTAAGAGGTTATCAGACCTCATATGGTGCCATTTGCACAAGGAATCGGTGCAAAATTCAAGTTGCACGACAATGCATGCGCATTAACTGCTAGTGCCACCGGAAAAGCTCTGAGGCTGATATTCAGGTGTTACCGTGGCCGGTGAACAGTTACAGAAAAAGCAAAAACAAAACAAACTTCACAAATGTTGATAGTGGTTGATAGCTTTTTTTCTCCAAGTGAATATTGTGCTGAAGTAAGAAAAGTAAGTATTTTAATAAGCACCATATTTGTGTAACTCTGTGATTTCACGTGGTATTTTATTGTTACGTTATTTTACAGAGAACGTGCAGTAAATTTCTCAAAACTAGAGAAAGACCGATTTCAATCTTTGATTGAGAAATATAAGGATATATTGTTTACCAAAAAGACTGACAATATAAGCATTGTCAAGAAAAATAAAACTTGGGCTGCCATACATGCCGAGTTTAATGCCGGAGGAGACCAGCGTAGAACTTTAAGACAAAGGCAAAGTTAATTTCTTCTTCGATTTGACGTGTTAATAATATAACTATTTCCTTTGATACACGGTAGCGTGCAATAAATTCCTGCTCGTCCCATAGGTTAAAATTATAAATACGTGTTTTAAATACTTTATTCTTTCTTTCTACAACATTTGTTTCGTCATCAGACGAACTATCGTCTAACAAAGACGAATATACTAGGGAGTCCATTGTTTTTATTTCCTGTTTCACAAGTATTCGACGCAGATGTTTACAATGAAATGGCGCTAACCAATGGGTCCAGCACCGGTTAACGTAAACGTTACTTTTTAACGTCCGTCAAGGCTGTCATTTTGTGAAACAACGCAATTTTTGGTTTGACGATAGTTAGCGCCATTTTTTACGTTTACGCGTGCGTTAAATTGTGGTGAAACAACCGGCCCTTAGTGTCAAACATTGACGAGCGTTGAAAACACGTTTATATTAACTTTGAACGGGTTTATAATAAAAAGTGAATTGGTACATACATATCGTCACGCCTTTTATCCCCGAAGGGGTAGGCAGAGGTGTATTTCTACACCCACTTTTCGCCAGATATACTTTAGTCCCACGTAATAAGGGGCGAGCCTATTGCCGTACCGGGCACATTTCCAGACTCTGTGCTGCTACTGAGAATTTCGTGACAGAAAAACCCAATAACACTGCCCGACCCAGGAATCGAACCCGGGACCTCCCGATCCCACGCGCACATTTATGCTGCGAGACCAACGAGGCAGTCGTATAGGGTTTGATGTCGAGTTTTCTGTCTCTACGCAAAGATGGTATTTGCATCGTGTTATCCCTTAGTCGCCTCTTACGACACCCACGGGAAGATAGGGGGTGGTGACACTTGTATTCTATGCCGTCAACCACACAGCATGGTGACATATGTATTTTACGACTTTTAGCGACGTAATGGTTATATCTGCATGCGATAAATTAAAAAAATCACAACTTTTTAATAATAAAAATAATTTTATCAATGTTCAATTGACGCGAATTTTTTGCAGACGGCGGGACCGCACGGGAACAAAACTTTGAACGGTTTTATATTAAAAAGTAAATGGGTGACATATGTATTTAATGACTATTATCGACGTAATGGTTATATTTGCATGCGATAAATTAAAAAAATCACCACTTTTTAATAATAAAAATAATTTTATCAATGTTCAATTGCCGCGAAATTTTTGCCGACGGCGGGACCGCACGGGAACAATTGACGTTTTGTGTAATGGTTTATTTAATCTAAATAAACCATTAAATTACTGTTGCAATGTTTTTTAACCAGGAAATGTATTGAAGTAAGAAGTTAAATAAAGAACAAGGCAAGTCACCGTAGAGTGAACAGCTACAAAACTAAAAACACCGCAATTGCTCACTCTAAAAAGTTGCATACATTATTATAGCAAAAAAAGAGACAAAGGTCACTTGGGTTCACTCAACGGATATTGAATCAAAGTGACAAAAGTCACTGAGGTTCATTTGAGCGGATAATATAATATGCAATTACAGTGTCAAGACAAAGGTACAATTTATTTTAGCACTGCTAGCAAATCTTCGGTCTGCTTATAATCCAAAGATTGTAAATACTTATATACTAATTGCTTACAGTTGAAATAATTTACGTCATATATAAACAGTATTTTGTTTAGTTTGTTATATATAAAAGGCGCTAAGAAAGCATAAAACCTGTAGTGGAGACGAATTTAGATTCGGAAAGTGCAGTACATACAATATCTTTACGCCTCTTATTGTTAGTGAGATTACTGTCATAAGTTAGCGTAGTGAGCTGTTTTAAGACAAGATACATTACAAAAAGCTGTCGTACAGTTAGTACATTACATAGTTCATATAGGCGGTGCGTGGGAAACCGAAAAGGCCTACAGGTTGCCACTTTTAGAAGTGCTCTTTGGGCCCGTTCAATCGGCAACATTATGGATTTTGGAGCCCCGCCCCATGATGTTATACAATACTGTATAATAGGCTGTCATAGGGCGTGATATACACGTATGATAAGCTTATTATCTGCTATGTAACGGAGCTTTTTAAAAACGAAGAAAAGTTTACGTATCCTAGAAGTTAGGGCCGCAATATGTTGCTTAAAAGAGAGGCACTCGTCAAGTATTATTCCTAAGTATTTAATGTTAGTGGTATTATGGATAATAGGGCAAGTGCAAAGGTTAAGTGACGGGTCAATACAGTTATGAGCATATAAAGTGTTATTACTTAACTGAGTGGGTGGCTCCCGCATAGAGAATTTAAGAAATTTAGTTTTATCTGCGTTTAGCGTTAGAAGATTATATTTTAGCCAGTTATTTACGATGTTAAATCCGCGTTGAGCAAGATCGTGTACCTTCTCGGCCGTATCAGTGGCAAAAAGGAGCGCTGTATCATCTGCATATGTAATAATTTTGCCATGGTCTAAGGTTTGATTACAAAGGTCGTTAATATAGACTAGGAAAAGGGTAGATGCGAGGCTACTTCCTTGTAGAATGCCATATTGAGGTATTTTTTATTCAGCGCTAGAAAACTCACCGATTCGAATACTTTGGAACCTGTCCTTTAAATAGTCAGCAAAGATTTTTAATTATGTGCCTCTTATGCAATGGCTTCCAGCTTATTCAGAAGTTTAGGTCCAGACACCGTGTCATAGGCCTTAGCTAAATCAAGGAAAATGCCAATGACATGCTTTCTCTTCCCCAGTTCTTCTGTCACATAGTTCGTTAATTGATGTACCGCGTCTGCTGTAGACAACTTATGTCTAAATCCGAACTGGGAAGTGGATAGCAGAGCGTTACTTTCTAAGTATGCCATTAATCTACGGTTGACTATTTTCTCTAAGACTTTAGCTATTGATGGTAAAAGCGAAATTGGCCTGTAGTTTGTTATAAGACCTTTTGTACCGCTTTTGTGAATTGGGACTACCACTGCCTTTTTAAGGTATGTGGGAAAAACGCCCTCAGCAAGACATAGACGGTAAATGTGGGTCAGTGGAGGCATAAGAATATGTTTAAAATGCTTTAAGATGTTGTTACTAATGTTGACCATCCTGCTGCGCTGTTATTTTTTAAAGTGAGTGAGAACACGTTTAACTTCGATTTCATCTGGATCTAGCATAACAAAAGATCTGCCGCTCTTTAAATGGGTTGAGAAATTTGAGTGGCTGTCACAAAAGTTGTTGCCACATTGACGTTGTATTTGTTGTGCAAGTTTTGTTCCTACGTTGACAAAAAAATTATTTACTTCGTCAGCCGATGATTGAGGCGATTCTTTTAAATTTAATAAACTTGTATCGACTATATTTTCATTAGAGGTATAGGTAACGGTTTTTAGGTACAGCCATAGCTTTTTACTGTTATTACCTGCGTCATTCAGTTGTTGTTTGTCGTACTTTATTTTTTTTTTCCTGAGCAGACTATTACATAAATTTCGGTACCTTTTATACGAAATTTGCAGTATAGCATTGTCGGGACACTGTTTAGCTCTTAAATGTAACTTGTCTCTATGCCGAATACATGTAATCAAACCTGGAGTTATCCATGGTTTCAAGTTATAGTTTCTCTTACTGACTGAATAAATTGTAGAATTTCTAAAAACGCTGCTTTGCACTGTGTTAATATTATAGGCTAATGAATTATTTGCATCAGCACTATTAAAAACTGGGCTGAAGTCAATGTCGCTCAACGTATGTTCTAAACCACTTATGTTTATTTTAGTTTTTACTTGCGGTCGTCTAATGTTCTGTGACTATGCTAAATCTAGTATGATAAGGACAGCGCAATGGTCAGTTATGGAGGAGCTAGCTTTAAGCATGACGTGATCTAAGGAGGAGCCGCTCTGGTGTATAATGAAAGCATGAGAAGGGACAAGGCCATGATATGCACATAGGTTTAGGTAGTCTTCGGTGCTGGCGTCACAGGTATTGGCATTTAAATTTATAGGAATTTAAACTTTCGTGGTCACTATAATTACTTTGTACTGTTCCTACGGAATATATACCACGTACCTTTGTTTTGAGTAACCGATATTTCGGCACTGTTGCAAGCGCCATGTTCACGGATGTACTGAAGTATTGCGGGTGAATGAAAGTTATAAACAAGTGAACCGGTCTACCCGCTTCCTTACTCTTTTATTGCGCGCACAACCACTATAACCGTTTTCACTCTCACACTGTACTCGATCGCGACACACTGTACTCACTACGTCAGCTCGTGATTTAAGTTTTTCCGGTTTATGGGTTTTGCATAGACGTACCACTGGATGCCAGGTATTCGACAGTTGAAACCCATCTTCTCTATTGAAGGTTTTATGCTTTTTAATTTCAATAGCTTCTTAAACCATTCTAGGTATATAGTGGCGTTCTGTCGAAAGCACCTGAGGGTTATGTAACTCAATCCAATGGTTGGTACCCGAGTCTAGGAGATGTTGAGCTATTTCCGACTTTTGTGGTTCATTGTTTTTGACTGCCCTGATGTGTTCTTTGATGCGGCAGGAAATGGTGCGTTTCGTTTGTCCTATATAAGAACTCCAACAGCTGCAGTCAATTTTAAATACACCCGGAATTTCCAAGGGGAAACTGTCCTTTGGCGTTCTTATGTACTGTGACAGTTTCTTCAAAGGAGTGAAGATAGTTTTAACAGATACCTTCTCAAGGATATAAGAGACCTTATCTGTCACTCCTTTGACGTACGGTTAGTACGCTGGTTGTCGTTCTACCTTGTAGTCGAGGTGTTTTTGAGTGTGTCTAGGTGGTCTGATACGTCCGCTGTACCCGTTCTTTCGTAGAACGTCACTTATGTGTGCAAGTTCTTCATTTAAGTGGTCTTCGTCGCACGAGCTGTATGCTCGGTTGGTAAGTGACGTTATAACTGAGTTCAGTTGACGTGGGTGGTGATGTGAGTCAGCATGTAGATAGCGGTCGGTCTGCGTTGTTTCCTGTATACAGAGTGGCTAAGCAAACCGTCAGATCGTACACCAACCATCACGTCAAGAAATGCCATTCTTCTGTCCCTTTCTATTTCGTACGTGAAGCACATTTTAGCGTGGATACTATTTAAATGCGCCAAATACTGTTGTACTACCTCTTCATCGCCTTCCAATATACAAAAAATGTCGTCCACGTACCGTTTCCAAATCTTCACACTAGATGGGGCAGTAGCAATGGCTTGATTTTCAAAATGTTCCATCTATAGGTTGGCTACCATTGGAGCTACCGGACTGCCCATTGCTACGCCATCGATTTGTAGGTAGTATTCACCTCTGTATATGAAGTAATTCGTGGTCAGGCAATGATGTACAAGGTCAGCATATACTATAGCAACACGATCTTCACCGATCCTACGTTGAATAACTTCTATTGTAACGGGTTCTGGTATTAAAACGCAGAAAAGAGGTTCTAGATGCGTTTATTGCCGAGTATTGTCCCACTTCCCTTGCACGAGTATGACCGACCAACAACACGACACTGGCCTGAACACTAAGGCTGCAGTCTCCCACGCTGTTCCCTCCGGTAGTGTGTAGGTAGGCTGCTCGAAGGCTGAGCGTAGCGGTAGATCCTCGCAGGCCGCTGGTTCAGCTGGCAGACGCCGGCGGTGCGAGTACGATGAGCAGGGCAGGCCAGACTCTTTGGCAGAGGTGACGCCGAAGGCGATGCAGGAAAGTGTAGCGGTCTAGGAGCGTAGCCGGAGTCTTAAGGTGAACCTGGAACCTGAAGGGAAACAGCATTAGGAAAGCCACAACCAATAGAGTCAGGCAGGCGGCGTCAGCCGGCCTCAGCTAGCAGTTAGAGAGATGGGCAGTACACATTGGAAAGCTATCCTGTTTCAGGATGGGCAACACGCGACCGAGAGTGATGCGCTTTGTGACTCGAGCCTTCGCGGGAACTGGTACCAGTTCCCAGGATTATCAGCCACAAGTTACAGAGCGCATCGACTCTCTGAAGCAAAAATTTTATGCATGGGCAAACCGTATCAGGCGTTATAAAAAAAGAGTGGATCGATATTGCCTGAATCGCACATTCCAGAGAGACGAGAGGTGGGTGTACAGAGGATGGGAGCAACTTGATTCCATGGCCGGTGAAGGTGATGGGTGTCGACCGGATGATGATGCCACTAACTCATTTTGGCGCAGCATTTGGTCGACGCCTGTCAGCCACGCGGAGGGTGATTGGATCCGGGATGTTGAGCAAGCATGTGAACGAATCCCAACTATAGAACCAATATATATAACACAAGACGATATAGCCAGTGCAGTCCGTTCGTTACAAAACTGGAAAGCAGCAGGACCGGACGGACTGCACAATTTTTGGCTTAAGTGGTTCCGTAGTTCACATGCTTGCTTCGCGTCTCAGTTCCAATCACCATAGGACTCAGGTTTGCTACCAGACTTTTTAACATCCGGCCACACTCACCTGCTCTATAAATCTGGTAGTACCACGGACCCCAAGAATTATAGAGCGATTACTTGTTTACCAACAATTTATAAACTTCTTACATCCATTTTGAGAATAAAATTATCAAAACATATATTTGATAATTCCATTTTATCAGTTTCTCAAAATGGATGTAGGAGTGGGGCCCGTGGTACTAAAGAACTCCTTCTGATTGACATGGCCATTAGCCAAGAGGTAAACCGTAATCGAAAAAATCTATCGACATGCTGGATAGATTACAAAAAGGCTTACGACTCCGTGCCACATACCTGGATTTTGAGGGTGCTGGAGTTGTATAAAGTAGATACAACTCTATGCACCTTCTTAAGGTCATGTATGGGGCAATGGGAGACCGTATTGCGCTATCCAGGATGTCGATCGAGTTTGGATTGCGGTGTTCCAATAAAGATCGAGCGAGGTATATTCCAGGGCGACAGTCTGAGCCCTTTGTGGTTTTGCCTAGCACTGAACCCTCTAAGTACTTTATTGGAGACTTCAGAGCTAGGCTATCGGTTAAAGAGAGGTGGTCATGTTATATCTCACCTCCTTTTCATGGATGACCTGAAATTGTTTGCCCTCAACAATCTCCAAGAGATATGAAGGAGTGCCAGATATCCGAGGAATATGTCGAGGACCGAGCGAAGTGGAGGAGATTGACAGGGAAGGCTGACCCCACCACCATATGGGATTTATAGCCAGGAAGAGAGAGAATCTCCAACTGACTGCATTACTTAAGGTAACTGAAACCTTTAGTAATTCTATCAGGATGGACTTTGGTGTGGACAAATGTGCGGTCATGCATGTTAAGAAAGGCGAGATTATGGAATCTGCAGGGATACAACTCTCAGATTCCGTACAACTTAGACCCCTCTCCCTAACGGAAACTTACAAATACCTGGGTATGTCGCAGTCTTTGAATATCTCTGATGCTGACATGAAGCAGTCGCTGCAGGCTCGTTTCTTTGGCCGCCTGAAAAAAGTACTGAATAGTCTTTTAACAGGTGGTAACAAGGTGGGGCCTGCAACGGATGGGCCATGCCAGTCCTTATGTATTCCTTCGGCATACACAGGTGGACTCAGACTGAACTTGACGCCCTGGACAGAAAAGTTCGTTCAATGCTGACTGCATCTCGGATGCATCACCCACGCTCGTCGGTAATAAGGCTATACATCCCGCGGAAATGTGGTGGTCGAAGATTTTTATGTCTTAAGACCCTCCATAACCGCGAGCTGTATAACCTCAGAGAATATTTTCTGCAAATGAGTGAGAATATGCATCGAGATGTGGTTGCAGTGGATACTGGACTTAACCCGCTCGCTCTGGCTAAAGAGAACTGGCACAAACCTGCAGTGCTTAGTATCGAGGACCGGAAAGAAGTATGGCAGGGCAAGGAGCTACATGGACGCTTCTATAAGGCCTTACACGGGTCTGATATAGATTTTAAGGCATCCTTTTCCTGGCTACGCTTCGGTGATATTTTCGGAGAAACCGAGGGTTTTGTCTGTGCAATTATGGATGAAGCTGTCATGACAAATAACTACCGCAAGTATATCCTGAGGGACGGTACGGTTGACATATGTCGGGCGTGTCACCAGCCCGGGGAATCTCTCAGGCATATTGTGTCCGGTTGTTCGAGTCTTGCCAATGGTCAGTATTTGCACAGGCATAACCAAGTGGCTAGGATTGTCCATCAGCAACTGGCCCTTAAATATAAACTCATTGGTTCTGAGGTACCGTACTACAGATATGTTCCCGACCCAGTTCTCGAAAATGGTCGTGCATTGTTGTACTGGGATCGGTCTATCATTACAGATAGGACTATTGTAGCCAATAAGCCTGATATTGTAGTGATAGACCGAGCAGAGCGTCTCGCAATGATTGTTGATATCACCATACCACATGACGGTAATCTCGTGAAGGCGGAAAATGATAAAAAGATTAAATATTTAGATCTAGCTCACGATATTGTCGACATGTGGGATGTAGATTCAGCAATCATTGTTCCGACTGTCGTTTCAGTGAATGGATTGATCGCCAAGAGCCTCGACCAACATCTAAAGAGGCTCGCACTGGGCAGCTGGATCAAGGCCTTGATTCAGAAGGCGATTCTTCTCGGTACGGCACGCATTGTAAGGAAGTTCCTTTCTCTGAGGCCCTAACCACCGGTGGCTTGGTCCCTGTACCCGACACCGGTGGGTTTCCGTGGTCCCATTTTATATAGTTAAATTTATTGAGTTATACTAAGGTTTAATTATGTAAAATTAGATCATGAGAATACTGATGAATAAAGAGATAATAATTATAACAATAATTTATTTATTTATCTTTCTACAATAATAGTATATATAATTCTAAGGTAAGTAAGTACTAGATTATAATGGGTGCCTGTACTAGGTTGGACCTGTGCCACGGGCGGTAAGAGCACGATCATAATTATGTTTATTATGTTTACTACTAATTAAAATGTATATACCAATACCTATTACTGCCTACACTATTTATAGAGTTACATAATTACATGAATACCTACAAGACAAATGCATAGTTCGGAGTTATTTTTATAACCGCTGAGATGAATGCGCCGTTATCTTACAATTGCCGCCGGGTGAACCCGATAGCTTATAATGGCCGCCGCCACGCGATAACATAAACAATTTTTTGTCGACTCGTATATAACACGAATCTGCTCTGAAGTGATTTTTTTCTTAAAGCTAATGAATGACTTTTTCAAGTGTTAGCAAGTTTTTGTTGATATTTGGTTTCTAATTTATTATACTAAGGGCCGGTTGTTTCAAATGGTTGGTTAACGTAACATACGTACGTTAAATACTGACGATTATGTGCCATGTTTAACGTACGTAAAATACAAAGTGTTGTTTCACAGCAAAAAAAAAACGATCGTCAAAGTCATTCGAGTTGCCAGTATAAAGCAATACCTTAGCCCAAGAAAAATGGTTAGGACATTTTTGTAGTATGGGAACATTGCGCTGTTAACGTCAACTTATGGTCAACTTCATCTAAAAGCGGGAATCGGCTATAATTGTATTATTTTGTTTTGAGTGCTTGTGATTTTGTAAACAATAAATCCAAACAACACCGATTTTATATTAAATAATTTATAACCGACACATATATTTATACGTTCGTTGTTCCTTAATAAATATGGATACTTTTTACCAAAGTAAGTATTTTAATAAGCACCATATTTGTGTAACTCTGTGATTTCACGTGGTATTTTATTGTTACGTTATTTTACAGAGAACGTGCAGTAAATTTCTCAAAACTAGAGAAAGACCGATTTCAATCTTTGATTGAGAAATATAAGGATATATTGTTTACCAAAAAGACTGACAATATAAGCATTGTCAAGAAAAATAAAACTTGGGCTGCCATACATGCCGAGTTTAATGCCGGAGGAGACCAGCGTAGAACTTTAAGACAAAGGCAAAGTTAATTTCTTCTTCGATTTGACGTGTTAATAATATAACTATTTCCTTTGATACACGGTAGCGTGCAATAAATTCCTGCTCGTCCCATAGGTTAAAATTATAAATACGTGTTTTAAATACTTTATTCTTTCTTTCTACAACATTTGTTTCGTCATCAGACGAACTATCGTCTAACAAAGACGAATATACTAGGGAGTCCATTGTTTTTATTTCCTGTTTCACAAGTATTCGACGCAGATGTTTACAATGAAATGGCGCTAACCAATGGGTCCAGCACCGGTTAACGTAAACGTTACTTTTTAACGTCCGTCAAGGTTGTCATTTTGTGAAACAACGCAATTTTTGGTTTGACGATAGTTAGCGCCATTTTTTACGTTTACGCGTGCGTTAAATTGTGGTGAAACAACCGGCCCTTAGTGTCAAACATTGACGAGCGTTGAAAACACGTTTATATTAACTTTGAACGGGTTTATAATAAAAAGTGAATTGGTACATACATATCGTCACGCCTTTTATCCCCGAAGGGGTAGGCAGAGGTGTATTTCTACACCCACTTTTCGCCAGATATACTTTAGTCCCACGTAATAAGGGGCGAGCCTATTGCCGTACCGGGCACATTTCCAGACTCTGTGCTGCTACTGAGAATTTCGTGACAGAAAAACCCAATAACACTGCCCGACCCAGGAATCGAACCCGGGACCTCCCGATCCCACGCGCACATTTATGCTGCGAGACCAACGAGGCAGTCGTATAGGGTTTGATGTCGAGTTTTCCGTCTCTACGCAAAGATGGTATTTGCATCGTGTTATCCCTTAGTCGCCTCTTACGACACCCACGGGAAGATAGGGGGTGGTGACACTTGTATTCTATGCCGTCAACCACACAGCATGGTGACATATGTATTTTACGACTTTTAGCGACGTAATGGTTATATCTGCATGCGATAAATTAAAAAAATCACAACTTTTTAATAATAAAAATAATTTTATCAATGTTCAATTGACGCGAATTTTTTGCAGACGGCGGGACCGCACGGGAACAAAACTTTGAACGGTTTTATATTAAAAAGTAAATGGGTGACATATGTATTTAATGACTATTATCGACGTAATGGTTATATTTGCATGCGATAAATTAAAAAAATCACCACTTTTTAATAATAAAAATAATTTTATCAATGTTCAATTGCCGCGAAATTTTTGCCGACGGCGGGACCGCACGGGAACAATTGACGTTTTGTGTAATGGTTTATTTAATCTAAATAAACCATTAAATTACTGTTGCAATGTTTTTTAACCAGGAAATGTATTGAAGTAAGAAGTTAAATAAAGAACAAGGCAAGTCACCGTAGAGTGAACAGCTACAAAACTAAAAACACCGCAATTGCTCACTCTAAAAAGTTGCATACATTATTATAGCAAAAAAAGAGACAAAGGTCACTTGGGTTCACTCAACGGATATTGAATCAAAGTGACAAAAGTCACTGAGGTTCATTTGAGCGGATAATATAATATGCAATAACAGTGTCAAGACAAAGGTACAATTTATTTTAGCACTGCTAGCAAATCTTCGGTCTGCTTATAATCCAAAGATTGTAAATACTTATATACTAATTGCTTACAGTTGAAATAATTTACGTCATATATAAACAGTATTTTGTTTAGTTTGTTATATATAAAAGGCCCTAAGAAAGCATAAAACCTGTAGTGGAGACGAATTTAGATTCGGAAAGTGCAGTACATACAATATCTTTACGCCTCTTATTGTTAGTGAGATTACTGTCATAAGTTAGCGTAGTGTGCTGTTTTAGGACAAGATACATTACGAAAAGCTGTCGTACAGTTAGTACATTACATAGTTCATATAGGCGGTGCGTGGGAAACCGAAAAGGCCTACAGGTTGCCACTTTTAGAAGTGCTCTTTGGGCCCGTTCAATCGGCAACATTATGGATTTTGGAGCCCCGCCCCATGATGTGATACAATACTGTATAATAGGCTGTCATAGGGCGTGATATACACGTATGATAAGCTTATTATCTGCTATGTAACGGAGCTTTTTAAAAACGAAGAAAAGTTTACGTATCCTAGAAGTTAGGGCCGCAATATGTTGCTTAAAAGAGAGGCACTCGTCAAGTATTATTCCTAAGTATTTAATGTTAGTGGTATTTTGGATAATAGGGCAAGTGCAAAGGTTAAGTGACGGATCAATACAGTTATGAGCATATAAAGTGTTATTACTTAACTGAGTGGGTGGCTTCTGCATAGAGAATTTAAGAAATTTAGTTTTATCTGCGTTTAGCGTTAGAAGATTATATTTTAGCCAGTTATTTACGATGTTAAATCCGCGTTGAGCAAGATCGTGTACCTTCTCGGCCGTATCAGTGGCAAAAAGGAGCGCTGTATCATCTGCATATGTAATAATTTTGCCATGGTCTAAGGTTTAATTACAAAGGTCGTTAATATAGACTAGGAAAAGGGTAGATGCGAGGCTACTTCCTTGTGGAATGCCATATTGAGGTATTTTTAATTCAGCGCTAGAAAACTCACCGATTCGAACACTTTGGAACCTGTCCTTTAAATAGTCAGCAAAGATTTTTAATTATGTGCCTCTTATGCAATGGCTTCCAGCTTATTCAGAAGTTTAGGTACAGACACCGTGTCATAGGCCTTAGCTAAATCAAGGAAAATTCCAATGATATGCTTTCTCTTCCCCAGTTCTTCTGTCACATAGTTCGTTAATTGATGTACCGCGTCTGCTGTAGACAACTTATGTCTAAATCCGAACTGGGAAGTCGATAGCAGAGCGTTACTTTCTAAGTATGCCATTAATCTACGGTTGACTATTTTCTCTAAGACTTTAGCTATTGATGGTAAAAGCGAAATTGGCCTGTAGTTTGTTATAAGACCTTTTGTACTGCTTTTGTAAATTGGGACTACCACTGCCTTTTTAAGGTATGTGGGAAAAACGCCCTCAGCAAGACATAGACGGTAAATGTGGGTCAGTGGAGGCACAAGAATATGTTTAAAATGCTTTAAGATGTTGTTACTAATGTTGACCATCCTGCTGCGCTGTTATTTTTTAAAGTGAGTATAACACGTTAAACTTCGATTTCATCTGGATCTAGCATAACAAAAGATCTGCCGCTCTTTAAATGGGTTGAGAAATTTGAGTGGCTATCACAAAAGTTGTTGCCACATTGACGTTGTATTTGTTGTGCAAGTTTTGTTCCTACGTTGACAAAAAAATTATTTACTTCGTCAGCCGATGATTGAGGCGATTCTTTTAAATTTAATAAACTTGTATCGACTTTATTTTCATTAGAGGTATAGGTAACGGTTTTTAGGTACAGCCATAGCTTTTTACTGTTATTACCTGCGTCATTCAGTTGTTGTTTGTCGTACTTTATTTTTATTTTCCTGAGCAGACTATTACATAAATTTCGGTACCTTTTATACGAAATTTGCAGTATAGCATTGTCGGGACACTGTTTAGCTCTTAAATGTAACTTGTCTCTATGCCGAATACATGTAATCAAACCTGGAGTTATCCATGGTTTCAAGTTATAGTTTCTCTTACTGACTGAATAAATTGTAGAATTTCTAAAAACGCTGCATTGCACTGTGTTAATATTATAGGCTAATGAATTATTTGCATCAGCACTATTAAAAACTGGGCTGAAGTCAATGTCGCTCAACGTATGTTCTAAACCACTTATGTTTATTTTAGTTTTTACTTGCGGTCGTCTTATGTTCTGTGACTATGCTAAATCTAGTATGATAAGGACAGCGCAATGGTCAGTTATGGAGGAGCTAGCTTTAAGCATGACGTGATCTAAGGAGGAGCCGCTCTGGTGTATAATGAAAGCATGAGAAGGGACAAGGCCATGATATGCACATAGGTTTAGGTAGTCTTCGGTGCTGGCGTCACAGGTATTGGCATTTAAATTTATAGGAATTTAAACTTTCGTGGTCACTATAATTACTTTGTACTGTTCCTACGGAATATATACCACGTACCTTTGTTTTGAGTAACCGATATTTCGGCACTGTTGCAAGCGCCATGTTCACGGATGTACTGAAGTATTGCGGGTGAATGAAAGTTATAAACAAGTGAACCGGTCTACCCGCTTCCTTACTCTTTTATTGCGCGCACAACCACTATAACCGTTTTCACTCTCACACTGTACTCGATCGCGACACACTGTACTCACTACGTCAGCTCGTGATTTAAGTTTTTCCGGTTTATGGGTTTTGCATAGACGTACCACTGGATGCCAGGTATTCGACAGTTGAAACCCATCTTCTCTATTGAAGGTTTTATGCTTTTTAATTTCAATAGCTTCTTAAACCATTCTAGGTATATAGTGGCGTTCTGTCGAAAGCACCTGAGGGTTATGTAACTCAATCCAATGGTTGGTACCCGAGTCTAGGAGATGTTGAGCTATTTCCGACTTTTGTGGTTCATTGTTTTTGACTGCCCTGATGTGTTCTTTGATGCGGCAGGAAATGGTGCGTTTCGTTTGTCCTATATAAGAACTCCAACAGCTGCAGTCAATTTTGAATACACCCGGAATTTCCAAGGGGAAACTGTCCTTTGGCGTTCTTATGTACTGTGACAGTTTCTTCAAAGGAGTGAAGATAGTTTTAACAGATACCTTCTCAAGGATATAAGAGACCTTATCTGTCACTCCTTTGACGTACGGTTAGTACGCTGGTTGTCGTTCTACCTTGTAGTCGAGGTGTTTTTGAGTGTGTCTAGGTGGTCTGATACGTCCGCTGTACCCGTTCTTTCGTAGAACGTCACTTATGTGTGCAAGTTCTTCATTTAAGTGGTCTTCGTCGCACGAGCTGTATGCTCGGTTGGTAAGTGACGTTATAACTGAGTTCAGTTGACGTGGGTGGTGATGTGAGTCAGCATGTAGATAGCGGTCGGTCTGCGTTGTTTCCTGTATACAGAGTGGCTAAGCAAACCGTCAGATCGTACACCAACCATCACGTCAAGAAATGCCATTCTTCTGTCCCTTTCTATTTCGTACGTGAAGCACATTTTAGCGTGGATACTATTTAAATGCGCCAAATACTGTTGTACTACCTCTTCATCGCCTTCCAATATACAAAAAATGTCGTCCACGTACCGTTTCCAAATCTTCACACTAGATGGGGCAGTAGCAATGGCTTGATTTTCAAAATGTTCCATCTATAGGTTGGCTACCATTGGAGCTACCGGACTGCCCATTGCTACGCCATCGATTTGTAGGTAGTATTCACCTCTGTATATGAAGTAATTCGTGGTCAGGCAATGATGTACAAGGTCAGCATATACTATAGCAACACGATCTTCACCGATCCTACGTCGAATAACTTCTATTGTAACGGGTTCTGGTATTAAAACGCAGAAAAGAGGTTCTAGATGCGTTTATTGCCGAGTATTGTCTCACTTCCCTTGCACGAGTATGACAAACCAACAACACGACACTGGCCTGAACACTAAGGCTGCAGTCTCCCACGCTGTTCCCTCCGGTAGTGTGTAGGCAGTCTGCTCGAAGGCTGCGCGTAGCGGTAGATCCTCGCAGGCCGTTGGTTCAGCTGGCAGACGCCGGCGGTGCGAGTACGATGAGCAGGGCAGGCCAGACTCTTCGGCGGAGGTGACGCCGAAGGCGATGCAGGAAAGTGTAGCGGTCTAGGAGCGTAGCCGGAGTCTTAAGGTGAACCTGGAACCTGAAGGGAAACAGCATTAGGAAAGCCACAACCAATAGAGTCAGGCAGGCGGCGTCAGCCGGCCTCAGCTAGCAGGTAGAGAGATGGGCAGTACGCTATCGCAGTAAATGTAGTGACTTACCCACCTGCTGGGATCAGGATACACGTAGAATGTATAATTATAGATATAGCGGTATAGAATATTAGATATAGCGTGTCAATAAGCATTATTGACACGTTATTATGTGAATGTTTGGCATTGTTCTTTACTCTTTTTATGATTATGTTTGTCGTCATTTACTTCCAATTTATTAGCGTATTTAAGTAACATTTAGTATTGTATCACACAACGTCATCTTGTACTGATATGCATATATGTGTCATCTTGTACCGTGTATCTTCTAACCATGATGTGTACACATAGTTAGAAACATAGTTTAAGACGAAACTGTAAAAAATAGCTTCTAAGAATTTATTGCACTATGTTTTGTTTTGTGTGCCAAGTGTGTGTACAAGGTTAGTGTAGAGTAGCGGTGCTGGCCTCTCTGTCGGCCCCTTTATATACTGGGCCCTCCATCAGCGTTGGAGTCCGTTCATGACCATATTTGGTCAAGCTTCGCGAGCGCAGACGATGGCCTTCTCTGATTGGCCTAGCGTATGGGCGGTACTGTGACGCAAACGCGGTAAGTACCGGACATACGTTACAATACCGCCCGCCTTAGGAGAGGATTTTGCGTGACTGACAGGAAAAATCCGACTAGCTGCGTTAGGTCTACGAGTCCGCTACTGTACAAGCTAAGACGGCATATAGAAAGAAGGAAGGGAAAGTCTTATACGGTTTGTAACAATTGGTTAGGCGTCATAGTGTATAAGTTTTAAGTCCTTTATGTGCCAAAACCCAATAGAATTCCAGACGCGTCCGACAACTCGTAAACGACAGGCGACTTTTTATTAATCACTGTGCACTTCACGAATTTAGGGGCTAGTTTCTTACAGAAGGACTTATCCTTGTCGCTCTGATAAAAAGTCCTTTTCCACACAGTGTCTCCCACATTAAACTTAGCTGGTTTACGGCGTAAATTATACGTTTGGGAATTCCTAGCATGAGCTTGAATGAGGAGTGCCTGAACTTTGTCAAATATGCCTGATAAGTGACCTATGTTTTCTGCGTAATCGTCCCTAGGTATGTATATATCGGCGCCTGGGCACCCTCACTCGTCAGGACACCCCAGGAACCATAAATGAAACTAGTTAAATTCACTGTTAACTGCAATATATTTCTTGAATCACGATACGATACGATTTACGAATGTCCGAACCAAAAGTGTCATGGCCGCCCGCCGTCGCATCAACAAAACTTAGTATCAAAACATATTCAATAATACATAATATTTAAATTATCGTATGTTAGAGCTTTCAATTAATCTTTATAATTAAGAAACAATATAGAATTACAGTTCCTTTAGCTAAAGCGTTGAAATACGTCTTGATAAATTTAATTAGTTATAAAATTACAAAAATGTGTTGGCGGGCAACAAAGTTAGCCAAACTATTAAAGATGATATCAACCAATACTGCGTTAAGAAATATATGTAAATACAGAAATGTAACACAATTTATATAATATTAATTACAAGCCAATTTAATTAATATTTTACTGGTTATTTAGTTAAAATTACATTAAAATAATATTAACTTCCGGTTTAGTTATCATTTAGTCATCTAGATGGCTCTGCTCTACGTTTATGCTTAGATCTACAATAAAACAAACCATCTCCAGTGCGCCCATATATACTATATAATCAGCGTCCGTGTCAACATAGTGTGAGCCGCATGGAACTAATTCACGTCCATAGACTAAAAAACTAGGTGTATAGCCCGTGACTTCATTAACTGCAGTATTTAATGCAAACTGCACCTTAGGTAGGAGAGTGTCCCATAATCTCTGGTCATTTCTTACAAACGCCGCTAAGGTAGAACCAATGATTTTATTATAGCGTTCGACCGTATTCGCATTTGGGGAATATTTAGGAGTATAATGTAGATTAGGGATTTTGTACTTGCGCAACATAGCTTTTAAAGTAGCACTTACAAACTATTTACCATTGTCCAATATAATTGTAGATAGTATACCATGAACTTAAATATTTTTTCTTCCAAAATATTTGTTATTATTTCAGCAGTTGCGCGCCTGATTGGAAAAAGTAGACAGTATTTACTAAAACAAGTTACAACAAAGATGTAGGCGTTTTGTTTTCTTGTGACGGGTAATGGCCCCACCAAATCTACACTAATGGTTTGGAAGGGTCGTGAACACACTTTGGGTCGTCCCATGTTTCCCAATTGTGCATGGTTCCGATGTTTGTGCGCGATACAAGTGTCGCAAGAATTTATGAACTTTACCACGTCACGGCGCATTTTTGGCCAATAGTAACGCAGTGCTAAGCGCTTGTAAGTTTTAAAAATACCGAAATGCCCTGAAGTGGGTTCGGCATGGTTCTCTAATATGGCATTATTTCGATCAGAAGAAGGTAGTACTTCTTTCCATTCGAACTCCTTACGTAGCATACACCTAGATTTTATCAAACGATAAAAATTATTATTTTTAATAGAATAGTCTGGATAGTCATTAGGCGAAGATAAACAACCATTGTAGGTGGCTGAATACCATTGATCAGTGTCAACATTAGGGTCATTCACGTTATTATTATTCGCGTTAATTATATTTACAGGTAGGGATCGTGATAACGCATCGGCTATAATATTATCTGCGCCGCGCTGATGCTTTATTTCGAAGTTAAAGGCTGACAGACGAACCGACCCCCGAGCTAATCTACCAGTCGGGTTGCTCAAGTTTAGGAACCATTTCAGTGCAGAATTGTCAGTATACACCACGAACTTTAACCCGTTATCTAAATAACAGCGCCAATATTCGAGGGCTGTTAGAACTGCTAATGTCTCCCGTTCTGTTATACTGTAGTTTTGTTCCTGTGCATTTAGTGACCTACTCATGTAAGCGATTGGTAGTTGCACGCCATCTATTTCTTGTGTAAGGAACCCACCGATGCCACTCGCACTCGGGACACGATAATATTGGTGCGGAGCTTAACAATTGTTTTAGTTTACAAAACGAGTCATCAGCTTCCACCGACCACTGAAATGGTGCGGTTTTCTTACCGGTAGAGGTAAGTTTGATCAAAGGACCGGCAATAGTACTAAAATTAGGTATAAATCGCCGATACCATGATGCAATGCCTAAGAACCTTTTGACTTATTTTTTATTCTTAGGCGTAGCATATTGAAGAATGGCTTCCACTTAACATGGGTCTACTTGTAATCCTTTAGAGTTTACTACGTAGCCAAAGTACTTCAATTCATCACGGAAGAATTTAGATTTTTCTAAGTTAATGGTAAGATTGGCCGATTTTAATTTTTCGTATACTTTATTCAATAGTGACACATGAGCATTAAAAGATGGCGATATAAGCACGATATCATCTAAAAAAACGAATACAGAGTTTTCGAACTCAGGACTGTTCATAAACAAGTGATCCACCAAACGCTGTTGTGTCGCAGGCGCATTCGTTAAACCAAACGGCATAGTCACAAATCTAAATGTTCCTCTAGTAGGCACATAGAACGCAGTCTTGTCACGATCACATTCGCGAAGAGGCGTCTGCCAAAAGGACTTAGATAAGTCTGTACTACTTAGATATCTAGCGTTCCTAAGGTTGTCTAAAATTTCGGATACGTAAGGTAGTTTGTACGCGTCTTTTTTAGTAATAGAATTAAGTTTCCGACTATCTAAACAAAACCTTAGTTTACCGTCTTTCTTAGGCGTTAGTAAAATTGGTGACTACCACGGACTTTCGCATTTTTCTACCACTCCCAATGCAAGCATTTCGTCTAATTCGTCAATAATTATTTTTAATTTCGCCGGCGGTAACCTATAATATCTTTGGCGTATCGGCGCAGAATCACCAGTGTCTATTGCATGTTCTATTAAGTGAGTTCGTCCTAACCTGGTTTTTTCAGTAGAAATCGACTCGTATTGCTTTATAATTAACTTAGCCGTTCTTTGTTGTGACTCACTCAACTCACTAAAAGATTGCAATACGTTCGTGTTACTTAGCTTATTTTCACTTAACACACTACACGGCAATGTTTTAGACATGCATACGGATGCGATATGGTTAGGCAGTAATTTAAATAGTTTCCAGAAATCGATGCCTAAAATTAAATTACTTGTAACTTCTGGAATAATATAGGCTTTCAATAAGTGGGTTTGATTATTAAAAGTAGTGGGTAAGTTGATAAAACCGCGCGGCAACAATATATTTCCACCCGCGGACCGAATGGAATTAGTGTTGTGACACTGCTGTATTTCTAACCCGGTTTTAGTCATTACCTCCATATGGGAGTTGTTACCTAAAATTGTTATGGCTGAACCGGAATTGAGCAATCCACAAATAGGTAAACTGTTAATCGTTACGTTAACATAGGGCCGTAGGTCATTTTTAGGTTTATTATCCAGGATCGAGGCGACGGAATAACCAGAGAAATACACTTTTAGAGTGATTAGCCAATTTCTCCAATCATCTTTGTCAAAATTGGTTGAATAGGTTGTAGAACCTAATTTAGGCTTTGACACGCCCCGACCCTGACCAACTAGTTTTTTGGTTTCGTAGATTTACAGTTTGGGCAGTTAGGGAATGTCACATCCCTGCGGCCGCACTTGAAGCAAATTGCAAACCGATCGCGTTTGCACTCATTCCAACTTTGATCATTGATACGGCAGCGCGGGCAGTACTTGGACGTGACTAGAGCGACAGAGCTAGGTTTAAACTTAGGATTGCTAGGTTTGTTGTTCTCAGTGTATTCGGGTTTTCCGGGCGTACCCTCTATAGTGGCAACGGGATAATTATTGAAGGAATTATTACGCGCTCGGTTATTAGGTTTGTGACTGTAAGCTAGGTCTGGTGCCAACGTGTCGTTACTATAATACGGTTCGCGGAATTGAGAGTTCAAACATTTCATCCGTTCGTAGTTTAAACATAACGTCTGCAGTGTTGCTATACTGTCTATTGAAGATATTGACGGAGCTAGCACTAGCGAGTAGCATGGACGTATGTTATGCAATAGAATGTCTAACTTTTCGCGTTCGGACAATCGCTTTGAAGGTGACAGCCTAGCGAACAGCTGATTCATTATCGAGAGAAAAATTATTATAGTTTCGGTAGCACCTTGAGTACGTCGGCGGATTTCATTTAATAACCGGTAGTCATAATCGTACGGTGTGAAATCGTCTATTAATTTAGTGGTGAGTTCTTCACATGTATTGAAATATTCTTTAAGGCCGCGGTACCAGTGAAGTGCGTTACCGGTAAAAATTTCGGAGGCATACGATAAAATTTTAGTGGAAGGTAGATTACGCGCGGTTTGGAATTCGGTTACGCGTTGTAGGAACGCTCGGACGCATCCCGTACCGTCGTATTTTAGCTTGGACAGTTCGCCAACTTTCAAATGCTCGCAATGCAATACTGGGGCTAACACCGCCTGCATCGAGGTAGACGGCGCAGGTCGGACCTCAGCCACAGCATCAGCTGAGCGAATACCTGATTGTTCAATGGCGGACAGCTCCGCCAAGAGCTTGTCGAACCGGCTGCACAATTCGGTAATACGTTTTGAATACGCCGTAGGACGTTCCATCCTACGGAGTCTGTGGAATAAGTGGTTGTGCAGTGCGGTAGACCTCCTAGCTAGGTTCGCGTCGTAAGAAATGGATAACGAATCCACTCGCTTGGCCAGCTCAGAGACGGCCTCGCTAGCACCCTCGAAGTCCACCGTGATGGCTAGGCCGGACTCCAAAATATCTTCATCTGGAATGGCTTCCAGTAATTTAGGGAGCTGCTTCCGCAGACCTAGGACAGAGGTAGCCGGCTCCTCACCTCTAATCGCAACCTCGTAGGCTAACTCGCTTTTATTGAAAAGAAAGTATTTTATGGGGTGTGAGCCCATTGTGTATGAAAGAGTACCGCCTAAGTATACACTACACACTACACTTAGTGCGCAAGCGTTCCGCCCTAACAAATGGCCTACTTTACGATTAGGCGTAAAAGTTCGACCGTTAGGACTAATTATAAAAAACGTTAGATTAAAATTTGCGAACTATTACGTAGTAGGTAGTTACACTAAAAGGTAGACAATTAGTATAGCAATACGTACCGGTTCGCTGTAGCCGCACTTCCTCGCTTACAATAATGGAGACCTGCTAGATGGGAACTCGAGCACGGAAAGCGAGACAATAACCCACGTAGGCGCCACTGTAACGGATTCTGGTATTAAAACACAGCAAAGAGGTTCTAGATGCGTTTATTGCGGAGTATTGTCCCACTTCCCTTGCACGAGTATGACCGACCAACAACACGACACTGGCCTGAACACTAAGGCTGCAGTCTCCCACGCTGTTCCCTCCAGTAGTGTGTAGGCAGGCTGCTCGAAGGCTGCGCGTAGCGGTAGATCCTCGCAGGCCGTTGGTTCAGCTGGCAGACGCCGGCGGTGCGAGTACGATGAGCAGGCAGGCCAGGCTCTTCGGCAGAGGTGACGCCGAAGGCGATGCAGGAAAGTGTAGCGGTCTAGGAGCGTAGCCGGAGTCTTAAGGTGAACCTGGAACCTGAAGGGAAACAGCATTAGGAAAGCCACAACCAATAAAGTCAGGCAGGCGGCGTCAGCCGGCCTCAGCTAGCAGGTAGAGAGATGGGCAGTACGCTATCGCAGTAAATGTAGTGACTTACCCAGCTGCTGGGATCAGGATACACGTAGAATGTATAATTATAGATATAGCGGTATAGAATAGAGTAGCGGTAGTAGGTTAGTGTAGAGTAGCGGTGCCGGCCCCTCTGTCGGCCCCTTTATATACTGGGCCCTCCATCAGCGTTGGAGTCCGTTCATGACCATATTTGGTCAAGCTTCGCGAGCGCGGACGATGGCCTTCTCTGATTGGCCGAGCGTATGGGCGGTACTGTGACGCAAACGCGGTAAGTACCGGACATACGTTACACCATGCAATCTGCTATCGGCACGTTTGTAAAGAGTGATTCTACGTCGAAACTGAACATCACATCTTTATCACTTACGTTACTCTCTCGTAAGATCTCTATGAAATGCCGGGAGTCTTTCAGATACGATGCTGTTCTACCTACTAAAGGTTGCAAGACTTTCGCAACGTGTTTAGCCAGTTCGTAAGTTGGAGAATCCACTTGACTAACTATGGGCCGTAACGGAACGTTGGACTTGTGAATTTTTGGCAATCCATATAGTTTCGGGGGTGTGACATTTCTGGGTCTTAATAAATATGTCACCGTATCTTTTTTACTGATTAATGTCACGAGACCATGTCAACTTTCTGTACAGGTATGCCGGTGTTTTGTATAGAACAATACCTAACAGTAGAGTTGCCAGATGAAGATGCCTGCGAGCAGTCATCTTCATGAGGTTCCCACTATTTAGGAATGGAGTGACATGTAAACGAGGTGGGATATTATAACAGAACCGAGCACAGGCGTTCTGTACTCGTTGAATAACTTTCTCTGTTCTATTCAATATACATGGACCAATCACAGTATCTGCATAATTAAGTTTCGACAAAATAAGAGTCTCATATACCACGTACCTTTGTTTTGAGTAACCGATATCCTATATACCGCCGGAAAGAGCTAAATTAATCAAACATCTTGAACGCTCGCGGAAACGGTGTGAATGTTTACGAGAATCACTGGTGTTTTTAGTGAAGTGTCGGGACGCGGACATTATTCCCGTGTGTGCTAAAATAAAACCCCGGAATGATATCCACGGTTCCGCGGGCATTCTACGAAACGCGAGTGTGAAATTGTTGCGTAAGATGATCGGAAACGCCCGATATCAATTCGACAAAACACAGACGCAGTTGTATAAACTACATCTGAAGTGCAGTGGAACGTTTACCAAAGCCGACTTTGATAACTGTGACCGAATCACCTATCTATAGGCACAGCGTTCGCGAGAACTCAGTGCCTTGAAACATGAACGTAAGTTTGAATTGTTGATAAGTAAACAAAACAAGTCATATTCCATATGAAAAAGTGATCGGCACGGTCGAGGAGGTTATTCGGCGAAACAAAATACCCTCTGAAGAGGTAGAAGTATTGCGACAAGATGTCGCAGTCTGTTTACGTCGAGCAAAACTACCAAAACCAAACATAAGCAAGCCTGAACGTGTCGCTTTACGTGAACTCCGCGAGGATGACAGCCTGCTCATCCTAAAGGCTGACAAAGGAAACGCGACGGTCGTCATGGACGTTACGGAGTATGATAAAAAATGCGTCATTTGTTAAGTGACACTAATACTTATAAAAAAGTAAATTATAACCCGACCGCTAGGTTGAATCGAAGTACCCGGAAAATGATCAAGGAGTGTCAACACGCAATAGGTGAAGATACGGTGACATATTTATTAAGACCCAGAAATGTCACACCCCCGAAACTATATGGATTGCCAAAAATTCACAAGTCCAACGTTCCGTTACGGCCCATAGTTAGTCAAGTGGATTCTCCAACTTACGAACTGGCTAAACACGTTGCGAAAGTCTTGCAACCTTTAGTAGGTAGAACAGCATCGTATCTGAAAGACTCCCGGCATTTCATAGAGATCTTACGAGAGAGTAACGTAAGTGATAAAGATGTGATGTTCAGTTTCGACGTAGAATCACTCTCTACAAACGTGCCGATAGCAGATTGCATGGTGTAACGTATGTCCGGTACTTACCGCGTTTGCGTCACAGTACCGCCCATACGCTCGGCCAATCAGAGAAGGCCATCGTCCGCGCTCGCGAAGCTTGACCAAATATGGTCATGAACGGACTCCAACGCTGATGGAGGGCCCAGTATATAAAGGGGCCGACAGAGGGGCCGGCACCGCTACTCTACACTAACCTACTACCGCTACTCTATTCTATACCGCTATATCTATAATTATACATTCTACGTGTATCCTGATCCCAGCAGCTGGGTAAGTCACTACATTTACTGCGATAGCGTACTGCCCATCTCTCTACCTGCTAGCTGAGGCCGGCTGACGCCGCCTGCCTGACTTTATTGGTTGTGGCTTTCCTAATGCTGTTTCCCTTCAGGTTCCAGGTTCACCTTAAGACTCCGGCTACGCTCCTAGACCGCTACACTTTCCTGCATCGCCTTCGGCGTCACCTCTGCCGAAGAGTCTGGCCTGCCTGCTCATCGTACTCGCACCGCCGGCGTCTGCCAGCTGAACCAACGGCCTGCGAGGATCTACCGCTACGCGCAGCCTTCGAGCAGCCTGCCTACACACTACTGGAGGGAACAGCGTGGGAGACTGCAGCCTTAGTGTTCAGGCCAGTGTCGTGTTGTTGGTCGGTCATACTCGTGCAAGGGAAGTGGGACAATACTCGGCAATAAACGCATCTAGAACCTCTTTGCTGCGTTTTAATACCAGAATCCGTTACAGTGGCGCCTACGTGGGTTATTGTCTCGCTTTCCGTGCTCGAGTTCCCATCTAGCAGGTCTCCATTATTGTAAGCGAGGAGGTGCGGCTACAGCGAACCGGTACGTATTGCTATACTAATTGTCTACCTTTTAGTGTAACTACCTACTACGTAATAGTTCGCAAATTTTAATCTAACGTTTTTTATAATTAGTCCTAACGGTCGAACTTTTACGCCTAATCGTAAAGTAGGCCATTTGTTAGGGCGGAACGCTTGCGCACTAAGTGTAGTGTGTAGTGTATACTTAGGCGGTACTCTTTCATACACAATGGGCTCACACCCCATAAAATACTTTCTTTTAAATAAAAGCGAGTTAGCCTACGAGGTTGCGATTAGAAGTGAGGAGCCGGCTACCTCTGTCCTAGGTCTGCGGAAGCAGCTCCCTAAATTACTGGAAGCCATTCCAGATGAAGATATTTTGGAGTCCGGCCTAGCCATCACGGTGGACTTCGAGGGTGCTAGCGAGGCCGTCTCTGAGCTGGCCAAGCGAGTGGATTCGTTATCCATTTCTTACGACGCGAACCTAGCTAGGAGGTCTACCGCACTGCACAACCACTTATTCCACAGACTCCGTAGGATGGAACGTCCTACGGCGTATTCAAAACGTATTACCGAATTGTGCAGCCGGTTCGACAAGCTCTTGGCGGAGCTGTCCGCCATTGAACAATCAGGTATTCGCTCAGCTGATGCTGTGGCTGAGGTCCGACCTGCGCCGTCTACCTCGATGCAGGCGGTGTTAGCCCCAGTATTGCATTGCGAGCATTTGAAAGTTAGCGAACTGTCCAAGCTAAAATACGACGGTACGGGATGCGTCCGAGCGTTCCTACAACGCGTAACCGAATTCCAAACCGCGCGTAATCTACCTTCCACTAAAATTTTATCGTATGCCTCCGAAATTTTTACCGGTAACGCACTTCACTGGTACCGCGGCCTTAAAGAATATTTCAATACATGTGAAGAACTCACCACTAAATTAATAGACGATTTCACACCGTACGATTATGACTACCGGTTATTAAATGAAATCCGCCGACGTACTCAAGGTGCTACCGAAACTATAATAATTTTTCTCTCGATAATGAATCAGCTGTTCGCTAGGCTGTCACCTTCAAAGCGATTGTCCGAACGCGAAAAGTTAGACATTCTATTGCATAACATACGTCCATGCTACTCGCTAGTGCTAGCTCCGTCAATATCTTCAATAGACAGTATAGCAACACTGCAGACGTTATGTTTAAACTACGAACGGATGAAATGTTTGAACTCTCAATTCCGCGAACCGTATTATAGTAACGACACGTTGGCACCAGACCTAGCTTACAGTCACAAACCTAATAACCGAGCGCGTAATAATTCCTTCAATAATTATCCCGTTGCCACTATAGAGGGTACGCCCGGAAAACCCGAATACACTGAGAACAACAAACCTAGCAATCCTAAGTCTAAACCTAGCTCTGTCGCTCTAGTCACGTCCAAGTACTGCCCGCGCTGCCGTATCAATGATCAAAGTTGGAATGAGTGCAAACGCGATCGGTTTGCAATTTGCTTCAAGTGCGGCCGCAGGGATGTGACATTCCCTAACTGCCCAAACTGTAAATCTACGAAACCAAAAAACTAGTTGGTCAGGGTCGGGGCGTGTCAAAGCCTAAATTAGGTTCTACAACCTATTCAACCAATTTTGACAAAGATGATTGGAGAAATTGGCTAATCACTCTAAAAGTGTATTTCTCTGGTTATTCCGTCGCCTCGATCCTGGATAATAAACCTAAAAATGACCTACGGCCCTATGTTAACGTAACGATTAACAGTTTACCTATTTGTGGATTGCTCAATTCCGGTTCAGCCATAACAATTTTAGGTAACAACTCCCATATGGAGGTAATGACTAAAACCGGGTTAGAAATACAGCAGTGTCACAACACTAATTCCATTCGGTCCGCGGGTGGAAATATATTGTTGCCGCGCGGTTTTATCAACTTACCCACTACTTTTAATAATCAAACCCACTTATTGAAAGCCTATATTATTCCAGAAGTTACAAGTAATTTAATTTTAGGCATCGATTTCTGGAAACTATTTAAATTACTGCCTAACCATATCGCATCCGTATGCATGTCTAAAACATTGCCGTGTAGTGTGTTAAGTGAAAATAAGCTAAGTAACACGAACGTATTGCAATCTTTTAGTGAGTTGAGTGAGTCACAACAAAGAACGGCTAAGTTAATTATAAAGCAATACGAGTCGATTTCTACTGAAAAAACCAGGTTAGGACGAACTCACTTAATAGAACATGCAATAGACACTGGTGATTCTGCGCCGATACGCCAAAGATATTATAGGTTACCGCCGGCGAAATTAAAAATAATTATTGACGAATTAGACGAAATGCTTGCATTGGGAGTGGTAGAAAAATGCGAAAGTCCGTGGTAGTCACCAATTTTACTAACGCCTAAGAAAGACGGTAAACTAAGGTTTTGTTTAGATAGTCGGAAACTTAATTCTATTACTAAAAAAGACGCGTACAAACTACCTTACGTATCCGAAATTTTAGACAACCTTAGGAACGCTAGATATCTAAGTAGTACAGACTTATCTAAGTCCTTTTGGCAGACGCCTCTTCGCGAATGTGATCGTGACAAGACTGCGTTCTATGTGCCTACTAGAGGAACATTTAGATTTGTGACTATGCCGTTTGGTTTAACGAATGCGCCTGCGACACAACAGCGTTTGGTGGATCACTTGTTTACGAACAGTCCTGAGGTGCAGTTTGCATTAAATACTGCAGTTAATGAAGTCACGGGCTATACACCTAGTTTTTTAGTCTATGGACGTGAATTAGTTCCATGCGGCTCACACTATGTTGACACGGACGCTGATGATATAGTTTATATGGGCGCACTGGAGATGGTTTGTTTTATTGTAGATCTAAGCATAAACGTAGAGCAGAGCCATCTAGATGACTAAATGATAACTAAACCGGAAGTTAATATTATTTTAATGTAATTTTAACTAAATAACCAGTAAAATATTAATTAAATTGGCTTGTAATTAATATTATATAAATTCTGTTACATTTCTGTATTTACATATATTTCTTAACGCAGTATTGGTTGATATCATCTTTAATAGTTTGGCTAACTTTGTTGCCCGCCAACACATTTTTGTAATTTTATAACTAATTAAATTTATCAAGACGTATTTCAACGCTTTAGCTAAAGGAACTGTAATTCTATATTGTTTCTTAATTATAAAGATTAATTGAAAGCTCTAACATACGATAATTTAAATATTATGTATTATTGAATATGTTTTGATACTAAGTTATGTTGATGCGACGGCGGGCGGCCATGACACTTTTGGTTCGGACATTCGTAAATCGTATCGTATCGTGATTCAAGAAATATATTGCAGTTAACAGTGAATTTAACTAGTTTCATTTATGGTTCCTGGGGTGTCCTGACGAGTGAGGGTGCCCAGGCGCCGATAGCAGCGGTTGGGATAAACGCCCCCTAAGAGACTTCGGGATCTACGGTTGGCGCGAAAGTAATGGATCTCTTGGCTTGGCCGCCAATTCCAATGATGCCCTGATGACTGATGCAACAAGCACTTGGAAGCCGTGTTTGGCGCTTGTCAACCCTGTTCGGAGACCGCACGGTGTGTCGGAGTTATCGTACGAGCGAGAGCGACTACGCCGGTCACCGGGGTGAGGGTGTGCTGTGGCGCGAACGCTGTTCTGCTTTGAGCTCTACCAGAGGTTGCAGATTCGGGTTGTTGATGCATTGACAGAGGTATTTTTCCAGAGCTGATTTGATTAGAGTTTTTGAGAAGCATCCTTTAACATTTTATAAATCATGGTGCTGTTTGTTTACATGATTACCTATTGCCCCCGTAAGGATTACCAGATAAACATACAGTAAATATGAAGTTACTGTTGTTTATCCACGTTTGGTACATAACAGCGCTACTGTGCTTATAGTCACGTCGACCATGTCGGAAAGTTTCTGTAAAACTCGACATCAGAGATGGTCACACACTTGTATTACACAAGAACGAGAAAATAACTTTGTTGTTAAGTGGTTCTACTAATGTTATTATTAGTAAATAACAGTATAACTGCCCTTTTCAAGTTGAAGCTCTGATATAGATCCATTGTATAAATTACCTGATTTGCTTTCAGTTTAAATAAGCTAATTTATGTGCTGAATATGCATTCAATTGGTAGTCAATAGGTTATCTCAGTGGTAAAACATTAAAACTAATATTTGTAAAGTTACAAAATAGGTTGTAATAAATATTTGTGGACTCTTTAGGTGCCTACATGATTCCCTTTTAACATAATGTTGAAATTGTTATGTCAACTTTGAGCTCAAGTTAAGGTTATATAATAACAGACAACGGAACCCAACTTAAGTATCTTAATATTTGTCGTTTAATTTTAAACCTGTATGATTTGTCCCAACCATAATGATAAGTACTTGCTTAACCCAAACTACTGTAGCTAGAAACATGAGATCTGGATAGTGATTCCTTTATGGCCATAGGCATTCACTTAGGTTCTATAATAGTCCACCTCTAAACATTTTAGGTTGAAAGTCTTAAGACAGATAACTGCTAACCTTTTATAAATTCCAAGCCTTAGTGTTATACTTGGTAAATACAATTTATTTTATTTGTGAGTTCATTTGTAAAGTTAGTGGCATCTATATTCAAGATGACAATCAGTGATAAACCAATAAAATTTAGTGCCAACCTTATTGCTTAGCTTTTGTGGGATACAAGTCAGTTAGGAATATGATTATTACGATAATGATGTGGGTTTAAAGAACATGATGTGAAAATCCATGTCTCTTTTCCCATTTAGCAGTATCTATTCTTAGCAAATAAAAGTAATTGTATGAACTACTCATGCTTTATTTCCAAGTCAGTTATGATTAGAGTCAGTTTGAGTTTATTTATTCAGATAAACAATTATTAGTTGTGTATGAATGAAGAATTACATTAACATCACATGTTAACAGTTTAAAATAAATATTGACATTATTTAGAAAAATCTCCTTAAATATAATGTCAAATAGATATAAACTCACCACCATATTTACTATACACATTAATAAATAATAAAACAAAATATAAAATTAAAGTTGAATTACCTAATGAAAGAGTTAATGTGTAGAGAAATCATAAATAAAAACATTTATTCCAGAAAAGAAAGGTCTATTTATATAAATAAAATGTTGAATTCATTATAAAATACCAATATCTGAATGACTTTATTAACTTTTATATTATGGTTGATTGTAGTAAATTTCTTTACTGAGCGGAATCATTTTTAGAAATAAGAAAGCACTAATCTTGCTTTGAAATACCGGTATCTTGTAAATTTCTCTTTTATGGCTCAATGGGCAAACAGAGGATTTCACAGCTTGCACTATACTTAAAAATATTCTATAATGGATTCAACTTGTTCTTACATGAGTAATAATTATAGAACTGGTATTTTTGAAATCCTTGAATCTACAACATGGTTTGAAATCATTTCATATTTATGATCATCATCCACAGTCTGACTGTTCACGGCTGAACATAGGCCTCTCCTTGTTATCGCCATATTGTTTTCCTGTTTGATGTGAATAAAACTTATTTTGAATATATTAAGTTTTAACTGTTTTATCAAAAATACAAATGGGTATCCTGATAACTTTAATATTTGATTATCTAAAATGGCACTGTCAGACAGAACCTGAGAAAATTCAGTGTCTTTAGTATTTTACCTTAGGTGTAAAATATGGGCTCCAACACTGTTGTAGCAAAGCCAACTTACAGACCAACGCACATGTTGAACATGCCTGATAAATAGATATAGCCTAATAGGCCGCACCACTTTGCAAGAGTAGAATTTTATTTCATCTACAGTTACAAAGGTTCATGGAACTAATACTTAGGTGGGAAATGTTGCCCACCACCTGCCTTTTGAGTGTTACAGGTTGAAGATGACATCCGATGACCTGGACTTACCATGAAGAGAGGATGGACAAGCGGTCCTTTACTGATTAATATGTATGGATGACGGTGGCCCACCCCTTTGACGTCGGTTGTTTCGTCTGTGGGCTATGCGCACACATGCCGCATGAGCGCTGTACTATGCTAGACTCCAGCATTGTTTACTAACCTTTTTTGCTGATCAATATCAATAACTGTATGAGCAGTCGACCGTATGGGCGTATAATGACTAAACTGTATTTTTTGTAACTGTGTTTCATATGACTATGTTTTATATAAGTTACTGAGTTTTATATAACTGCTCTATATAACCTTGTTTTCTATAACTGTGGTTTCTATAAATGTGTTTCATATAAATGTGTTTTATATAAATGTTTTTTTTTAATATAAAATAATGTTTTATAGAACTGTGTTCTCCGTAACTGTGTTTTTGAAACTGATTTTATGACAGTGTTATTGTATTTGTGTTATTTTTCTGTGCTCTTTTAATTGTGATATTGTCATTTTGTTGAGGGCTATATCCCAGAATGGGTGATGCCTGTTGTTTGAATGGCTAGACCCGGAATGGGTGATGCCGTTTGTGGGCTAGATCCCTATGTTGGTGATGCCACAAGTTGGCTTAGCCATGGGTGATGCCTGATGTTTGGGTGGCTGAACCTGGGATGGGTGATGCCGTGTGTTGGCTAGAACCCGTGATGGGTGATGCCGTGTGTTGGCTAGATCCCGTGATGGGTGATGCCGTGTGTTGGTTAGAACCCGTGATGGGTGATGTCGTGTGTTGGCTAGATCCCGTGATGGGTGATGCCGTGTGTTGGCTAGAACCCGTGATGGGTGATGCCGTGTGTTGGCTAGATCCCGTGATGGGTAATGCCGTGTGTTGGCTAGATCCCGTAATGGGTGATGCCGTTTGTGGGCTAGATCCCTATGTCGGTGATGCCACAAGTTGGCTTAGCCATGGGTGATGCCTGATGTTTGTAAGGCTAGATCCGAGGTGGATGATGCCAGTAGTTTGGAAGGCTAGACTCAAGATGAGCGATTGCCTGTTATTAATGTTGTAAACTATTTGTTTGAATAGTATGTTTATTAATGTGAGAATCTGTTTGAGAATTGAACTGTCCCTTGTGGTTCAGTTGTTACCATCTCTGTTTGTTAATTTTATGCAAGCTATAATTTTTAACTTTCGTTATTAAGTGTGTGTAAACATATAATTGCAACTGAGATAACTGTTTGATAATATTGTACTGTCTGCTGATGATAAAATTGTTTACATTTTGTTTATAAAGTACTTTGTTAAAGCTGCAATACTTTATTTGTTTATTGTGATCACTATATTAACTTGGAAGTTTACTGTTTAAATCTAGAGAACTATTGCTGATTTTGTATTGTTTACTGATACCACATTGGTAACTGCCAGTAACTGTCTGCTGATAACAGTTCACTAATAATAACTGTGTGTTGATGTCTAAACTGTTTACTTTTTCGTTTATTCTATACTTTTGTACAACCTGTAATTCATTTTTGTATTGTCATTGTATGAGGATGTTATTGTGATTGCTTGCTTTAGCATGATGTGACTGGATAAGATTATATTGTGATAGTAACTTGGTGCTTGCTCTAGCATGATGTGCAGTAATTTGTTAATTACCCACCTGAATGTAGAGTCATAAAAACTTTATAATTTGTAATTTTCAAGCGCAGGGAGCGCGCTTGTTGTCAGTATGGCAGTATGGGCGCACTGGAGATGGTTTGTTTTATTGTAGATCTAAGCATAAACGTAGAGCAGAGCCATCTAGATGACTAAATGATAACTAAACCGGAAGTTAATATTATTTTAATGTAATTTTAACTAAATAACCAGTAAAATATTAATTAAATTGGCTTGTAATTAATATTATATAAATTGTGTTACATTTCTGTATTTACATATATTTCTTAACGCAGTATTGGTTGATATCATCTTTAATAGTTTGGCTAACTTTGTTGCCCGCCAACACATTTTTGTAATTTTATAACTAATTAAATTTATCAAGACGTATTTCAACGCTTTAGCTAAAGGAACTGTAATTCTATATTGTTTCTTAATTATAAAGATTAATTGAAAGCTCTAACATACGATAATTTAAATATTATGTATTATTGAATATGTTTTGATACTAAGTTTTGTTGATGCGACGGCGGGCGGCCATGACACTTTTGGTTCGGACATTCGTAAATCGTATCGTATCGTGATTCAAGAAATATATTGCAGTTAACAGTGAATTTAACTAGTTTCATTTATGGTTCCTGGGGTGTCCTGACGAGTGAGGGTGCCCAGGCGCCGATATATACATACCTAGGGACGATTACGCAGAAAACATAGGTCACTTATCAGGCATATTTGACAAAGTTCAGGCACTCCTCATTCAAGCTCATGCTAGGAATTCCCAAACGTATAATTTACGCCGTAAACCAGCTAAGTTTAATGTGGGAGACACTGTGTGGAAAAGGACTTTTTATCAGAGCGACAAGGATAAGTCCTTCTGTAAGAAACTAGCCCCTAAATTCGTGAAGTGCACAGTGATTAATAAAAAGTCGCCTGTCGTTTACGAGTTGTCGGACGCGTCTGGAATTCTATTGGGTTTTGGCACATAAAGGACTTAAAACTTATACACTATGACGCCTAACCAATTGTTACAAACCGTATAAGACTTTCCCTTCCTTCTTTCTATATGCCGTCTTAGCTTGTACAGTAGCGGACTCGTAGACCTAACGCAGCTAGTCGGATTTTTCCTGTCAGTCACGCAAAATCCTCTCCTAAGGCGGGCGGTATTGTAACGTATGTCCGGTACTTACCGCGTTTGCGTCACAGTACCGCCCATACGCTAGGCCAATCAGAGAAGGCCATCGTCTGCGCTCGCGAAGCTTGACCAAATATGGTCATGAACGGACTCCAACGCTGATGGAGGGCCCAGTATATAAAGGGGCCGACAGAGAGGCCAGCACCGCTACTCTACACTAACCTTGTACACACACTTGGCACACAAAACAAAACATAGTGCAATAAATTCTTAGAAGCTATTTTTTACAGTTTCGTCTTAAACTATGTTTCTAACTATGTGTACACATCATGGTTAGAAGATACACGGTACAAGATGACACATATATGCATATCAGTACAAGATGACGTTGTGTGATACAATACTAAATGTTACTTAAATACGCTAATAAATTTGAAGTAAATGACGACAAACATAATCATAAAAAGAGTAAAGAACAATGCCAAACATTCACATAATAACGTGTCAATAATGCTTATTGACACGCTATATCTAATATTCTATACCGCTATATCTATAATTATACATTCTACGTGTATCCTGATCCCAGCAGGTGGGTAAGTCACTACATTTACTGCGATAGCGTACTGCCCATCTCTCTACCTGCTAGCTGAGGCCGGCTGACGCCGCCTGCCTGACTCTATTGGTTGTGGCTTTCCTAATGCTGTTTCCCTTCAGGTTCCAGGTTCACCTTAAGACTCCGGCTACGCTCCTAGACCGCTACACTTTCCTGCATCGCCTTCGGCGTCACCTCCGCCGAAGAGTCTGGCCTGCTTTGCTCATCGTACTCGCACCGCCGGCGTCTGCCAGCTGAACCAACGGCCTGCGAGGATCTACCGCTACGCGCAGCCTTCGAGCAGACTGCCTACACACTACCGGAGGGAACAGCGTGGGAGACTGCAGCCTTAGTGTTCAGGCCAGTGTCGTGTTGTTGGTTTGTCATACTCGTGCAAGGGAAGTGAGACAATACTCGGCAATAAACGCATCTAGAACCTCTTTTCTGCGTTTTAATACCAGAACCCGTTACAATAGAAGTTATTCGACGTAGGATCGGTGAAGATCGTGTTGCTATAGTATATGCTGACCTTGTACATCATTGCCTGACCACGAATTACTTCATATACAGAGGTGAATACTACCTACAAATCGATGGCGTAGCAATGGGCAGTCCGGTAGCTCCAATGGTAGCCAACCTATAGATGGAACATTTTGAAAATCAAGCCATTGCTACTGCCCCATCTAGTGTGAAGATTTGGAAACGGTACGTGGACGACATTTTTTGTATATTGGAAGGCGATGAAGAGGTAGTACAACAGTATTTGGCGCATTTAAATAGTATCCACGCTAAAATGTGCTTCACGTACGAAATAGAAAGGGACAGAAGAATAGCATTTCTTGACGTGATGGTTGGTGTACGATCTGACGGTTTGCTTAGCCACTCTGTATACAGGAAACAACGCAGACCGACCGCTATCTACATGCTGACTCACATCACCACCCACGTCAACTGAACTCAGTTATAACGTCACTTACCAACCGAGCATACAGCTCGTGCGACGAAGACCACTTAAATGAAGAACTTGCACACATAAGTGACGTTCTACGAAAGAACGGGTACAGCGGACGTATCAGACCACCTAGACACACTCAAAAACACCTCGACTACAAGGTAGAACGACAACCAGCGTACTAACCGTACGTCAAAGGAGTGACAGATAAGGTCTCTTATATCCTTGAGAAGGTATCTGTTAAAACTATCTTCACTCCTTTGAAGAAACTGTCACAGTACATAAGAACGCCAAAGGACAGTTTCCCCTTGGAAATTCCGGGTGTATTCAAAATTGACTGCAGCTGTTGGAGTTCTTATATAGGACAAACGAAACGCACCATTTCCTGCCGCATCAAAGAACACATCAGGGCAGTCAAAAACAATGAACCACAAAAGTCGGAAATAGCTCAACATCTCCTAGACTCGGGTACCAACCATTGGATTGAGTTACATAACCCTCAGGTGCTTTCGACAGAACGCCACTATATACCTAGAATGGTTTAAGAAGCTATTGAAATTAAAAAGCATAAAACCTTCAATAGAGAAGATGGGTTTCAACTGTCGAATACCTGGCATCCAGTGGTACGTCTATGCAAAACCCATAAACCGGAAAAACTTAAATCACGAGCTGACGTAGTGAGTACAGTGTGTCGCGATCGAGTACAGTGTGAGAGTGAAAACGGTTATAGTGGTTGTGCGCGCAATAAAAGAGTAAGGAAGCGGGTAGACCGGTTCACTTGTTTATAACTTTCATTCACCTGCAATACTTCAGTACATCCGTGAACATGGCGCTTGCAACAGTGCCGAAATATCGGTTACTCAAAACAAAGGTACGTGGTATATATTCCGTAGGAACAGTACAAAGTAATTATAGTGACCACGAAAGTTTAAATTCCTATAAATTTAAATGCCAATACCTGTGACGCCAGCACCGAAGACTACCTAAACCTATGTGCATATCATGGCCTTGTCCCTTCTCATGCTTTCATTATACACCAGAGCGGCTCCTCCTTAGATCACGTCATGCTTAAAGCTAGCTCCTCCATAACTGACCATTGCGCTGTCCTTATCATACTAGATTTAGCATAGTCACAGAACATTAGACGACCGCAAGTAAAAACTAAAATAAACATAAGTGGTTTAGAACATACGTTGAGCGACATTGACTTCAGCCCAGTTTTTAATAGTGCTGATGCAAATAATTCATTAGCCTATAATATTAACACAGTGCAAAGCAGCGTTTTTAGAAATTCTACAATTTATTCAGTCAGTAAGAGAAACTATAACTTGAAATCATGGATAACTCCAGGTTTGATTACATGTATTCGGCATAGAGACAAGTTACATTTAAGAGCTAAACAGTGTCCCGACAATGCTATACTGCAAATTTCGTATAAAAGGTACCGAAATTTATGTAATAGTCTGCTCAGGAAAATAAAAATAAAGTACGACAAACAACAACTGAATGACGCAGGTAATAACAGTAAAAAGCTATGGCTGTACCTAAAAACCGTTTCCCACATACCTTAAAAAGGCAGTGGTAGTCCCAATTTACAAAAGCAGTACAAAAGGTCTTATAACAAACTACAGGCCAATTTCGCTTTTACCATCAATAGCTAAAGTCTTAGAGAAAATAGTCAACCGTAGATTAATGGCATACTTAGAAAGTAACGCTCTGCTATCGACTTCCCAGTTCGGATTTAGACATAAGTTGTCTACAGCAGACGCGGTACATCAATTAACGAACTATGTGACAGAAGAACTGGGGAAGAGAAAGCATATCATTGGAATTTTCCTTGATTTAGCTAAGGCCTATGACACGGTGTCTGTACCTAAACTTCTGAATAAGCTGGAAGCCATTGCATAAGAGGCACATAATTAAAAATCTTTGCTGACTATTTAAAGGACAGGTTCCAAAGTGTTCGAATCGGTGAGTTTTCTAGCGCTGAATTAAAAATACCTCAATATGGCATTCCACAAGGAAGTAGCCTCGCATCTACCCTTTTCTTATAGCAAAAAAAGAGACAAAGGTCACTTGGGTTCACTCAACGGATATTGAATCAAAGTGACAAAAGTCACTGAGGTTCATTTGAGCGGATAATATAATATGCAATAACAGTGTCAAGACAAAGGTACAATTTATTTTAGCACTGCTAGCAAATCTTCGGTCTGCTCATAATCCAAAGATTGTAAATACTTATATACTAATTGCTTACAGTTGAAATAATTTACGTCATATATAAACAGTATTTTGTTTAGTTTGTTATATATAAAAGGCCCTAAGAAAGCATAAAACCTGTAGTGGAGACGAATTTAGATTCGGAAAGTGCAGTACATACAATATCTTTACGCCTCTTATTGTTAGTGAGATTACTGTCATAAGTTAGCGTAGTGTGCTGTTTTAGGACAAGATACATTACGAAAAGCTGTCGTACAGTTAGTACATTACATAGTTCATATAGGCGGTGCGTGGGAAACCGAAAAGGCCTACAGGTTGCCACTTTTAGAAGTGCTCTTTGGGCCCGTTCAATCGGCAACATTATGGATTTTGGAGCCCCGCCCCATGATGTGATACAATACTGTATAATAGGCTGTCATAGGGCGTGATATACACGTATGATAAGCTTATTATCTGCTATGTAACGGAGCTTTTTAAAAACGAAGAAAAGTTTACGTATCCTAGAAGTTAGGGCCGCAATATGTTGCTTAAAAGAGAGGCACTCGTCAAGTATTATTCCTAAGTATTTAATGTTAGTGGTATTTTGGATAATAGGGCAAGTGCAAAGGTTAAGTGACGGATCAATACAGTTATGAGCATATAAAGTGTTATTACTTAACTGAGTGGGTGGCTTCTGCATAGAGAATTTAAGAAATTTAGTTTTATCTGAGTCTAGGCCTGGATTAGTAACCCTTTTTAGGTATTATTTCTTATAAATTAGTTCACCCTCGGGATTTCGCACTGTATTACGTAGTAGGTATACTTTACAACTAACTGACCTATGTTTTCAAACTTACTGTTAAGAAACGAATGCAGTTAAGCATTTCATTTAAAAATAACAGAATAATTTTGAATTCTAGACGTACAAACCAACTATAAGAAGGCGCAAAGCGTACAAACATCTTTCATTAATACTCCAGCATAGGTTCTAGATGTGGGTTGTGTGGAGAGTTAACGATAATCCCCAAGCTTAAGAAACGGATTGATGATCTCAGTAAATTGAAAAAGTACAGAGGTGGCATTCAGAACATGTGCAAGGTACCTAATTCTTTATTCACCTAGTAGTACACACATGGGGGAAGAAAGCACAGTTGTTTGCGCCTCAGAGGGACGAAGCAGGGTGGTTGTACCAATTCCACGCCTCAAATCCGGCGAACAAAGCACAAAGTTTATGAATAAATCGAGATCACACATGGCCAGTAAATATACGAGAAGTTAGTTGCGTTTTTTACAATGTTACCTTTCTAACGTCCTGCAACTCAAGCCACTATGTGACCGGTCCCTTGGTATAAAAATAAATAAATGTATTCTTTCTGGCCAGCTCCCAATTTTACGGGGCCTCGTAAAAAGCGCCCATTGACAGCGGCCGATCTATAACATCGATACTAATATTTGTTTTATAAAAAATTGCAGCATGAATTTTCGGTGTTATCCAACATACATACATACAAAGACTCACGCCTGTTTCCCGAAGGGGTAGGCAGAGGCATAGTTTAGTTATAGTTGGTCGTGGGTTTTCCGCACTTAGCCACTTATTTGGGCCATTGTGCGTATGTGGCGACTTGATTGACGCCGACTACTCATACCACCTTAGTTCCTTCCAGAAAGCCATTAGTTGGCTGGTGTCGTTTAAAGCTTCACTTATGGTTCTGGGGTTGTTCAGCAGCTTTGCCCGTTGATCGCTCACACTTGCACAGTGCAGAATGACGTGAGCGGGTGTTTCTTCGGTTTCCATGCAGCCCCTGCACAGTGAGCTGTCCGTAACGTCTATGTTGAATAGGTGCTTGTTGAGTGGACAGTAGCCGGTTATTATGCCCGTCAGATGCTTAAGTGTTTTTCTATTAGAATGCAGCAGCTTGTGTGAGAGTCGCTTGTTCAAGCAGGGGATAGCATCTTTTGTTTGTCTGCATTCTTTTATGTTTGCCCACTGTTTTTCGTGTTCATGTGCGGTTCTCTCGCGTAGCCACGTTTTGAGTTGGCTTGCTGATATCGGTACAATCGGCTCGGGTCCCATTATCATTGTTTCCGATCCTTGCCGTGCCAGTTGGTCTGCGGCGTCATTGCCTGCGGAGTTGCTGTGGCCTTTAATCCATTGCAGCGTAACCCGATTCTTCTCTGCAATATTTTGCAGCTCTAGGTGGCATTCCATGATGAGGCTGCTGTTAAAGCAGTTGCTGCCGAGAGCTTGTAATACAGAGGCACTGTCCGTGATAACGCGTATAGCCAGGTCACTTACGTTCCTAGACGCGATTGCTGTTGCGGCTCTTGTTATCCCAACACACTCGGCTTGGAATATGGTGTTATGGGTGCCAAGGGATGTTGAGATGTTGATATTTAAGTCATGAGAGAATACGCCCGCACCTGTCCCATACTTCGTTTTTGAGCCGTCTGTGTATACTCTGACTTCGTGTATACCAGAGCTGTCTTTGTGTTCCTCCTGCAATTGGATGCGATATTTTTTGTCAAAGACAAAAGTTTTAGGGATGAGATCGCAAGCGGGCTCTAGCATCGGGATCTCTTTGGTTAAGGTGCCTTTTAGGCGTGCGTGGGTAATTCGATCATTCTTTCTCCATAGCCCGAGCTTGTCTAGACGGATTGCTGCAGCGCCAGCTTCCTGCTGGATCATTAGGTGCAGCGGTCTTAGGTCCAGTAGTATCTCCAAGGCGGCTGTTGGGGTGCTCTTCATGCAGCCTGTTGTGGCCAAGCAGGCTAAGCGTTGAAGGCTCTGTAGCTTTTTTGTGATTGTGCTTAGTTGCGTGCGTGGCCACCACACTACTGCACCATATGTAAGCATGGGGCGTATAATGGCAGTGTAGATCCACAGGGTAATTGATGGTGTGGGACTCCATTTTTTGCCTATGATTCTCCGACATTGCCAGAAGATTGTGCATGCTTTTGTTGTTTTTGTGCTGATGTGCTTGCCCCAGTTTAGCTTATCGTCAAGTATTACGCCCAAGTACTTGACTTCATTCGATAGGGTAAGCTCCGTTTCAAAGAGTTTTGGTGTTTTGCACATATGGATTTTCCTTTTGTTGGTGAAAAGTACTAGCTCCGTTTTGTTGGGGTTAACCGTCAGTTCATGTTGGTTGCACCATTCCTCCATGATCCTGATGGCTGCTTGCATCCGATTTCGGATCGTGTCTTCTGAGTCACCTTTGATCAGGATGGTAATGTCGTCTGCATAGCCGACCGTGAAGAATCGTCTGTCGTTTAAGTTCCGTAACAGATCGTCCACCACAATGTTCCACAACAAGGGTGAGAGTACACCTCCCTGAGGGTAGCCTTTTGCAACTATGCCCCTTGTGGTGGAGTTTACCGTGAATTGTATTGCCCTCTGTTTCAGCAGTTGATCAATCCAGCCACTAAGGGTTTGCTCAACTCCGAACTTTTCGAGGGCCCGGCTGATACTGTTGAACTTAGTTTTTTTTGGGCAGAGGCATATTAAACGCCCACTTTTCGCCAGTGTTTTGATCCCACGTAGTAGGTGGCGAGCCTTTTGCCGCTTATCGGGATATTTTGTTTGCCAGAGCCTCGTCCGTTGATCGGCAGGTGCACCACTTGCAGGTGAGGTTGGCTTGGGACCCTAAGTTCTTGGTGGGAACCCTATGCAACGTTTTACACAAATATGAAACGAGTAATTTCTTGCCTATTGTACTACAAGCTTTGCGAATAGTTGGATACTATGTATGCTGTCTATTTTATGGTGTTAATTTTTAAAGGGAATATAAGGAAGAGACAACATAAGTATAGATTCTAATTTTTATATTGCCATATCTTAAGAGCTAGCTAAAATAGACAAGGATGAGTCGAAAAAGCCAACTTTCAAAACAAATGTTTATTTTGAATTATATCTTATTCGATTCTTCCTAATCTTAGTGAATATTGTTTAAACTGCTTTTCGTATTGCTAGACTACTACTAAGAATAGTTTACAAGCTTCTTTAAGATCATTCAAAATTCGAACTCTCTTGGTAGATGCCTCTGTTTAAGAGTAGTAAAGCCGTGTTTTATTTCCGACTATCATTGGTCACTTTGGCTGTTATCAAAGCCAAATATTTAGGCTCTGCGCTACTTGCAAGCTTACATCTATAATACACCTCTTTAAAGTGCTAATTAGTAGGTAACACATTTAAGTCACTCAAAACCGCACAGTCAAAGGCTGATAAGGCAAACTTATTTGTCATTTATGCTATGTCAGCATGTCAGCATAATGATTTATTCATGAAGATTCTTGTACCTTTTCTGATTTATAAAAGTGAAAGATTTCACATTACGAGTCGTACGCAATAAATAAGAATATATCAAAATTTTTTGCTTACATTTTGCAACTGAAAACCAGTTAGTAGTATTCAACTTTGAAGAGGGTACTGAAAGTAGCAGATTTTGTGGAGTGTTCGCGGGTGTAGTTCTTCAATTTTTCCAGTTATGGATTCCATTTTATTTTACATTTATCTTTTTACCAACTATTTTAGATACAACGGTCGCTTTAAATAATGATAGTTTATGTATGTGTATTATATGACAATTGTTTAGAAGCAAAGTCGTAAACAAAATAACTAATAATCATTAAAAACCATTGAAAAGTATAATATTGTGATAATGATTACAATTATTGACGGTTTTGTATTTGTTTATAATCAATGCTAGGCTCTAAATTATTTGTGTGACAACGGTCATGTGTTACTAGACGGACATGTGTTAATAGATTATATGAACGTTCCTACTACAAAAAAATTTAATAGGGAACCTCCTTTTTTAATTCGATTTAAAAAACGTTAGCCCAGTAATTATAAACCCTAAAATAATTTTACTAATGTAGCACATCAGTGTGGCGTGGTGAACGCACCTACCTCATTCAATGTAGAAACATCTCATACATTTAACGACCCTTGGTTTCTTCCAAGGAGATAAACATAAAATCCTCTTAGGTGTCCTGAATCAAAGACTTGACGTACATAGGTACTCGGTGCTTTCTACCGTTCCTTTAAAGAAAATGTACAGCTATACTCAGTACTTTAAATAACATCAGCCTAAACCTAAAATCATAAGCAGATAAGCGATATTAAAAACGAGGCGAGTAAAAACCCGTTTACATTCCATTTTTGCAAAGCTATAAACCGAATTTAAAGCTTTTATTCAAAAGTTTCTCCCTATTATAAACAGTCTTTTAGCTGCATCGATGGTGAATGTAATGACTTAAAAACATTTTAAACTGCAACGATTAGCACTGTATGGTAAAACTGAAGAGCTAATGGGTTCAAAAAAATTAGATTGACTCTTCGACTGGTGCTAATTGCCAATTAGGTCAGTTGGTGCGCAGTGCCGGTGCAAAATGTAATCTAGACACGTGTAGTTTTGCACGGCAATTCTAAAATATATAAAAAGGGAAAATATATTTAAAGGCGCGTGAAAAATCAAGATTAAATTTGGACTGAAAACATAACGAATTGTGGGATTGTTTAAATTAAATAAACACACTTTGGGGCATTAGATTATAATGTTCCATGACCGTCAAGTGATAGTAATTTGGGCTTTACTCTTTAGAGCCTATAGAATTTATATTTATTTAGCTTCTACCTATGTTCTCAGCATTGTTATTTGGTCACCAATTTATTTATTGCTCTCTAATAAATATTTCGTACCATAATTAAAATTTTATTATATTATTATCTTATCAAATAACTTTTTCGAAAATAGCACTATTAAGAATACTAAAAATCTTGTAATTGGCCACAAACAGTCACGCCTTGACCACAACTGATGAAACCATGGCAAAACATGTGGGCAATGGAAAGCATTTTATATTCTATTTTCAAATAATTGCGCGATTGAGACCTGTTCTATAAAATATTTTTGATATGTTCAGTCGAGTACATGTACTGAGTTTAGCTTTATTTTAGCCTTATAGGTACGAGTATGTTGAGATAAAGACTAATTATTTGAAGATAGAAAGATGATTGAAAGATAGTTATTTTCTAATCTCTGGCTGGGGAAATAGAACTTTGCATAAGACTGAGTATACGATCATTGTATTATCCTCTGATTAAATAATAAAGCTTACAAGACAAAGCTTAATGGCTTACCTTGGTCCTTAAAATACTCTCTAGATAAGAAATGTCGTCGAACACAGGTGAGACATATGTCCCCCCGTGGGATCTCCACCTTGACGTGGTGAGGGGCCTCAGTAACCGTGGATTGGACGCCCGCGGCCAAGCTAAGAGAGATCCCGGGAGTGGATCCCGGTTGGACTTAGAGGGGCCTCAGCTGAATGCGTCCGACGGTGCGGGTGTGGGGGACAGTTCTGTCTGTCCCTCACAGTTGAGCGCGGTCGCAGGAGGAGAGGCGTGTCGGTGTTGCGTTGCCGCGCGCCCTATCTCCCGCGACCAAATGGGAGCGCACCATTCGATGCGTCGCGGTGAGGCCGCAGAGGAAGAGGAGATGCGGTGTTGCGCTGCCGTCCTCCCTATCCTCTGCGGCCGCTGGGTGTTTTGGCGGCGGAGCCCAACACCTTAATCCGCCGTCAAGGGGGTTTTGTTCGGGGCCCGCCTGACCATCTGGCGGGCCAATACCCGTCGGGGGGTACCGTCGAATGCTTTGGCGATACCCTACCCTTTAGTGGTAACACCACATACTCTCATTTCCCCAAGAAGGAAGACGGGATTTCCCCGGAGGGATTTTCCACCTCGTAAAAAAAAGATGAGACATATGTATTGAGGTATGAAATAAATATAAATTTAAAGCCGCAAAATCTTATGAAAACACACATGTATTTTAAAAACCACACAGTAAGCGGCGGTACTATTACAAACGGACGTGTTACATCTATCTCCTACGTATAAATTAGCAAAAGTTGGTTTAAAGTGTAATAACTGTAGTAAAAGTTACATCAAAGTGCGCGTCTCACAGTGCTCTATAAACTGAACTATTTTGTTTTGTGCAAAGTTTATCCATGTACTTTAAATAATCAAAATAAACACAGAATTTAACTGACATTCGTTTAAACTGTGCAAGTGTTGACATTGACGAGCAATAGGAAGGTCATTGCGTTAATAGATAAATGTACCTAGAGTCTCATTGCCTATTCCAATGTCGAACATTGTAATCGCTCAATTAACATAGAGTGTAAGTTGTTCCGGTGGTGTGGTCAGTCAAGCAGCGTAGTTCATTTGTATACCCACTGGGATCAAACCCTGTAGTGGCGCTGGCGAACATTTTGAACTTTTAGTTTTCGCTTTGTAACATTGCTATAAAGTGTGAACCGTAGTGAACCCACAATTGGAACATTTTGAAGATTTTTTTATTTTAATACGTATTTTATTTTTATCACTTTTTATCACTTTCTTACGAAAAGTACAGTCAATTGAAATCCAACGTTTTATAAATATTTAATATTACAAAAATATCCGTCATCTATAACGGGGTTTGAACCTGCAAACTGGACTGAGGATTAGCCACTACAAACAGCTGCTACCACTCGGCCACGTAGCTCCGAGCACACCGTGTTGTACACTATTATCGTATTTACAACCTTACTACATAAATCATAAGGAGCATTTTTGCCTGGTTCTACTTAAGTTTATTTCATTACAACGAAAATGGACAGTGATGATCTAAAGCCGTCTTCGCCAGTAAAACCAAATCCGAAAGCTCGCCAACCGACACGCAAAACCACCAAGAAGGATGATTCAGAGGTTTTAACCCCTGATAAGATGCGCAATATCATTAAGGAAGAAATTAGAGAGGCGATGTCTGGCGTAAACGCCGCTCTGTCGGACTTACGATTAGAAGTGTTGGGCTTGCAAGAGACAGTCAAATTCGTCACCGAAAATTATGATCAGGTTACGAAGCGAATAGAGAACATAGAAATGCAACAAAAGTCGATCTCAAACTTGGAAATAGATATTAGCGAACTAAAAAATGAAATCCGAGTCCTAAAACAGGGTGTTCAAAAGCAGGAACAGTGGGGCCGTCGTTCCAACGTCGAAATCGTGGGACTTCCCGAGCGCGCCAGTGAAAACCTAGTCGAATTGATGTCGCAACTAGCCAAACTAGCGAACTGCCCTTTAAACCCCGATACCGATATTGACTTTGTGACTCAAGTGGCCCATAAGAGTAAGGATCAAAAGAAACCCAAACCTGTGATCGTACGATTCTTGGCAAGATATAAAAAGGATAATTTTCTAGCACGATTAAGAGCCATTAAGAATTTTAAAGCAAGCGATATAGGATTCACTGGAAACTCGTCTAGGATTTTTTTCAATGAACATCTATCCGTCGCCAACAAAATACTTCTTAGCGATACTAAAAGGATTGCCAGTGAAAAATACTACAAGTACGTTTGGGTAAAAAATCAAACTATAATGGTTCGTAAAAATGACACCGGTAACGCAATACATATTGCGTCAGAGAACGATTTAAAAAAAATTGTATAAGTTTACTTTTATATGCAATTCCGTCAAATGAGTGTTATTTTAAATTTTATAATTTGATTGTAGTTTTAATTTTATCGATAAAATTAGTTGTGGGTGTTTATTGTTATTTACTCGTAAACCTGTACAGGGGGGTGAATGAGTTAATGGTGTAAATTATTGTTTTATTTTGGAGGAGAGGTCTTGGGTATTGTTTATTTTATCTCATTAACTATGTCAGTCACACGGGACTCAGTTTATTTATAAGATATTATTGTAATTATTGTAATTTAAGTGTTATAGGTTCTTATTGTAAATTGGTTGTTGAAGTCATATTATGGTCTAAGTTAGATATAATGCAATGAGTTCTCAGTTGAATACATTTTATCAAAATGTTCGAGGATTGCGCACAAAAACAAATCTGTTTTACAATAACTTAGTAGCATGTACACACGATATTATATGTCTAAGTGAAACTTGGTTGCTGTCTGGAGTTTATAATTCCGAATTGTTTGACAGTAGGTACAATGTTTATAGATGTGATCGTGACTATACATCTCGTAGTGACAATAGAGGGGGTGGGGTTCTTATAGCAGTTAGAAAAGGTATTATTGTTGATAATCACAAAGTATCCTATTCAAGTGACACCAACTCAGCCGAAATACTTTCTTTATGCATACACCTGAGAAAAAGGTCACGGCAAATTAAACTAAGACTGTTTTGTTGCTATTTTCCTCAATGTAGTTCGCATCACAATGAATTGGCTATCTTATTCGATCAGGTTTCACAATGCATATTAGAAAATACAGATCACCATTTATTAATGCTTGGTGATTTTAATATTAGGGATGCGCAATGGTCTTCTATTCGTAGGGGGGCACCGGCTATTTTGAATGCATCTAGTCCTAATAGCCTAACGGAAGTGTTATCTAACTTTTTGTCTTTTAACAATCTGGGACAATATAACCTTGTACCGAACAAGAACAATAGGGAACTGGACTTATTAATATGTAGCTGTGTCTGTGAGGTGCATAAATCTGACTTTCCGCTCGTCTTTGAGGATGACCATCACCCTGCCCTTGAAATAAATTTAATTGATGTTTACCAGCGACCTCTTCATTCACCGCCTCGTGCTTTTCGTAATTTTGCTACCGCTGATTACGACCAAATTAATTTTGCGTTGTCTCAGACAGATTGGTGCAATGTCTTAAACTATAAGCAAAGTATGGACGAATTGTTGACAAAGTTTTATGACGTTATCAATAAATTGATTAATAAATATATGTCCCTTTAAAGAGGTCGATCGATAGAACTAAATATCCAACATGGCAGTAAGCATTTTTGGAAATTCGTTAAATCCAAAAAGGTATCACAAACTATACCTGATAATTTATTTTTAAGCAGCGTTACTTTGAGTGAGGGAAAAGCAATAAGTGATCTTTTCAACACTCACTTCAACTCCGTATTTGTACGTGAAAGCCATGACACCTCTTCATGCTTACCGCGTGAGCCCAAAGAAAGTCCGAATACACTTAATGTCAGTAGCATGCATATTCAGTTTAATATCATCGTTAAATATATCAAATTACTAGATGTGAATAAGGGTTCAGGCCCTGACGGCATTCCACCTTTATTCTTAAAAAGATGTCATAAAAACATTGCAGTTTCCCTATATATGTTGTTTAACGAATCTTTACGTTCAGGCATCATGCCCAAAATATGGAAGCAAAGTTATATTGTACCAATTTTCAAAGGCGGTGACAAGCACGATATTACCAATTATCGCCCCATATCCAAACTGAGTACCATACCAAAACTTTTCGAACACATTGTTTGTGATATGATATCTCCATTGATAAGACCTCTAATAATATGTGAACAGCATGGATTTGTAAGTGGAAAGTCGACCGAAACTAATCTATGTGAATTTGTCGACTATATAGCTACGGCTATGGACAATGGGCATCAGGTAGACGTGGTGTATACCGATTTTTCCAAAGCTTTTGACAAAATATCTCATAATATACTCATTGATAAGCTGGAGAATATCGGTATACACGGCGACTTGCTTAGGTGGCTAGAATCATATTTGAGAGACCGTAGTCAAGCTGTAATCGTCAAAGGGTTCTGTTCTTCCTTCCTGCCCATATCTTCAGGCGTCCCCCAGGGCTCTCATTTTGGGCCTGTTTTATTTGATGTTTATTTAAATGACATTGTAGAAGTATTTAGCAAATCTAAATTCATGCTTTACGCAGATGACAACAAAATATACAAAGTTATTACTAATCTCAATGACTGTTTAGATCTCCAAAATGACATAAATAGATTGTGTGACTACTGCAATAAGAATTCCTTGTTTTTAAATATAAATAAATGTAACATTATAACGTTCACAAGAAAAAAATCTCCAATATTATACCAATATAGAATGAACAATGAATATGTGACTAGAGTATCCACTATACGTGACCTTGGGATTCAGCTTGACGAGAAGCTTTTATTTGATGCTCATATTGAAAAGATAACAAGTAAAGCATTTCGTATGTTAGGCTTTATATTAAGGGTCGGCAAGGACTTCAACCAGATATCAACTTTTATTTAAAACATTGGTTAGACCTTTAGTAGAATGCATATTCTACTAGTCAGTATCAGTTGTTTGGAATCCGCAGTATGATATATATAAAAGTCAAATAGAGAAATTACAGAACAGATTTATTAAAGATATTCACTGGCGTTTTAATTTAAGTCCCGAACTATCACCAAGCCTACAGCTTCTGGAGGGACGGCGAGCTGAACGTGACTTACAATTTTTATACAAGATTATACGAGGGCACACGGACTCACCTTATCTTCTCAAACAGATAAGTTTTGGATGTCCGCGCCCAAATACCCGAAAAAGATCTATCTTCCATATTCATTACTCAAGAACTAATTATGTTAAAAATGTCTTTATTAAAAGAGCTTGTAACACTTATAATAAATTAATTTGCTCCCCACCTAGCTGTAATATAGATATATTTCACCTATCTTCAGCCAAATTTAAAACTAATGTCAAGAATTATTTTATGTCTTTAAGTAACTGTATTTAACTCTCAAATACGTTGACTTATCTGAATATCTATGAATTATTGTAATGTAACAAATATATATATATATGTATAACAACCTGAGGAAACTATTTAGGATAATTTATTAGTTTTATGTTATATTATTATTTGTTATTAAGATCTGTTTGTTTCCCAAAATTATAAAATAATATAAAAAATAAAATAAAAACCCCTGTCAATATTTTACTAGTAGCCTTCGTTTTTGTTGCGAACATTTCCCTCAAACGAAATCATTCTTCTTGGTTTGTAGAATAGGATATTCGAACGAAAACTTGAGTGGAACTATTTCTATTCATATATGTCATCACTTTCGACTCTTGGCATATGTCACCCGAGCCGTTGTATTCTGAATATGCTTTGTTCATTCATAACTTTCGCTAGAAATTGTTTTCCTTTGAGCTAGTATATATGATTTGACGCGATGACTGCTGTCTGGAAGTTTTCCTTTGGATGATAAATTAGAAATTGCTGCTTCTTTTTACTACTTAATCATCGTATTTGTATCTATTTCAATTGAGGCAAAAGGGAAGATCCAGCTTTATCTATATTGTGTGTGAACAAAAGAAAAGGAAAACTTCAAATAAATGCACTCGTTCATGTCTCAAATCAAGGAAGACTGCTCACTGTAAATAAAAAGAGATGTAATTTTTTTAATTCTGTGTAAGCGCATAGAGTCGGAACGTTTTAATTTCCTCTGTCTGGCTTTACATGCAATGTAGGTCGCGAAGTATCTTTTACTTGATTTGCGACAGAAAATATGTATATATAAAATTCCTGCGTTACTGACTGACAGACTAGCTACAGCCAATACTATTAGACGCAGGAAGCTGAAATTGCAAGCATGCATGTTCCTTGGGCATCTATCATCACTAAAAAGGTATTTCCCGTAATTTCCACGGGATTCGGCAGAAACAGACGATTAAACAAAAAAGTGTGTAGCAGCGGGCATCCTCTAGTAATAAGTACTTATAATTATATCGAGTTTACCTAACGGCTATAAAGGATATCAAAATATGTTAGCCATTATAATATTGTCGTAATAATTATTCCCATGCGTAAGGCTTTTCCTTGGACGCGTGTTTATGCCCACGCGTGTGTATTTGACCGGCCTGTGGTTGTTCTACGTCAGGACCGTAACACGTACGTGGGTGCATACCCGCATAACTTAGTACTAAATATCTACTGCCTTATGTTTAGGTGAAAGTTACACATTGAAGTTAAACGAGTATTTGCCAATTTTGTAACAGAAAATATAGGCACTGTTGTTTTACAAGTTCTGGTAATAATGAAAAATCAAAATAAACCAAGATAACTTTCACGTTTAGCTGTTGTTTGTTTGTCGTGTGAGGGTGTGGCTAACTCTGGTGTCGGAGTTTTCAAGTCACCTAAAAGGCCTCCAGCATATTCAAACGATTCTTGTCCTGAAACAAGAACGCACTCTGCAGCGTTGTGATGTAAATGCCACACGCGGTCACAGTATAGTTGTATATGTATTAATTTGATTACAATAGGATATAAATTGCTGCCTGCTTCTAAAATTATATATTTTCGTTTACCTAATACCGTAAACCTAAAATATCATGTGAAACATAAATAAATTGTTCTGTGCCTGATTTTGACTTGCAATACTACGCAGCAGTCTAAACCATACATAAAATGCTTCTTTCCGTAAAAATCTCACACTTAAAAACTACTTAACATCGTCTACCATTTGTAGCTAAAAACTTAGACGGCATTTTACACATCAACGTATGATCATATTCAGAACTTTTTATCGGATTCTCCATTTTTCGTTTAAAACAAGCGGTGATCTCATCGCATCAATCTACATCACTAGATAATAAAACAATATATCTTTATAGCAAACTTTGCGAGGTTTTATTCCCTAGAGGGAATGAAAATGCTGAGGAATATGATCTAAATTCATTACTATCGTTGGGAATAGGGCGATCTGCTATGTTACAGTTGAAGTAAAAGATTGTAGGGTCATTATTGATCAGGTTCTCGTTGTTGAAAGAGGATTGGAAAGGAGGTCAGTAGACTTCATACAATCTGGAAATATTTTATAAGTTAATTGGATGATGTAGGTTCCATTATAATAGTTATTTGTGCCACAAGAGAACAAAGTTGTTTTTTGTTTCGAGTACTGATTTTGAGTCCCGAGCAAGCGAAGGGTTCTATGATTGATTCACGAGCGTAGCGAGTGATTCAAAGTTAGAATCCTGAGCGCAGTGAGGGACTCAACAGCACGAGATGCAAAAAATTTGCTCTCGTGGTAGCACACATAACTTTTCACCTCAGCAATGAGAACACATAATTATCACTTAGGAGACATAGAAATGAACAGGAATAGATTGAAGTAACATCAGCATCAGCGAAATTTTTATTCCCGCTATTTTTTTAAATCGCGTTTTGATACCGCGTCCCTGATGTTTATTTTTCAAATGTATCATTGTTGAAATTCCAAATAAAAATGTATTGGTTAAATACCAATTTTATACTATTAATTAGACTTACTTTTATTAAAATCCCATAGTAAATTAAACTTATAAACAATAATATTTAAAAACAACGTAATTTCTTTATTACGAATATCTTTAAATTTTTGGGTATTACACGTTTCCGAATGTGTTTTCTTTGAGGTCGATTTCCCAAATCGAATTCCGAAGGGGTTTGTTTTTTCACTCGTTTTTTATATGCATGTGTAAGAGACAGAGCACAGTAAAATTCGAATGTTTCAAATTTATGGCTGTACAATGTCAATTCGTGTCACAGAAGATTGGAAAATTAAAAAGCAACTTTGTCCCACGCTCGAATCAAAATCGCGTTTTCTTCACTGTTGTCTCGCAGGAAAAGCGACATGTTTGAGCTGCTGAGGTAAAAAATGCTGTTTCAGTATTCTAGTGAGCGTTTGACGAATTTAGGCGTGGGATTAATTAGTCCCGAGTTTGATACTAAAACAAACATAGTGCTGCTCTTTTTTATTTATCTTATCCATACATTTTAAACTTTTACATTAATAACGCTATTGTGACATGTTACACAAACAATCATGCATCCATGAAACCAAAAAAAATATTAAATTATTATTTGGTTGATTACTTTTACAAAAAATAAACTTACAAAAGAATGAATATTTCAACTATAAAAAGATTAATTCATGCATTGTTTTAACCTTTCCTTTCATTCAGTTTTAAACTGAATCCTACGAGTTCAGCGTACAATAGTCCACTGTTAAAACTACTGTTGGCAAATTGTCAGTCACATTTCCGATTCCCAGTGCGGTTTTGCATGAGAATTGAAACACCAAAACCAACAAACTCCGGAGTGATTACTTTTTTGAATACTTTTTGAATGAAAAATGCCGCAGTCACATTTTAAAGTTAATCAATTGTGGCAATGCAACGTGTGGCCGACCAAAGTTGAGTCTGCACGTGAAAGGTTTCGGAATGAAACATATATGTGCCGAAGGATTACTGGAATTTTCGGTGTTATAATTTTACGCAACTTCAGTGGCAATTTTGTAATTTGATGGGAATTGGTTTTGTATTACAACTGATCGGTTTTCCTATTTCTGTTCAACTTACGTAAGCGATACCCGTAGCTCTAGATCCAGTCCAAAAACCTTTAGCAGCCAGACACTTAACCACTAGACCAACAGTTCACATTTGTTCCGTATTTGACTGGCAAATACGGAACAAATCATTGTATATGAATACCTACAGTCCCAGAATTTAGAACGTATCCTAAATTCCCTATACCATTTTTTTATTCTAGGATATGAATAATTGAACAATCCTCACTCGGAAACCTCTTGTTAAACAATCGGCTTGGCGAACGCTTGTAATAAAAAACGGGACAGCTATATCCGAGGCTTTTGCTGTTGGTCTGTTGTGCCATCTTGAATAAGTTCATTCCCTGACGAGCCATTTTATAATGGTTGGCGCTTTCGTTTCAAAATGTTGTAATCCCTCGGGCAATATGATATATTTGGTCGCATTTTCATTTTGTAATAACAAGTAATTTTTCTGATAACACATAAAGTTCTTTATAAATGAATACATTTGAATAAAATTCTCAAACCGATTGAATTGAACTTTCCCGACATGTTTACATTTTAGAACATTTGTTAACATGGCATGTGTCGTCAAAGTGATGGAATCTATGTGCAGAACAGTATATATAGACGTCATGAATCTTTCCGTAACAAACGATTGAAACCAGCCAAAAATTCAGCGCAAAAAGTTTTAAAATAAGTATTTACATGACTAAAACCCGTGCACAAGTAGCGTATAATGCTTTAGGTATTTCAGAAACAGTATCCATCACTTTACCATAGTATGCATGGGCCAAACTAAATTACCGCTCGAGATTTCCATACTAATCATTGTGTAAGATCACGATGCCTCCACCCTTAAACTTAATTATAAATTCACTTTCACACATATTCATTCATGTGAGTAACAGCTTTCAATTGGCACGTGATGGGCCTCAATTTACATCTAATCGACAAGCCTGCGTTTAAATTAATAACGGCTAGACAGATCTTTAATCAAAAGCTAAGCCGTCAATATGCCGCTGACATGACAATTAGGCGCAGCGCAAACGTTGACACTTTTGTGTTGCAGCACTTGAGAGCTACGATTAGCCCTAAGTTAGGCGCCATTTTTTTAAATTAGCGTATGGTTTACCAAAAAAAATTTCATTACCATTAAATAAATTGATTCAAACAATATGGAATCTGAGCCAATAGGTTCAAGCGATACAGTAAGGAAACTGGTTTCAGTCTTCCATAGTACTCTTGGCTTCAGAGACACAGAGATAAGGGGTAGGACCTAAGACATAGAGCTAGGGCTTAGAGACCCTTCTAGCCGCTCAAATGGCAGAATTTCCGAGCCAATATGGCGTAATGTGGCGGGCAAATATTGTGCCATTCGTGATCAGACATATTATGTCTGCTTGCCATTTTAACGACTTGGGCTGTTCAAACATAATATGTCTGCCTGCCACTTCAAAGGCTAGCTGCACGTAGATTTACAACATTCCAGTGAATATTTGATTTTCGTACATTCTCAACGTCAAATTGAAATGACTCTTTGCCTTACATTAAACTCAGTAGCTTTCACGTAATAAATACGTATAGCTAATACAAAAGAAGTCGCCAAATATAACGAGCAACAACAAGTAAACAAGTAATTGTACGGCACTGTGTAAATTTCAAGATACAGGCAATATGGGTTTCTGCTGTGTGCTGTGACGGTAACAGCAACTGGCAAAATTATCCGATCAATGGCCGCTATCACAGCAACTACAGTATCTTTTGATGATGGCCCATCATCTTGGTATACCGGTGGTATCGGCAACAATAAATGTCAACGTGTGCACAGCGCCTTTATTTACCACACAACGATATCTATAATCGTTGCCAATCATACGTCTTAAATAAGAACATGGATCGGTTAATTTTGGATCAAGGTTAATACTACTGGAATTAATTTGGGAGATATTTTCTTGGTTTGGACGGCGAGTTTGGAAGCGGTTGAGAATTGGGTTTAAATACTTGACACGAACAAGGAGTATCAGTACAAAATATTGAATTGGTTTAGTATAGTTGCCTTTGAACATTGGTGTCTTATACGGTGGGTTTACTTGAAATACTTGTTAATTGAGGTGAAGAAGGGATCACGGAATGTATTAGATTCGGTTGTGAGGTTTTCTACGGATATTTAGTAAACTTTATTACCTACTGAATTCGATATGGGTGTAATCACAGCGGTTTTTAATAGGTAGTATATATAATAGGTATTTAATAAAAATGTTAGAGATAGTCGTTACAGACATTAAATTCAAAGGACACAATGAACTGGGTGTTCATTGTGTCCTTTGAATTTAATGTCTGTGACTCGAAAAAACAATTCATGGATCACACAAAGTGTTCTCTCGTGCGGGGATCAAACCCACAACACCCGGCACTGTGTCAAACGGCGAGGCGAAGTCATGAACATCTATAGGAGCTGTTATGGAAATACGGAGACCTAAAATGTTGATACCTGATCTTACCTAAGAATGATGTTCATCTTTCTCCATTACGGGAGCAAAATGGCGTCTCTCCGTAGGAGATAATGTAACGGGTTCTAGAAACGAAGAAGAGGTTCTATGCGTTTATTGTCGAGTATTGCCTCACTTCTTATGCACGAGTATGACCGACCAACAACACGACACTGGCCTGAACACTAAGGACTGCAGCCTCCCACGCTGTTCCCTCCGGTAGTGTGCAAGGCAGGCTGCTCGATGGCTGCGCGTAGTGGGGTAGATCCTCGCAGACTTTTGGCTTCAGCGATTAGGCGCCGGCGGTGTGTGCGCGATGAGCGGTCAGGGCAGACTCGCCCGACAGCAGTGTCGTCGAAGACGGTGCAGGGAAGTGTAGAGAGCTAGAGTAGCGTACCCCGTAGCTTCAAGGTGGACCTGAAACCTGAAAGAAAGCAGCATTAGAAGAGCCACAACCAATAGAGTCAGGCAGGCGGTGCCAGCCGGCCTCAGCTAGCAGGTAGAGAGATGGGTAGTACGCTAGCGCAGTAAATGTAGTAACTTACCCACAGTTGGGACCAGGATACACGTACGACGTAGACGTAGGACGTAAATCAGACGATAATCAGACGATAAGTATCGGTGCCGGCCTCTCTGTCGGCCCCTTTATATACCAGAGCTCTCCATCAGAGTTGGTGTCGGTGCATTACCATATAAGGGCAAAACTCCACGACCGCGGACGATGGCCTTCTCTGATTGGCCGAGCGTATGGACGGTATTATGACGCATATTCGGTAGGTACCGGACATACGTTACAATACCGCCCGCCTTAGGAAAGGATTTTACGTAGCTAACAAGAAAAATCCGACTAGCTGCGTTAGGTCTATGAGTCCGCAACTGTCCAAGCTAAGAGGGCATATAGAAGGAAAGAAGAAAAAGAAGGGAAAATCCTATACGGTTTGTAACAAATAGTTAGGCGCCTTAGTGTATAAGATTAAAGTCTTTTTATGTGCCAAAACCCAATAGAATTTCCAGACGCGTTGGACAACTCGTATACGAGAGGCAACTTTTAGTAATCACTGTGCACTTAACGAATTTAGGGGCTAGTTTCTTACAAAAGGACTTATCCTTGTCGCTCTGATAAAAAGTTATTTTTCAAACAGTGTCTCCCACATTAAACTCAGGTGGTTAACGGCGTAAATTACAAGTTTGGGAATTCCTAGCATGAGCTTGAATGACGAGTGCCTGAACTTTGTCAAATATGCCTGATAAGTGACCTATATTTTCAATACAATATAGGACATATATACAATAGAAAATATAGGACGCTGATGATATAGTTTACATACCTAGGTATGTAAACTATATCATCAGCGTCCGTGTCGACATAGTGTGAGCCGCATGGAACTAATTCACGTCCACAGAATAAAAAACTAGGTGTATAGCCCGTGACTTCATTAACTGCGGAATTTAATGCAAACTGCACCTTAGGTAGGAGAGTGTCCCATAATCACTGGTAATTTCCTATAAACGCCGCTAAAGTAGAAACAATGGTTTTATAATAGCGTTCGACCGCATTCACATGAGGACAATATTTAGGAGTATAGTGCAGATTAGGAATTTTATACTTGTGCAACATAGCTTTTAAAGTAGCACTTACAAACTGTTTACCATTGTCCAATATAATTGTAGATGGTATACCATGAACTAAAAATATTTTTTCTTCCAAAATATTAGTTATTATTTCCGCAGTTGCGAGCCTGATAGGAAAAAGAAGACAGTATTTACTAAAACAACAAGTTACTACAAAGATGTAGGCGTTTTGTTTTCTTGTGACGGACCCAAAGTTTACGACCCTTTCAAACGGCGGGTTTGGAAGGGTCGTAAACTTTGGGTCTTCCCATGGTTCCCAATGGTGCATGGTTCTGATGTTTGTGTGCGATACAAGTGTCGCAAGAATTTATGAACTTTACCACGTCAGCGTGAATTTTGGGCCAATAGTAACGAAGTGCTAAGCGCTTGTAAGTTTTAAAAATACCGAAATGGCCCGAAGTGGGTTCGGCATGGTTCTCTAATATGGCATTGCTTCGATTAGAAGAAGGTACTACTTACTCTTTCCATTCGAACTCCTTACGTAGCATACACCTAGATTTTATCAAACGATACAATTTATTATTTTTAATAGAATATTCTGGATAGTCATTAGGCGAAGATAAACAACCATTGTAAGTGGCTGAATACTATTGATCAGTGTCAACATTAGGATTGTTCACGTTATCATTATTATTATTCGCGCTAATTGTATTTACTGGTAAGGATTGTGATAACGCATCTGCTATAATATTATCTGCGCCGCGCCGATGTTTATTTCAAAGGTAAAGGCTGACAGACGTACCGACCACCGAGCTAATCTACCAGTTGGGTTGCTCAAGTTGAGGAACCATTTTAATGCGGAATGGTCAGTATACACAACAAACTTTAACCCGTTATCTAAATAGAAGCGCCAATATTCGAGGGCTCTTAGACCTGCTAATGTGTCCCGTTCTGTTTTACTACAGTTTTGTTCCTGTGCATTTAGTGATATACTCATGTAAGCGATAGGTAGTTCCGCGCCATCTCTTTCTTGTGTAAGCAACCCACCGATGCCACACGCGCTCGCATCCGTGTGAACTTGTAACGGTTTCTCGTAATCGGGGCACGATAATATTGGTGTCGAGCTTAACAATTGTTTTAGTTTACAAAAGGAGTCATCAGCTTCCAACGACCACTGGAATGGTGCAGCTTTCTTACCGGTAGAGGTAAGTTTGTTCAAAGGCCCGGCAGTAGTATGCAGTAGTAGCATTGGCATTAAAAGATGGCGATATAAGCACGATATCATCTAAGAAAACAAATACCGAGTTTTCGAACTCAGGACTATTCGTAAACAACTGACCCACCAAACACTGTTGCGTTGCAGGCACATTCGTTAAACCAAACGGCATAGTTACAAATCTAAATATTCCTCTAGTAGGCACATAGAACGCAGTCTTATCCCGATCAGATTCGCGAAGAGGCGTCTGCCAAAATGACTTAGATAAGTCTATACTACTTAGATACCTAGCATTCCTAAGATTGTCTAAAATTTCGGATACGTACAGCAGTTTGTACGCATCTTTTTTAGTAATCGAATTAAGTTTCCGACTATCTAAACAAAACCTTAGTTTACCGTCCTTCTTAAGCGTTAGTAAAATAGGTGACGACCAAGGACTTTCGCATTTTTCTACCACTCCCAATGCAAGCATTTCGTCTAATTCGTCAATAATTATTTTTAATTTCACCGGTGGTAGCCTATAATATCTTTGGCGTATCGGCGCGAAATCGCCAGTGTCTATATCATGTTCTATTAAGTGAGTTCGTCCTAACCCGGTTTTTTCTGTAGAAATTGACTCGTATTTCTTTATAATTAATTTAGCCGTTCTTTCTTGTGACTCACTCAACTCACTAAAGGATTGCAATACGTTCGTGTTACTTGGCTTATTTTCACTCATCACACTACACGGCAATGTTTTAGACATGCATACGGATGCGATATGGTCAGGCAGTAATTTAAATAGTTTCCAGAAATCGATGCCTAAAATTAAATTACTTGTAACTTCTGTAATAATATAAGCTTTCAATAAGTGGGTTTGATTATTAAAAGTAGTGGGTAAGTCGATAAAACTGCGCGACAACAATTTATTTCCACCCGCGGACCGAATTGAATTAGTGTTGTGACACTGCTGTATTTCTAGCCCGGTTTTAGTATTACATCCAGATGGGAGTTGTTACCTTAAATTGTAATGGCTGAACCGGAATCGAGCAATTCACAAATAGGCAAACTGTTAACCGTTACGTTAACATAGGGCCGTCGGTCATTTTTAGGTTTATTATCTAGGATCGAGGCGACGGAATAACTAGAGAAATACACTTTTAGAGTGTTTAGCCAATTTCTCCAATCATTTTTGTCAAAATTAGTTGAATAGATTGTAGAACCTAATTTAGATTTTGACACGCCCCGACCACGACCAACTAGTTTTTTGGTTTTGTCGGTTTACAGTTCGGGCAGTTAGGGAATGTCACATCCCTACGGCCGCACTTGAAGTAAATTGCAAATCGCTCGCGCTTGCACTCCTTCAAACTGTGGTTAGTGACACGACAGCGCGGACAAAACTTGGACGTGACTATTTATTTATGTATTATTTATTATTTATAATACAGTTACTCACAACACTTACAGGTAGTAACCCAACACGTGCTGAGAGTCATGAGTCATTTGACAATGTCTGGCGAATTCGGTTCTATTATTAAAAAATATGTCAGCATCTGGTTGTTGAACGACCAAAGCATTGAGCAGAGATATGGCCTGACTGGTAGGCGCGAACTGTGCGGTGTTTGTGCGTACTGATGGTGCCGCGAGCAGGCGGCGCGATCTTAGCCGCGAGTATTGTTTCGGCGCAGACAGTCCGCAACGAGACAATGCCTCAGGATTATCAATTTTACCAGTTAGCAACAAGAAGTAATGCACTATAAGGCAGGACTTACGTCTCAGCTCGAGAGTGTCAATACCCACCATACCTGACACAAACAGAGACGGATATAGGTACGGATAATATCCATACAGTTTTTTGTAGAGAAATCGGCAAAACTTACGCTGTACCCGTTCCACCAATATTTTGTATTTAGCCTCGTGAGGGTCCCAGATAGCAGAGTTGTACTCGAGCTTGCTACGAACAAACGCGAAGTATAAAGCAGTAACTGCATCTCTTCCACTGAATCGAGCCGACTGTCTCATGACAAAGCCAAGCGACTTGTAAGCTTGAGCGCACATTATATTAATGTGAGTGTTAAACGTCAACATTGTATCCACAACCAAACCCAAATCGCGAATTTCTGTTACGCGCTCCAGCGGACTGCCTGAAAGTGTATACTCAAAGGTAATTGGTGATTTTGATCGAGTAAATGTGATGGTTTTACACTTCGAAATGTTAAATTCAAGGCAGTTGCGTTTGCTCCACGCTTCAACGTTGTTAATGTCCTGCTGGAGCGCACCACAGTCGTTCACATCTTTCACCCCTAAGAACAACTTCAGATCGTCAGCGAACATGAGGCATCGCGCCGAACCCACGACCGTGCCGAGTCTAGGCAAGTCATTGATCATAATTAGGAATTGCGTCGGGCCCAAATTACTGCCCTGGCTAACACCAGAAGTCGTCTCGTAGGACTCTGATCGCCAGCCTGATAACTGCACATATTGGCTCCTATTATGAAAATAATCTCCAAAAAAAATTTATCAATTTTGGACTAAATCCTATAGCTCTAAATTTCTCTAGAAGTACTGTCGTTTGGACACAATCAAAAGCTTTTTTTAGATCAAAGTAAGCCACGTCCACTTGTCTGTTCAGGTCTAATTCTGCGACAGAGTAATCAATGAGATTAATTAGATTAGTAGTAGTTGATCTACCTGATCTGAATCCATGCTGGCAATCACTAAGTTGTGACAGGACTTGCCTACTTATATGCTGGTTTATGATCGATTCAAAGATCTTGCCGAACGCCGAGAGCACGGCAATCGGCCTATAGTTCATGACGCCTGAAGCTGCCCCGTCTTTAGGTATGGGTGTGACACGAGAGACCTTCCAAAGCGCTGGATATGTGGCCGTTTGAAGAGAAAGGTTATAAATATGTAACAGAGGCGACAGAGCTAGGTTTAGACTTAGGATTGCTAGGTTCGTTGTTCTCAGTTCATTCGGGGTTATCGGGCGTGCCCTCTATAGTGGCAGCGGATAATTATTGCATGAATTATTACGCGCTCGGTTATTAGGTTTGTGACTGTAAGCTAAGTCTGGTGCCAACGTGTCGTTATTATAATACGGTTCGCGGAATGGAGAGTTCAAACATTTCATCCATTCGTAATTTAAACATAACGTCTGCAGTGTTGCTATACTGTCTATTGAAGATACTGACGGAGCTAGCACTAGCGAATAGCATGGACGTATGTTATGCAATAGGATATCTAATTTTTCACGTTCAGACAATCGCTTTGATGGTGACAGCCTAGCGAACAGCTGATTCATTATGGAGAGATAAATAATTATAGTTTCGGTAGCAAAGGTGCTACCGAAACCATAATTATTCAAGGGAGTACGGCGGCGGCTTTCATTTAATAAACGGTAGTCATAATCGTACGGTGTGAAATCTTTTATTAATTTGGTGGTGAGTTCTTCCCACGTAGTAAAATATTCTTTTAGGCCGCGGTACCAGTGGAGTGCGTTACCGGTGAATATTTCGGAGGCATATGATAAAATTTTAGTGGAAGGTAGATTACGCGCGGTTTGAAATTCGGTTACGAGTTGTAGGAACGCTCGGAAGCATCCCGTACCGTCGAGTTCTAGCTTAGACAGTTCACTAATTCTCAAATGCTCGCAATGCAACACTGGGGCTAACCCTGCCTGCGTCGAAGTAGACGGCGCAGGTTGGACTTCTGACACTTGATTGTTCAATGGCGGACAGCTCCGCCAAGAGCTTGAAGAACAGGCTGCACAATTCGGTTATGCGTTTGCAATACGCTATAGGACGTTCCATTCTACGGAGTCTGTGGAATAAGTGGTTGACAGTGGTGCAGTGCGGAAGACCTCCTAGCTAGGATCGCGTCGTAAGAAGAAAATAGCGAATCCACTCGTTTAGCCAGCTCAGAAACAGCCTCGCTAGCGCCCTCGAAGTCCACTGTGATGGCTAGGCCCACTGTGATGGTTTCCAGTAATTTAGAGAGCTGCTTCCGCAGACCTAGGACAGAGGTAGCCGGCTCCTCACCTCTGATCGTAACCTCGTATGCTAACTCGTTTTTATTTAGCAGAAAGTATTTTATGGGGTGTGAGCCCATTGTGTATAAAGGAATAAACCGCGTAAGTATACACTACACTTAATGCGCAAGCGTTCCGCCCTTACAAATGGCCTACTTTACGATTAGGCGTAAAAGTTCGACCGTTAGGACTAATTAGAAAAACGTTAGGATTCAAATTTGCGAACTATTACGTAGTAGGTAGTTACACTAAAATGTAGACAATTAGTATAACAATACGTACCGGTTCGCTGTAGCCGCACCTCCTTGCTTATAATGATGGAGAAGTGCTAGAAGGGAACTCGAGCAAGGTAAGCTAGACAATATCCTATGTAGGCGCCACTGTAGCGGGTTCTAGAAAGAAACGAAGAAGAGGTTCTATGCGTTTATTACCGAGTATTGCCTCACTTCCTATGAACGAGTATGACCGACCAACAACACGACACTGTCCTGAACACTAAGGGCTGCAGCCTCCCACGCTGTTCCCTCCGGTAGTGTGCAGGGCAGGCTGCTCGAAGGCTGCGCGTAGCGGGGTAGATCCTCGCAGACTGTTGGCTTCAGCGATTAGGCGCTGGCGGTGTGTGCGCGATGAGCGGGCAGGGCAGACTCATCCGATAGCAGTGTCGTCGAAGACGGTGCAGGGAAGTGTAGATAGCTAGGGTAGCGTAGCCCGGAGCTTTAAGGTGGACCTGGAACCTAAAGGAAAGCAGCATTAGGAGAGCCACAACCAATAGAGTCAGGCAGGCGGCGCCAGCCGGCCTCAGCTAGCAGGTAGAGAGATGGGCAGTACGCTAGCGCAGTAAATGTAGTAACTTACCCACAGTTGGGACCAGGATACACGTACGACGTAAACGTAGCACGTAAATCAGAGGATAATCAGACGATAAGAATCGGTGCCGGCCTCGCTGTCAGCCCCTTTATATACCAGAACTCTCCATCAGAGTTGGTGTCGGTGCATTACCATATAAGGGCAAAACTCCACGTGCGCGGACGATGGCTTTCTCTGATTGGCCGAGCGTATGGACGGTATTATGACGCAAATTCGGTAGGTACCGGACATGCGTTACAATAACATTCGGTAAAATCTCTGGAAGCATAGGATAAAACCAAGATAATGTTTTGATGATGATAAATTGGCATAGCAACGATAGTCGTTAAGCAAGAAGCAGGCAAAAGTTTCTAATTGGTAAACCGGGAAACAATATTTATAGAGTTCCCTAACCGAGGATAGATAATAAATAAAAACTAAGATCAGGTGTATTATGCCCACGCTGGCGGAATGCCCAGCCTGCCAGCATCACAGCGCCGTGACTTAGTCGCGGTTGGTAAGGTCACCCTCTCGCTGCCGACCCTGGTTCTGTTCATGGTCCGGAGCCGGAGGTCTTGGAACGCTGCCGTCTCCTTCTGTGAAGCAGTCATGCCCTTGTCAAGTCCTTGATCACAAGGAGACGGCGGAGCGGGAGAGGGAAATTCACCGTCCTCTCCCCAACCGTAGGTCTGGGCGTCCGGCACGTAACGATCTCCGACCACCATAACTTGGGAGCCTGTGGACGGTGAGCTCCCCGTCCGCCACAAAGGCCGTGTCCACGTAGTGGACACCACGGTGGTTTTAGTGAGTACGCCTTTAGGGGAGAGCCTCACACACCTACTCCGCCAGCCCTCAACTCGATCGTAAGATATAATCAAGTGACGGAGTGCAGACGGCTCGTAAGGAGTTTCCACCGCGCAAAAAAAAAGAAGGTGTATTATGCCCACAGAAAGTGGACACCGCGGTGGTTTTAGTGAGTACGCCTTTAGAAGAAAGCCTCACACACCTCCTCCGCCAGCCCTCAACTCGATCGTACGATATAATCGAGTGGCGGAATGCAGACGGCTCGTAAGGAGTTTCCACCGCGCAAAAAAAAGAGGTGTATTATGCCCACATAAATAATACACCACATGTAAAGCTAAGAGAATATAGCCATAGAGTCGTTCTCCACGAATAAATGAAATTGTTGTAGTGGATATCCTCTTTCTTATCTTTTAAAAAGACAATTTCCGCTCTAGGAATAAATCCTGTGTCGCGGGGGACTTTACAAACATACAACCAACAGACACAATGAACACCCAGACTCGAAACAACAATTTATGAATCGTATAAAGTATTGTCTCGTGTGGGGTTTGAACCCACAACACTTGGCGCAGTGTCAAGTGGCGAGGCGGCCGCTTGACACTGCAGTCTTATATGTGACTGAGATCTGTACAATCTGTACATACTGCCAATTTTGGTTATAACGCTTACGCGTTCATTACTAAGTTACATATTCGCCGACCACGCTCTGAGGCGGCACTACACCACTAAGGTGGAGGACATCGCGGAGTACGTGCGCCAAAAGACAAAATACACGCTGAGAGTACAGCTGCTGGAGTCACGTCACAACGTCAATTTCAAGGCGTTTGTCCCGACGTGCTTTCTGGATGTTGTGATAAAAGAGGACTTTTGGCCAAAAGGAGTGGTGTTCCGTCGCTTCCGCGGACAAGTGCTACACGAGCGCACATTAACAACGAGTAAGTGAAGCGATACTAATATAGTTTTATAAGTGTATTTATACTAACAACCAATGTATGTATGTTAGACTGTAAGGTAGGGGAGACCGGGTATGGTTGTCTCACGGGTAGGTTGTCACAGCGGTCATAACCGATAACCGAATGGCCGAATAAGCCTAATAAACGGTGTGGTAGAAGCGAGAGAGCAACAACTCGCTCCATACATGACGTCAGTCTCCTACGACATGTCATGGCATTGACACGTACATTTTTTTTTTCGCAAAGTGAGAGTAAATTTATGTACTTCTGTGTCGAGCCCCGTAAGTATAAGATTACTTTTTATAACTAGTAGCCTTTCAGTTTATTTGATGATGATAGATACGAGTTAAATGATATCGAAATAGAGTGTTTTAAATATACATTTGTTTAGAGTTATATTGGAGAGTATTTTTCTAAAACGTGCTCTGGTGCTGATTGTCTCAGATTTTCGGGGGGTGGTTGTCACACAGGATGCATGTTGACTTAATTTGTGTTTTGGAACTTTGCCATTTATACGTGTATATTACGGTACTACAATAAAAAAAATCTAAGTAATACGCCGGCAAATGGCTATTCAGAGCATGAACAACATCCTAAGAAATTATGAAAACATGTCTTGAGTGAGACGAAAGAAAAGACAAATGTTTATAAAAGTAGTAAAATAAGAAGAACTCTCATGACAACAGTGGACAAAAAAGAAAATAAAGATATTTGCTTAGTCTGCTTGTCACCATACTCAGCTAGCAAGTCTAGAGAAGTTTGGATCCAATGCTAGGATTCAAAATTATCGGCCCATGAAGCATTCACGCCGGGTCTACCAAATATAATTGCCACAATTATTAAAAAATAATACTTTCTTGAATTTAATACGTGTTTATTCTTATAAACTACCCGTAATTTCGTATGTGACTACTTACCCCAGACATTGTGACAACCATTTCAGACGCGGCGTTAAAAGTCTCATTTATCTTTATCACAAAAACATCAAATAATTTATCAACAGATAATACTAGAGAAAAGTCTGTTATTTGTCTTAAAGAACAATAAATACAATATCTTTTGGTATACAAATGTAATTCCTAAACAGTGGACTTTGGCAGTTATATAAGAAAATAAAAAATGTGATTTTCATCCCCGGTCTCCCCTATTTATGCGTCTATGCCACGCGAAATAAAATTCTAAAAGTCTTTCTAGGCAATTCTGTTCCAGAAGGATCTCCACCTTGTCGTGTTGGGGGGGGGCTCAGTAACCGTGGATTGGACACCCGCGGTGAAGCTAAGAGGGATCCCAGGAGTGGACGCTCCGCGTGGGCTTACAGGGGCCTGCGCAGAATGCGTCCAACGGTGCGGATGCGGGGGACAGTTCTGTCTGTCCCTCGCAGTCGGGCGCGGTCGCGGGAGGAGAGGCGTGTCGGTGTTGCGTTGCCGCGCGCCCTATCTCCCGCGACCAAATGGGGGCGCACCATTCTATGCGTCGTGGTGGGGTCGCAGAGGAAGAGGAGATGCGGTGTTGCGTTGCCGTCCTCCCTATCCTCTGCGGCCGCTGGGTGTTTTGGCGCCGGAGCCCAACACCTTATTTCGCCGCCAAGGCGGTTTTGTTCGGGGCCCGCCTGACCATCTGGCGGTCCAATACCCGTCGGGGGGTAGCGACAAATGCTTATGCGATTCCCTACCCTCCGAAACACGGGTACATGAGGAAGTCGAGGTGGTTTCTAGTGGTTACACCACATACTCCGGCTCTCATTTCCCCAAGAGTCGGAGATCCGAAGGGATTTTTCACCTCGTAAAACAAAAAAAAAAGTACAATTCTGTTCAGTTTTATTATTTATATTATTATTATTAATAATTCTACAGCATAATGGTTGTCATGACCATGGCCACACTTTATAGTTTAGCCGCCTACATGTTAGAAGAAAAGGAAAGACGACTTATGATATATTACAAAATCACTGTAATTAATAAGTACATGATAGAAGTAGAAGTACACTAAGTAGATATTGAGACGCAGGATGTGGTTCGGTAGTGGAGATGATTTTCCAGAGATTTTCAAGTAAGTAGGAGGACTTATATCGGTAGTCAGCTTGGAGCACAAGATTAATCTTTAGTTCTAATGCTGTTAAACTGCGTACAGAAATTTAAACATGCAATTAAACCTTTGTTACGATAAAAACAGGCGTAATATCAGGTTATAATTAAATAAGTATTCATATAAAATATTTTATCTTTTATCATTAATTATGCTGACATTTAAAACAATTTATTTAATCACATATAATATGAAATAATTAAATGTAACTAAATTATGTCAGTTCAAGGATTGTAGATTATATTATGACAGATATTATGTTATCTGTACATGATAATTGGATTAGAATTACATCATAATACGAGTAGTTTCCGCCCACTGCCCTGGCCGCATAGTTGTCGGCTTTCGTGATAAAATGTAGAACTTAGATACGTATGTATGTGTTTTATTCTGTGTGAATGTATAAGTTATATTACTGCAGAATTTCATCAACTTATGTTCAGTAGGTTAGCGTGAAAAACAGACAAATCACGAGATTTTTTTTATATATTCCTTTATGAAATTGATATAGAATTATTAGCCGGTTTCAACCGTATAGTCGCTTATTTTGAATGTATTTATAGCATAGCAAAGGCTAATAGTCTTTGCCAGTCCTACCGTGAAATGTCGATACAATAAAAAGAGGTTTTACTGTATCGACATTTCACATAAACCAAGTGTACCTGATCTAATATTTTATTGTATCAATGTAGTTACCTATCTGAGATTGAAACAAAAAGGAATAAAGATTTACCATCTGAAATACAGCTTCTTAGAATCGAGGTAGTTTTAGATTTAATGTAAAGTGTTCTAAGAAGTATCTAAGTAGAAGTATCTTAAGTATCTATTCCATGAATTCTCTTAAAAGAACAAAGGTTCTTTTAAGAGAATTCATGGAATCGTAGACATAATTTTAATGGTTACCTATCTTAATCCCAAATTTTAATATTCCGAATATCATAATCCCGAAAACGAAGTTTTGTTTGCCATATAATCGCATTGCCGAATTTTATTTGCCCATTTATTCATTTGTACGACGTTTTAGAATCCAGACGAATGAGTTCCAGACACACGAAATCTAAATGCACAAAACTCAGATGACTGTAATCCATATGCACGAAAGCCAGATTTTTAGAACAAACATTTTTGAAATACAGTTTATTGATATCCAGACAAAAAATACCCAGATTTTTAAAGTCAAGATTTTTTAAATTCAAATAAACGATATACAGAAAAACAGCTAATGAAATTCCATATTATTCCCATAAACTATTGGAAGAATTACTTGGTACTTAACCTTAACCTATCTGTAATCTGAGTCGGTTCTGGCACTCGCCGGTTGCTGCCGCGGCACGCTCGCTTCGCTCGCTTCGCTCGCTCGGCTCGTGTGGAGGGTCGCAGTTCTAACCTAACCTAACCTACTGTACTAAAGTACAGTAGTACCTACTTGTACGTGTATGGGAACCAAATAAAAAGATTATGAAAATCTGGCAATACTTTATCAGGAATATGATTGTATGGGAACCAAATAAAATGATTATTAAAAATTATTTGAAAATTAGTCGGTCCCGGTTCTTGTCTTCGGACCAAAATCGTGACTAATTGGAAGTAACTCTTCATGCCGCAAGGTTCATCTTATTGTCAAATTCCGAAGCAAATGTACTACTTTTCATTCTAGTCGATGTCCATTGGATATACGACAGCTGGATGTGATCACTTCGTACTTTATTTAGTATCTCGCTGCACTTTATTTGGGAAGCAAGAAATCACTTGCCTGCGATCTTCTCAAGAGAAGTAGCTAAACAGACTACTTTCATACTGAGTAGAGGCAACCATTTCTCACACCCTTAGGTAGATTATTTTCTGTAGTTGTTACACAATTAAAGATCTTGATGTTCGACGTTGTAACTTCCACAGCTTATACGATACTTCTATAAATTAAAACACATAACAAGTGATCCTGATTAACATCTGTGATTGGGTATAAAACACACTGCTCTCTTAGCAGACAAGATCACTACTCATTGCCCAGCAAATACCTACAAGTATATTCATTGTGTATCTGAGATTTCGTTACCTTAACCTGGGCGGAGTTACGCTCAAGGAAGACATCCTAGCACACGGCGGAACAAAATATCTGCGTCTCGAAGTCTCCAGACACCGTGTTGATTACGACTTGTACCTATCCGTATGACTTATGTACCTATATGATGTACTAGCTAGCGTCTGACGGCTTGTGTACGGCCTCTGCATTATTCTACAAGAAGATGGGTGGTCTTTGACTTTTGTTTCGGTGTTAGTATTCGGAATGCGTAAACGGCGTAGTACAGTGGTTTCAGCGGTGGCCTTGCCGTTTGGTACTGCCGTTTGTCGTGTTCGATCCTCACACGAGACGACAATTTGTGAAAATAATTATATTCAACTCTTACACTCTTAACAACAATATTTGTACTAAAAAACTCGTGTGGGGATTGAAATCCCAACACTTGTCGTAGTGTTAAGCAGTAAAGTAGCTTTTGTATCAGTTACACAATGCTAATACGTAGTTCCTATAGGTATGGATTTACCTATAAATACTAAAACGTAGACGTAATATAATATTGATTACATATAACAAAACTATAAAGGCTCCTTCGTCTACTGAACTCAAAAGCTATACAAACAGAGCAGACAGTGGAATGCAATATCTGCGTCTCGACATCTCTAGACAGCGAGTTGATTACAGCTTGTCTGTGCACACGTACTTGCACCGTGCGATAACTTGAACAACACATAGTCTTGGTTACTATTGAGCGTTTCTGTCTTCGACTGGATGCTTGATATTTCGATTTTATGTTGGCTGTTGTGGAGTTATAGGGTGGATTATGCAAAGCTCAGCGCATGCAAATGTGTAATGCGTGTCTTAGGACTGGTCCTAATATTTAATGTATCCATAGATTTGACTTCTAGGTTTTTTATACATATTTGCTATTAGCTCCATACAAAATAATGGACTGAATATTGGGACCGGCCGTTATACGTGCTGCTGCTATCGCCAACAGTAATTATCATCAGCCCTGTATGATATGTTCTATTAAGCCAAAAGATCTAGAATCTTTTATTATTATTCGACATTTCGGATACATAACAGGAACATTGAGGGGTTGCGAAGTCTGTTGTGACACAGGAAATTATACCAAAGATTGAAGTTTTTAAAAGAAAATATTCAAATTGTTTCATTGAAATAAAATAGTACCCTACAACGGACGAATCCATATCATTACGATGAAATAGATGTAATCTGGAGCTCAATGCCATTAACTTATTAGATCGTTTCGATGGACGAGGGCTGATTGCGAGTTCGCGTGACCACTGGAATGATACCGAAATAGACGCAGTAATCTTACCGTAATAGGGGTAGTTGAAATATATACCTACTTCCGGAAGAGAATGTACTACAAATCTTGTATTCGAAAAGTTTTAGTCAAACGCAGTGTGAATCTGAAATTATTATAGCAGAATCTATTGTAGTTATTATGGTTGAAAGTCTCCAATTTGTATATGATATGATATTTGCAAAAATTATATCCTGGTTTCAAGTGCAAATGCTAATTTTAATGCTTTCACAATTCTGTCTCTGCAATTTCATTAAAAAAATCTTAGCGATAAAGCCTCCGATCGTACTATACGTTAAATATTTTTTTACAGTTTAGCATTTTTGTGGCAAACAACAAAAGAACATTATTAAAAAAGCATACCTTTAAGTTCTACGCATGCAAAAAAATAAACAATATATCTGGCTTTGAGTTATAACATCAAAATGACCATCTTTCTTCTAGGATATATTATTTTATAAGTTTGGCTTCCAGTATGCGTTCGTTCATAAATCATTCACCTACTAAGAGCTTATGCAATATGCATGGGAAGCATTAATGCATGATTTGAAATGCCTCCCTAGATTATACCAAGCTACCGCTGGATGACTTTTGTTGATTTTACTAGTCACACCTACAAATGTCATTATAATTCTAAACTCAAAATGGATGAGATGAGAAACTAAAAATAGAAAAATAGAACATCTGTGGAGTCTTGTTTAGAAACATGAAACATATTCGGAAGCGGCTTTCTTTTACGATGTAAGCAAACAATAATGAAGGAATTTTTAATATGCTACCCCTAAGGGGCTGAAATATGGGCTAAATTGGTAGGCAAGGTGAAGCCTCGAGCGACTGCTTATTTTATCATTTATTATGATCGTGAATTCTCATTTGTTTCAAATAATATATTTCGATTCAAAATAAACCTAAGAAACATTTCATCTAAATATTTAGACATGTTCTTTGAAAGTTCAATTATATAATAATGTACTCTAAATCCATCCAAGTTCCAATTATATAATTTATTACTGTATAGAGAACTATAAATTCGATTTTGTTTATTTTTGTAGTTAAATTTGTAATCAGTAATGTTATAATGCAAAAGCTAGTCTATAGTCGTATTTTTAATTAGACGAAGCCAACTGACAGTAGCTAATGTCACTTTGTAAAATAATGTTGTCATATTTAAAGTAATAGTGATGCGTTTAGTTCTCGTTCAATCAGATGAACGAACATTGAGTGTGAATAGTTAATCATTTAAAACTATAAAAGAATATTATTTCTATATTACAATAAAAGTGCTCTGATATAAGTTACTAGTAGTTATGTAAGTAGTATAAATTGTTATTTTTTATACATCTACAGGGTGTAAAGGTGCTCTGATATAAGTTACTAGTAGTTATGTAAGTAGTATAAATTGTTATATTTTATACATCTACAACTACATGATGTATTGAAAATAGAACAGTCTTACAAGTTTCCTCGCAATGTTTTCCTTAATGTTTAAAACACTCGGTATTCAGTATAGGTAAATACTATAGGAACATAGTCTTCGAAAACTCGAACACCGTACCCGATATCGGCCGTTCGGCACACTAACTATTCACTAGACAATCGATGCAATTTCATTCATTCAAGAGTTTTTTTCTATCATTCACTTTGTCACAACACTATTTTTATTTCATCATAAACTGACAACACAGTAAACGTCAGTTGACTTCGTCTAATAAAAAATACGACTATAGTTGCCATACATTATTAAAACGAATAGAACATTAAAAGATTTTCGGTTTTCTTTTGTTTTCCAAATCAGAATTGGTGCACATATAGTGAAGCGCAGCTCAGCGCATTTTATTTACATTGTAATTATTTTAAATAATATCCAAAATTAATTAACTAAACAAAAGTTACAACATGCATGCACACACATAAATAAAAATAAAGTGAAAACTGATTTTGAACTCTTTCAAAATGAGCACAATGTTGATTATACTTTGACAGTGAAAAATGCTTTCCACTGTGCTTTGCTATAATTATGTGCACCGCGGTTCTTCTTTCCTTCTTCTTGGCTCTTATTTCAAAACATATTATACATTAATTATACCTTAGTCATCTTATATGAACATTGAAACTGTGATGCAAACGAAAGGAACAAAAAAATTTTCGTGGCCCTTATTTCAAAACATAATATACATTAATTACACCTTAGTCATCTTATAATTATGAACATTGAAACTGTGATGAAAACGAAAGGAACAAAAAAAATTTTTTGTGATACTTTTTCTGTCAGCTCCTACTTAACCTGTTAAAGAATAAAAAAAATCGGGCAAGTGCGAGTCTGACCCGCGCACCGAGGGTTTCGTACGCATTTTACCTTATTTGAGGTTGGTTATTACGCTAGTCCTTTTTTTTTTGTATCGGGTTGGAAAATCCTCATGGAGTCCCTCCGCCCTGGGGATGGGCAAAGGGGACTGTCAGACTCTTACTGACTAAAAACCAACCCGTGTGCCTCATGGTCCCATGTGTCGGAGGGTCGGGTTTCGCTCGAGCATACGTCGCAACCCCCCGACGGGTATTGGTCCGCCAGATGGTAAGGTGGGCCCCGAACAAAACCCCCTTGGCGGCGGATGAAGGTGTTGGGCTCCGCTGCCAAAACACTCAGCAACCGCAGAGGATAGGGAGGACGGCAACGGAACACCGCATCTCCTCTTCCTCTGCGGCCCCACCGCGACGCATCAAATGGTGCGCCCCCATTTGGTCGCGGGAGATAGGACGCGTGGCAACGCAACACTGACACGCCTCTCCTCCCGCGACCGCGCCCAACTGCGAGTGACAGACAGAACTGTCCTCCGCACCCGCACTGTTGGACGCATCCTGCGCAGGTCCACTGCCAAGCCCACGCGGAGCGTCCACTCCAGGGATCCCTCTTAGCTTAACCGCGGGGTTCCAAACCACGGTTACTAAGCCCCCCACCGCGACAAGGTGGAGATCCCACGGGGGGACGCTAGTCCTCTAAATCTGTATGAGCGCCCATACAACTAAGAGGACTATCTTAAATGCAGTCTACTATGTATGTATGGGGACACACTTAAATTTTCCACTTTTTTTTCATTTTTCCTTTATTTGTGCTGTTAGACCCTGCTTTTGGCCAAATTTCGTGATTCTAGTTCAATGGGAACTACCAAATAGGTTTTTGACCCAAAACCTATAGGGTACTTACGGTTGACCTAGAATTGTCAATTTTGGTTAAAACCAAGGTTGTACAGCACAAGTAAAGGAAACATTCCGAAAATTAAAAAAAGTTGAATATTAAGGTAAATTTTGGTACTTACAAGTTTTCGAAAAATCTAATTTTGACCATATTTTTTATCGGGTTGACCCAGGACCGTGATTTTTATACACCTAATAGGAACCATAGACCTCAGTATCTGGTTTAAATTCCAATTTGCTAGGTCCACCTGTTCCTGAGAAAATCGGTGATGACACACGGACAGACAGACAGACAGACAGACGGACAAGAAAGTGATCTTATAAGGGTTCCTTTTTTACCTTGTGGGGTACGGAACCCTAAAAATAAGTAATTTGATATATAAGAAATAGTAATTTGGAATATAAAAATAAGGCAACCGCTTGCATCTGAAACACAAACATATTTCTTTATATGTATTTATCACCTTAAAAATGAGCACATTATTCGTTTAGGCTCATATAAAGGCAAGCTCTTCAAATATGATAAATATAACGTTCATTTTATATTACGTTTTAGGTAATGGCACGAGTAACATTTCAAATTCTCGAGGGCATAGCTACAAACATTTGTGTAAATATTAATAAAAGAGCATGTTTTTTAGTCGTAAAACATTTTGTTAAGCTTATAATAAGGATACCTAAACAATATTTTTTGTCGCTGTGCTGCCAATTCATGTACTTACGTGTAATAATGTCTTAGTGGTGGACAGACAGATATGAAATGGGGAAGTCACAATTTTACTTGGCATGCTATGTAGATGATCAAAATCGGCACTTGTTCTGAACTTATACAAATATAATCGCACTACAAATTTCCCCCAACTTTGTTTATAATATCCGTGGCTGTCAGTTTTCTTAACAGAATAACTGTAAAATTTATGTAATACATCATCATCAGCCTTTAACAGTCCACTGCTCGACTAGGCCCCTCCTTTGAAAGAAGGAATTGGCCTACTATACCACGCTGGCCAAACGGGTTTCTATCAAGTTTTCCTTCTCTTGCAGTGTTATTCTTTGCATAATATGCTCCCTCTGTCGGCTCTTACGACACCCATGGGATGATATGGAGTGGTAACATTTCGTATTCGTAATCTGTCACCACACGGACAATGTAATACTCTTTTGGATTACCAAATATATGTACCAATTATATGTATGTTAGCACAGTAAATGTGTACCAGGCTGCACGATTTATATGAGGTATTTACCATGAGAGTAGTATAAAAATACGGCATTCGATTTAAAGCGAATTGACAATAAATCTATTTAAAACTACTTATCTTCATGATTTGTCTTTTAGTAAGTTAGGGCATAAGTACTTACTTTTTCTTTTTGATGTGAGTGTGTGGCCGACTCTGGTGTCACAGTTTTTAGACCACCGAAGGCTTTGGCCATGGCCTAATGATTGTGATGATAGTCATATTGATAAATATTGCGTAAACTTGGAGGGGTTTGACACTTTGCCATCTTCCTCTGCTCCAAAACCCTTGGTATCACATTTAACTACAAACGCTTGCATATTCCTTTTTCATGATTTGCATAGCAATATATCTTACGTAAAAAAGAAATGATGAATACTCTTTTTGAAAGAGAGATGGTCTATAAAATCTTTCTAGCACTCTATTTTAGTAACTGAACAACGCTCCTTTGAAACAGGTTAATAGGTTGTAAGAAGTTTAGGTCCAAAAATCGTCCCAAAATTTACATATTACTTGCGATCCTCTCCTTTTTGGAAACATTCATCCCTTTTGGAAAACATAGAAAATGTTATTCAGCACACCTTGAGCAAAATTCTAAATCTTGACATGAACGACCGAGTTTGGCTTCAAGCAACTTTGCTAGTTCGCTTGGGCGGCCTCGGCGTTCGCAGAATTACCATTGTAAGTCTACCAGCGTTTTTGGCCTCGGTCCACGGCACTGAGGAATTGACCAGGAAAATTCTAGAACCCACACTGGTTAATTCTGAGGTGCCGTGCATGACTGATGCCATTAACGCTTGGAAAATGGCTTGCCCGAGCTCTGACTTGCCCCGGTATCTATTCTCTCAGAGACAATGGGACGGGCGGCTCTGTAGCAAGATGAGAGATTATCTTTTAAATACGGCATCTAGTGTTGCAGAGCGCGGCCGTTTGTTGGCTGTGGGAGAATGGGAATCGGGGTTATGGCTTCAAGCACTTCCATCCTGCGCTTGGGAGCTGTTTGTGTTTCTCCGCATCGCTGTCACTGCGGCAAAGTCTTGGCCACCATGGCCTATCGTGCAGTAGCAGTGCAGGGCGTATTTCCCGACATGCCCACATTAACGACATACTCCGTTGAGCTCTTGTCACCACCGGAGTACCAACTCATCTCGAACCTAATGGTTTGGTACGCGACGATGGAAAGAGACCAGACGGTATGACGTTATTACCTTGGAAGACGGGTAGGCCTCTGGTGTGGGACGCGACATGCGTCGATACCCTTCCGCCATCACATCTTTCAAGTACAGCTGGATCAGTTGGCTCTGCTGCTGCATCGGCGAAGACCCTCATCACATCAGCCTTTAATAGTCCACTGCTGGACTAGGCCTCTCCTTTGAAAGGAGGAATTGGCCTACTATACCACGCTGGCCAAACGGGTTGGTATAGGGTTTGTATCAAGTTTTCCTTCTCTTGCGCCGTTTGAGGGTCAAACGTCAAATACGAAAACCTGGCTGGTAATTACGTTTTTGAGCCGTTTGGGGTCGAAACGCTGGGGTCATGGGGCCCTAGTGCACGCGCGTTATATAAAGAAATCGCTAGAAGGCTGATCGATGCTTCCGGTGACCAGAGGGCTGGTTTATATCTCGCTGAGAGAATAAGCATTGCCATTCAACGTGGCAATGCTGCCAGCCTTCTGGGCACGCTACCGCTCGGAATATTTTGACGCGTCATAGTTGGCAATTTTTTTGTATATTTTATTTACTTTTCTTTCTTACTTATTATTTCCTCTTTTGCTTTTTTATAGTTTAGGATAGTTTAGTTATATAATTAGTTTTATTTTATTGTATATAATTATGTTACCTACTTCTACTTATAAAATAGACTTATAATGTAAGAATCCTTTTTATAGGAAGTAAGTTTCTTGTCGGAATATTAGTTAATTCCTAATTGGAATGGAGAAGTTGAAAGTTATATGAAGTTTATATCTAAGCCGTATAAAATAAACATTCCTTTATGTGAAACTTGTAAAATGATTTTCTTTCAGTATTTGGTGCCTTTATAAATTCATAAATTGTGTTGCAGACGTTTTATATAAATCAATTTACTTACAGTCATGTCTACTGGGTTTTATATTAGAAAACATTTTATTTAAAAGTAAAACATGTTATACCAAATGTTCAGACAAATTAAAATCTACCTTACGTTGCAGCAATTTATTAAAAATTTTGGATTCATCTCGAAATACGAGTATAACTGAGTCAGATTGTACAAATATACTTTAAATTATTTTAGTGTTTTAAATGTGTTCTGTCTATTACCACTTTAGCCTGGCTATTCGGATACATATGTCAGTGTCTTTGCTTCTCCCTCGTATTTCGGTTTTACCATTTTCGTAATAATATCTTATGGCCGAGCAAAACACATTGAGCTATTGGACTTATTTTAATGTAAATGCCTATTTTGTACTTACATGTTCTTCCGATATAGAAACTGTTTTCATTTCTTTTTTATCGCGATGATAAACTGTTTTACAGTTACTGATGTACCCGTTGATAAAAGCTCTGAACACAAAAGTTATACGAACTTGGTCGGAGTGTTTCATGTCTAGACTCCTTTATGTTTACGCCTATGTTGTACATTTAAATTGAATGATTACATTTCTCTTAAAGTACGTGAAATATACATCTTAGTAACCAATATAATATACGAAATTCTTACGTTTTATTTTTTAGAGATTGAAATAAAAAACATGGTAAAGAATGTTATCGTTGTTTATTTTTACAGTTATTACTTTTACCAAACATGCTCTTAGCGTTATCCCAGTTTCAATCTGGGGTCCGCTTACTAGTGTAACCGGGTTCGGCTGAATATAAGCTTTTCCACAGAGCGACTGCCTGTCTGACCTCCGCAACCCGAAGAGACAGCGATATTACATGGTTTAGACTAGTGTCAGTTTATTTAGAAGGTACTGACGCCCTGTAAAGACTGTCAAAGATCTTCATGACAACCGGGACCGACGGCTTAACGTGCTCTCCGAGGCACGGGACAAGCGATAATTAACAATTCCATATGCACATAGCTCCGAACAGTTATTGGTGCGCGCCGTGGATTCGAACCCGATACCCTCTGCATGGCAGTCTGTTGGTATATCCACTCGGCTATCGCTGCCTCGAAGCCGTATCGCTGCCTCTAGTTATTACTTTTACCAATATTGATATTAAATGATATTAACACCCTAACAAATCTATTGAAAACGTATCGACAAAAGCAAATGTTTTGAATAACCGCTGAATAAACCATTTTGTAAATCGAAACTAGTAGTACTAACCACAAAAATGTGTTGGTACAACGCTTGCTAATTTGCCCCGGCCACACGTCCATCGATTGTGGGCCATTGTAATTATCAATGTAAACGTTGTCACCACAAACTAATAATTATTTACATGAATTCGACCAATCAGAATTTGTTTTGTATGTGGCGGGTAACAGGATATTTTAGATAACCAAATAGAGTGGTACAACAAAATCAATCAAAATTTGTTTGGTGAAGGAAATTAGAATTTGGTTTCCTGAATTGATCATTACTTAAGCGTCTTTCAAATCTGTACCACATATCTTAGTTTCGATTATTTGATGTTTGATTAATGGACACAAAAAAAAATACTGGTACATAATTGAAAACAAATGTAAATGAATGCCAATGTTTTAGATAACTTAGTTGTCCCGGTTGCGATTCATGCTAAACTTGAAGTTCTTTATACAGTTTTCTACAGTAACATCTCCAGTATTCTCCAACTTTGGCCACCTTAGTGGTAGATTTTAATAGGTAGTAGAGCCTTGCTGATTTCAACATGAATGGGCCGGCTCGACCGGGGAAGTACTACCCTCTCACAGAAAATCGACGTAAAGTAACGGTACCTACACTGTTGCGTTTCGTTCGGTGAGTGAGAGTGCCGGAGGCCCTATCCCCTATTCCTTCTCCCTCATCCTATCCCCATTCCCAACCCCAAGGGGCGGCAACACACTTGTGACTCCTGTGGTGTTGCTTGTGTCCATGGACGGCGGTAATTGCTTACCATCAGGCAATCCGTCTGCTCGTTTGCCGCCTATTAACATAAAAAAAAGATCCAAGTCCTTAGTTGGCACGCATATCAGCCCCTATGATGCCAAGCGTGCATAGTAAAACGTGGCCGTAGCAGTGTCGGTGACAGTCTTGCAGTTTTCAGCTATGTCACGGAAATGAAGGCACCCACGGCACGGTAATAATATCTAACAGTATTGTAACTCCATACAAACGCACGAAACTCGAGTTATACCTACGCGCCTCGAGCAGAGTACCCATTAGCACGCCATTGGACTGTGCGGACTGTGCCAAGAGTACCCACAGCCACGATCGTGCCGCAGCTCGCATACGGCGCGTCTGTAGGTATATAAGTCACGAAAGCGGCCGAGTTACAATACTGTTAGATTATATTACCGTGCCCACGGGTACAAGAGTTCATAATGTGTTCCATCCGTGTGAGCTTTTAGAACATTAAATAAAAAAATTGATGATATTTTTATCGAATATTATTCGTTAATTAGTATTCTAATTCAGTCTTTTTTAATACAGAAACTACTTTTCTTACGAAATTTGTCTCCTTATTATAAGCTTAACAAAATGTTTTACGACAAAAAAACATGCTCTTTATTAATATTTACACAAATATTTGTAGCTATGCCCTCGAGAGTTTGAAATGTTACTCGTGCCATTACCTAAAACGTAATATAAAATGAACGTTATATTTATCATATTTGAAGAGCTTGCCTTTATATGAGCCTAAACGAATAATGTGCTCATTTTTAAGGTGATAAATACATATAAAGAAATATGTTTGTGTTTCAGATGCAAGCGGTTGCCTTATTTTTATATGCCAAATTACTATTTCTTATATATCAAATTACTTATTTTTAGGGTGCCGTACCTCACGAGGTAAAAAAGGAACCCTTATAAGATCACTTTCTTGTCCGTCTGTCTGTCTGTCTGTCCGTGTGTCACCACCGATTTTCTCAGGTACGGGTGGACCTAGCAAATTGAAATTTATACCAGATACTGAGGTCTATGATTCCTATTTGGTGTATAAATCAGGGTCCTGGGAGAACCCGATAAAAAGATATGGTCAAAATTAGATTTTTCAAAAACTTGTAAGTACCAAAATTAACCTTAATTTTAAACATTTTTTTAATTTTCGGAATTTTTCCTTGATTCCTTTCCACAAGATGCAATTGATGATTGCGAGTTGAAACTACTAGAAAGTATCCACTAGAAATGCTCGATTACCTATTTGAGCGTTATCCATGCTAAGAATATGACATTAACATAACTTCACGGCTTTTATCCCCGAAGGGGCAGAGGTGTAATATTACACCCACATTTCGCCATGAATTTTTAGGTCCCACGTAATAGGGGCGAGCCTATTACCGTTACCGGGCACATCACCAGAATCCGTGCTGCTACTGAGAATTCGGAAAAACCCAGTAACACTTTTGCCCGACCCGGGAATCGAACCCGGGACCTCCGATCAGCAGTCGCATACGCTTTCCACTGGATCACGGAGGCAGCCAATTATATATACCTCATATTCTAAGAATATGCGGTATATTTCTATAAATAAAATTTAGATATTGGATCTTCTTTTACTGCCTTTCGTAGTATACTGGTCGACTTTAGCCTCTCCTAATTTGCTGCACAGTAGCACTGTGAGTCATAAGAGCATTTGGCCTCCTATAACAAGCTTGCCAGACGGCTTGGTATATGGTTTGATTTGGAGTGTCTATCTCTATGCAAGTATACTGTTTGCTTGTATATTCTTTTGTAATCTCTTACGATACTTTTGAAATGGGATAGGGTGGTGTCATTATGTTTTCTTATTCCGTCACTTAATCTTGAACACTTCTCCTTCATCTTTCGTCCTTTTTAGGTAATTAGGTACAATTGATTAGAAGTTCTATATCCACAGTGGTTGAGCCATTTGTTGTATTAGCTTATTTCATGTTTCATTATATATTTGTACTTACATACAATGCTATATTGTCGATGATACCGCGATCAAGTTAATTATGGAACCAATGTCAACGCCATTTCCCAAATTAGCAATACATGAAGCGTTATCGAATTTCATGTCATTATTATCAAATTCGATTTGCTTCATTTTTCATCATCATCAGCCTTTAACAGTCAACTGCTGGACTAGGCCTCTCCTTTGAAAGGAGGAATTGGCCTACTATATCACGCTGGCCAAACGGGTTGGTATAGGGTTTGTATCAAGTTATCCTTCTCTTACAAAGCTGTTCTCTGCATAATATACTCCCTCTGTTGGCTCTTACGACACCCATGGGATGATATGGGGTGGTGACATTCCGTATTCTTAATCCGTCACCACACGGAAAAATTATAACTACAGAAACATGTATTTTAAACTCAATCTATTGAAAATTTAAAACGTAAGTGATTTTTATATACTACGGCTCCACCCGCGTGGTTCTAATTTAACCCCTTAGGGTGAACATTTCCAAAAATACTTTCTTAGCGCGTCTTTAGATTCCCCAAGGAACATACATGCCGAATTTGAGCTTCATGTGCCCTGCAGTTTCGGCTCTGCGTTGCTATTCAATCACAGTAAAGCAAGATTTATGCATAATTTTTATAGTCTTTTAACGAAACGCAATAGCTTATTTTTTTAAATTAAGAGCATAATTAAATTATTTTTCTTTCTAATTTGATTAACAGACAAAAATGTGGCTACGTACGGCGTCGAGGTTATATGCTATAAAAATATGTTACAGCAGTTGCAATTAACGTAACATACATCTTACTAAAATACAATTATAAATGCGAAAGTATGGGAGCATGGATGGATGTACCGACGTTTGTTACTCTGTCATGCAAAAACTATTCAAACGAATTTTGATGAAACCCTGCAGCATATTTCTATATATTAGACTACCACATGGACTATTCCTCATCCCGATAACCGAAACCGGCGAAGCACTGGGCTGTAGACAGTTGATAATAGTATCACATGTGCATAGAATATACATAAGAATGAGTAGGATAGCAACAGCTAACGTCTAGCTTGCTGCATATTGCCTCGACAACACCGATTTTATTAACGTCACCGTAACGTCCTTAGTGATTTATGCTCTTCTAGATATTATACAACCAGCACCGTTACACAGTACACAAAGAATGCAAAAATTCTTAGTTTGCAGAGGTTATGCAGCTGACAAAATTTTGTAAATGTTTATGCTCTAAAAATCGCAGAAATATAATTATTGTATACTAGCCGTTTCCCGCGGTTTCACCCGCGTCCTGAGGGAACTACTTCGCGAACCCAAAAAACCCAAATATCTTACGGACCCCTATTTTTTCTAAAATAAAATATAGCCTATGTTACTCGCAGTTAATGTAACTTTCTAATGGTGAAAGAATTTTTAAAATCGGTCTAGTAGTTTTTGATTTTATCCATTACAAACAAAAATACAAATTCTACCTCTTTATAATATTATATATAAGTGTAGACATTTTAACCAAATTTTTAAATTTAACATATTTGTACCGTATTTCACGTGATTCAAAAGATTAAGCCTACCGCGGTGTTCACTACTGAGTTAACGCCGAGCTCACGCCGGACCCACGCCAGGCGTGAGTTGCAAGTGGTTGACCCTAATTCTCAATATGCTCATAACGGATATCCTATTGTTGTAGATATTATGAAACCAGCACCGTTACACAGTACACAAATAATGCAAAAATTCTTAGATTGCAGAGGTTATGCATCTGGCAAAATTTAGAAAATATTTATGCTCTAAGAATTGTAGAAATATAATTATTGTATACATATTGACCAAATTTTTTAATTTAACATATTTCTACCGTATTTCACGTGATTCGGAAGATTAAGCCTACCGCGGCGTTCACTACTGAGTTAACGCCGAGCTCACGCCGGCGTCCTGAGGGAACTACTTCGCGATCCCGAAAAAACGCAAATATCTTACGGACCCCTATTTTTTCTAAAATAAAATATAGCTTATGTTACTTGCAGTTAATGTAGCTTTCTAATGGTGAAAGAATTTTTAAAATCGGTCCAGTAGTTTTTGAGTTTATCCATTACAAACAAAAACACAAATTCTTCCTCTTTATTATATTATAATATAAATGTAGACATTTAGACCAAATTTTTAAATTTAACGTATTTGTACCGTATTTCGCGTGATTTGAAAGATTAAGCCTACCGCGGCGTTCACTACTGAGTTAACGCCGACCTCACGCCGGTCCCACGCCAGGCGTGATTTGCAAGTGGTTGACCTAGTTCTCAATATGCTCATAACTGATATCCTATTGTTGTAGATATTATGAAACTAGCACCGTTACACAGTACACAAAGAATGCAAAAATTCTTAGATTGCAAAGGTTATGCATCTGGCAAAATTTAGAAAATATTTATGGTCTAAAAATCGTAGAAATATAATTATTGTATACATTTTGACCAAATTTTTAACTTTAACATATTTGTACCGTATTTCACGTGATTTGGAAGATTAAGCCTACCACGGCGTTCACTACTGAGTTAACGCCGAGCTCACGCCGGGCCCACGCCGGGCGTGAGTTGCAAGTGGTTGACCTAATTCACAATATGCTCATAATTGATATCCTATTATTACTATTGCATCAAGTTGATTTGCCGACACTTGCTATAATACCCGTAGTTAGCCGTGCTTCGGGAGGTGCACAGAATTACCGGTCCCAGATTTGTTCTCAGAACAAGAACCGTAAGGTTATTTCGGAGGCTTTCGGGTGACGTATAGATACTGACACTGCAATTGGCCACACACTGACATGAAAGATAATTATTTTCTGTTCTCCTTCGTGTGAGTGTATGGCCAACTCTGATGCTGGATTTCTTAGACCGTCTAGACCGACAAGAATATGGACCGATAGCTTTACGTGTTCTCCGAGTGACAGTGGCGCTCTGATGCCACACGCGGTCATCCATCTAAGTGGCAACCTGTGCAAGCGTTGCTTAACTTTGCAGATACATAACGAATGGCGAGCACTACGCGGAATGAATGCATTACCATTTGAAATGCTCGCATACCGCTACTTTGTGTCATTATTTTGGCGCTGCATCTCGGTACAATTTGAATTTGTCACGTGCATTTCTCGTTTACACATGAAAGCTATAAACTAAACTATGTACGTATACGTAATGGAATGGGTCGTCGTAATCAAGAGATTGAAATCTATATCTTGTTTGTTTGCAATGCTAAGTACTTGTGCGTTTAGTGGTTAAGAGGTATTTATATAGAGCAGTTGTTAGCAAAGAAGGCTTAAGACTAATTTATTACACAATGTAGATTGGAAATATCTGACCGAAAAAGCTCAACCATCTCGGACATGGTTGCCTTACTGCCATCAAGCAAAGAAGACACTCGGATGAATCATAGTCAGATATATGTATATTATTTTATTGACTTACGCTTGTATCTCTGAAGGGGTACGCAGGTGTGTAATATTACACCTGCATTTCGCCATATTATGAATTTGTAGGACCCACGTAATAGGGGTCGAACTTAATGCCTATACCAGGTACTTTGCCCGACTCCTCACTGCTACTGAGAATTGAAAAAAACTCAGTAACACTAATCTCCACAGACCAAAGAAAACACAATATAATAAATAAATAACTTCTCATTTGGCAATAAAACGGGTAATAACAACTCTATATCGATAAATTATTTGCCTACAGAGAATTCAGAGGCAATCAAGATATATTAATGGCTGTCTTTGATATTCAAAGTCATGTGCAGACGCTCTTTAGTCTATGGTCAACGGTCACCAATGGTCATATCTGACCACGCAGGCTCGGCTTGTAGTAATTGTTTGTGCTACACGATATAATAGATCTGTAGTGATATGTTTCACGAGATTCTGTGCATAGTTATGTATTGGTATATTGGTTGTTTGCGTGCTCGGCATGGTATTGAAATACATAAATATATCTCCAACTTGTTAGGTCTAAAAATAACAATGAGCAGCTACATGAGCGACTTTAGTAGTAGTTTGACTATGGGTACCTAATATTGGTTCATATTACGTTTGGGCTAGTAACGAGATTGCTAGATGACTACAATAACTAGTCACTGTCTATTCAATCGTGTAAGTAATTATTAAAGGTAATTGGTAGCATCTAAACTTCTGTCTTGTCCGTGGTGACGGATTAAGAATACGGAATTTCACCAGCCCATATTATCCCATGGGTGCCGTAAGAGCGGACAGAGGGAGCTTATTATGCAGAGAAAAGCAACCCGTTTCGCCAGCGTGGAATAGTAGGCCAATAAGTCCTTTCAAAGAAGAGGCCTAGTCCAGCAGGGGACTGTTAAAGGCTGATGATGATGAGACATTTCTTACTGTGACGGTTGAAAACTCTAGTGACGGGTCTTTCTACAACCACTCAAAGTCTTATTCACCTCAAAGTTGAGTTGAAACCTGTTGGTATGTACGACCCTCGAAATAAGATCGCCAACACATCTAAAACCAGTGCGGTGTAACTTCGGTTGCCACTGTGACGTTGCACGTGGGTCAACGCTATTTATTTAAATAAAATATCGATATATATCGGTAACAATATGTTTAGTTCAGTTAAATGAATCTATAGAACCTTTAGCAAGAGGAAAAGAAAACTGATTTACACAATTTTGACTCCAAAAGAAGTTAATAGAGGGGGGGTCGTGTAGTCCAAATAAAACGCACTCCCGGATATGCAGATAAGACGACTTAGCTTGCGATGCTGCGGCGGCCAGAAAGGGACGGTCACTTCCGCGCCACGGTATAAATAGCAGCTTGAGGTGCGCGGGAGATGAAGACGGCCAGCCGGACCGGAGTAGTGGGAGGAGGACGTCCGCTACAACGTCACACACTCCCCCATTAGGCCAGAATTTTCCCGCAGGGAAAATTCTGTGGCTGGTAGGCGGCAACTGCATTCCGGAACCCTGAAACAGATGAGTAGTGGTGTCAGTAGGTTAAGTACAAGGTAGCTACTAACCCTGAAAGAAAAAACCAAGTATAACCCTCGACCATTCATACATCACCAAGCATTGAACGTTCCTATTACCTGACATTTATCACATTCAAAAAGCCTACACACAGTCATACGTGGGAACAAGCCAGCATTAATTCCCGATGCGAGCCGTGTTCTAAATAAATACAAGACGCGCCAAGAGGTATTATACGTGAAGTTTGAGAAAATAGCTACCAAACCTAGATTGTTAGGCACCACCTGACAACACGGGTTCGTTAAATGCAAAGTAAATATATATATATATATATAAGTAAGTAAGTAATTCTTTATTGTACACCACAAAAATGCAAATACAAGAAAAAAACAAATTTTAACAATAGATGCACAATTGGCGGCCTTATCGCAAATAGCAATTTCTTCCAGGCAACCATTCTATGATGGACATAACCGTAAAAGAATACAAGGTAATTTGATGGTGTAGTGACAGATGAAACATAACATTTGTTTTAACATATACATATATACAAATAAAATACAATAAATACATATACTTATAATACATATTCATATAATACATATCCATATATACATATGTTTGAAATAGAATTAGTTTTTATTATATGTCAAATCGATTAGATCGATTGAGTAACATTTTGTTTAGTCTATTGAAAATTTCTGACAATGGTCACACTGAACTGTCACTTCCGTTCTTCCCGCGTTGAAAAATTACTACGTTGTCGTCTCGTACGTAAAATAATTGATCGCCTTTTGAAAAGCACCTCCTTGTAGCTACGCGAATAGTTTGTGAAATCTTATAGATTGCCGCTTTTTGACTTCCGGCACGGTTTGTGACATATTGAACATTTGTGAAAAGTTATTGTGAGCACACCTTTTTGCATTTCGTGTGAGTTGATTAATTGAACTAAATAGAGTAAACCGTCTTGAATGCCACCTGATCTAGTGCTGGCAACGGTAAATTGTGATAAAAGACATTGTGAACTATTCATTGACATTTGAATCCTGTGAACTTGCATCGTGCATTGAAGACGCTGCGTTGGAGTCTGGTAAAGTAAAAATAATTCACTTGCTAATATTGGCCAATTTAGTCTCGCGTGTGTCGTGTCTAGCTTGCCTCCAGGACTCCACTCAAGAACATCACCAGGAGATATTTGGTAAGACATTTTATATTAGAATTTATATTCATTCGCTGTGCTACCACAGTATATGTTGGACCTTTGCCTTGGGCTGAGACTGGATGAATTAATCGCTTCCACTGATCTCTGTAAACCTTACCCGATCTCACCTCAAACTCTAGACATAATTTTTTGATAGTAAGAGCGTGGTTAACTGTGCCTATATTGTAAACTTGTATCTTAGCCGTTGATTGTATCTGAACTCAGATTGGTGTTGTATGAGCTATATATCTCACCTTGTAGACAGTATTGTAGTGTTTGTCAGGTCAGTTATTGTCTAAAATACATAATATTTAATTGTATAAGTTGACCTAGATAATTTGAAACACATTGTCACACATAACCTCAATCAGTAATTGTTGATTTGTATTGTTGAAAAATCTAACTTCAATTTGTTGTTGCATTAATAAGTCAGTTTGTTTGGATACATAACAGCTGTATGTATCAATAAATTTAGTAAATTTAGTTTATTGCATATATTCATAAACAACCAACTTGACCTTGCCACTTGGGCGGGTCACATTAATAAACTTTGTTTTGTTAAAATATAGATAATATTGCTAGGTAACACATATTCTGTGCTTACTTCCTATTGTATATCTCAAATAACACAGCCAGTCTGTCTGTTGCAAGTAATTAGTTAATTTATTTGAATATTTAACTTTAATTAACTTATTCGAAGGTTCAACCTTTGATAACTTTGACTTTGTTTTGTGTCAATATATATTGAAACTATTAATTTTGTTGGACAGTAGATACCTGTCACTTGTCTGCACTTGCAGTAAACAGGCTAACATTTTGTTGGTTTCAAAGAATTAAGAAAAATTAAGTTTTGATTGTTAATTTTATTTAACGCTTGTCCGGGCTCTTTTGAATTTTGATTATGTCAGCTATCAAGGACTTGCGTGCGGCTGCTGGTGCTATTGCATCAGATTTGCGCTGGTTTGCCTCGGCCAGTGCTTTAGCGAACCGGCCTGATCGCCAGCACGCCTTACTTCAAAGGTACGAGCGGATCGATGATCGCCTGGCAAGTGTGGAACAGCAGTTCCGCACTTTCAGCGCTTGCTGTCTCGAAGTGTCAGTCACTGATTTCACTGCTGACCAGCGAAATAAAGTCAGCGAAGACTATGCCCAGGTCTTAGACCTGTATGATGCTGTCTCTAATAGTGCGAGACAACTAGTTGCCGATAGGGAAGGGCAACCCGGCCTGAAGCAGTAGCTTCCTAGGTCAGCACCGGGGCTGGTGAGTAGGCTCCCTACTTTGGACCTCCCCCATTTTGATGGCTGCCTAGGAAGCTACCTGGGCTTCGTTAATTTGTTCGACAGCCTAGTCAATGATAGGGCTGACCTTCGGCCGGCACAAAAGTTGGCCTATCTAATGTCGGTTCTGGATGGGGAGACTAAGGGCCTCATCCAGCATCTGCCCGTGTCTGACGAGGCGTACCAGACGGCTCGAGACCTAATTGCCCGTAGGTACCATAATAAGCGTGGCCTCGCCGATACGCACATCGAGCAGATTTTGGGTTTGCCGACGCTCACCCGGGTCTCTGGGTTGCGCACCCAACTTTTGAACCCGCTTTTGGTGGCCATCAACGCACTTAAGTGCCTTGACCTGCCCGTGGACCAATGGTCCTATCTATTGGTGCACATTGTGCTGAAGAAGCTGCCTGCCGACCTGAGGTCGCGTTTTGAACAGCGCTTTGGTGGGGATAGCGCGACCCATCTGCCCCCCTTTGCTGACCTGGAGAGGTTCCTGGAGGATGAGTGCCGGGTCTTGGACAACTCCGGTGGTGACACGCCGGCTAAGACGCAGCCGCCCAAGGTCAAGGAGCAGGCTCGCGGTCACACCCGAGCCAATGTTGACCGGCGCCCTCCTCGCTTTGCGGTCACGCAGAGCCCAGCGGAGTGCTCCTACCGCAAGGTCACGGGGCACAGAACGGCCAGTTGCAGGGCATTTTTGGACCTTAATGTCGCCTCTCGTAGGCGCATCGCGAATGCCCGCCGCCTTTGCTTCTCTTGCTTGGGGTCCCACTACCAGCGAGACTGCCCAAACTCTCGCCCCTGTCCTCACTGTGGAGGACAGCATTTGGACATTCTCTGCATGAATGCCAGAGAGGTAGGCCGCTTGTCCAACTAGCCGACGCCGCGCACGGGCGGGTGTTTTGAAGGTGGCAGCCGAGGCTCACCGGCGCGTAGCCGAGAGTCTCCTCGCTCAATTGATCGCCACTCACCCCGCTTGGAGAACCGTAGCGTGCGCACGCCTCCTCTCTCTCGCGCACCTGAATGTGCGACCGCCCAGCGTCACCAGCACCATGACTGCTGCCCCAGGTATTCCCCTCCTTTGGCGGAGCGTCCCCGCCTTGACTCGCGCCCACCTCGTTTTGGGCGGGTGCGTCATTATGACCCCCCACAGATGGCGCGCGGATCGAGTCATCGCGCTTTTGAGGACTTCAAGCCGCACCCTCATTTTGACTTGCCAGGTCCTGGCCAACGGTCGCCGCCCAGGCAACAATAGGTCATTGACCCCTGCCCTATAACTCCAACCTCCCCCATTGAGACCGTTATCCTACCAACGGTTGCTGTTAGGGTCTGGGGACCCACGGGGACCTCTGTTGTTGTCCGTGCTATATTGGACACAGGTTCACAAGGTTGCATTGTTTCCACTTATTTGGTAGGGCAGGTTAAATTAAATATGGGCTCTTTTCCGAATTGTATAAGGGACATAGGTGACGTAGCCTCTAATGTTGAAGGGCAAGTTAAGGTTTTGTTTGGCCCTGTTGAATCTTCACACCCGAGGATTAGAACCTCGGCTATTGTGCTGAAGAATATTTTGGGTATGCACCCACAGAAGCAGCTACCTGCTGCTGTGGTGAATTTGACATCGGGATTGGAACTGGCAGACCCCAAATTTGACACACCGGGACAAATCGACTTGTTGATTGGCTCTGATGTCCTCGGTGGAATTTTGATTGGTGGGAAACGGGTCTTGGTGCCAAATGGTTTGACTGCCATCCCGACCATATTTGGATTTGCTTTGATGGGACCTGTACCTAGGGACCCCCCTGCACCCGAACTTGATAATTTGTTGGCTGTAGGCTCTGCTCTCTCTGATGCGGTTCAGAGGTTTTGGGAAGTAGAGGAGCCCCCTCAAGCTGCCCGTTTGAATCCAGAACATGAGGAGTGCCAGCTGTTCTTCCAGAACAACACTGGTCGACTCCGTTCTGGTCGGATTATTACGAGGCTACCCTTCCTGTCTGTTCGGCCTCCGCTTGGTGAGTCACGACCTTTAGCCGAAAAGAGATTGTTGGATATGGAGCGTCGCATGGGTCGTGATCCGGAGCTCAGACAGAAGTATATTGAGTTCATGAGAGAATATGAACAGTTGGGACACATGTCAGTATCAAATTTGGATTGGCGTTCGGTGGAGCATTACTTTCTCCCGCATCATGCGGTATTGAAGCCATCGACTGGCAAGCTGCGCACAGTGTTTGATGGTTCTGCGCAGACTTCAACAGGCGTATCCTTGAACCAGTGCTTGCATTCTGGTCCCAAGTTGGTCAAGGACCTTTGTGACGTCATCACCAGCTTCCGACGACATCATTTTGTCTTTGTGGCCGACATAAAAATGATATTCAGGCAGACTATTATCCACCCTGATGACCGTCGCTTCCAGCTGATCCTTTGGAGAGAGTCTCCTCGCGATCCCATGGTCGTCTACGAGCTCAATACAAATACGTACGGGTTAAGATCAAGCCCCTACTTGGCAATACGTTCTCTTTGGGAGCTCGCAGACCGAGAAGGCTTACGTTTCCCACGAGACTCCGCCATCTTGAAAGACGATATTTACGTCGATGACATTTGCTCAGGCGCCTCCACAGCGGACGAGGCGATCCTTCTGTGGGACGAATTGATAGGTATTTTGGCCTCCGCTGGTTATGAGTTGCGCAAATGAATTTCCAACTCACCAGCGCTTTTGGAAGGCTTGCCAGAGGACCATCAGCAGGATCCACATTTGTTTGAGATTGTTGACAACCCCGCCATGATGGCTGTTCTCGGCGTTCAGTACAGACCAGTCCAAGACATCTTTACATATAACGTAGACTTGAAATTGCCGTGTTCTTGGACTAAACGTCTCGTATTGTCTACTGTCGCCAGAACCTTTGATCCGAACGGTTGGATTTGTCCTATCATATTTTGGGCAAAATGCTTCTTGCAGAAGCTTTGGACAGCAGGATTGACCTGGGACGAACCTCTGCACGGCACTCTTGTTGAGGAATGGACCTCTTTTGTATCCTCACTTCCTGCCGTGAATGAGATCTCCTTGCCTCGTCCCATCCTTCCTCATGGGAAGTACAAGGCCACCCTTCACGGGTTTTGTGACGCCTCGGAACGTGATCACGCCGCCGTGGTGTACTTGCGCACAGTCAGTGCCTCAGGTCAGGTGAGAGTCTCCCTGATCATGGCGAAGAGCAAGGTAGCACCCCTTCGGACATCTCTGACCATTCCGAAATTGGAGCTCTCGGGAGCAGCACTACTTGTACGCTTATTGAACCACGTGTCCAGTACTTTGAGTAAAAGCATTTGTATTAATGGGACCTACGCCTGGACAGACAGCCAAATTGTTCTTTGTTGGTTGAAGGCTTCTGTCCACACCTTGGAGGTATTTGTCGCTAATCGCGTTTCCCAAATCCAGAAATCCGAAGTCAAACTTGTTTGGAGACACGTGCCAGGTGAGCTCAACCCCGCTGATTGTGCCTCGCGCGGATGCTCGACGCCTAGTTTGATAGGTCATTCGCTGTGGTGGGGTCCGGAATGGTTGAGTCGACCAGAAATTGATTGGCCTCGAACGCCAATTTTGAATACTTCTAAATTGCCGGGTCTACGAACACTCGCTCTTGAGAAGGTAAAATGCGCCTTCGACCCCGATTTCCTGTTAAATCGTTACAGCTCCCTCGACAAGTTGTTGGGTGTTACGGCTGGGATAAAGCGTTTTGTTTTTAATTTTAGGCACCCACAACAGAAACGTCTGACACCGTTTCTCTCACCACAGGAACGACAGGAGTCCCTCACCTTTTGGGTTCGTTCTGTGCAATTGGCGCATTTTGAGAAGGAGATTGCTATTCTTAAGTCAGGGAGATCGAAATTATCGGGAGCTGTATCTAAATTGAACCCCTTTTTGGACGATACGGGTCTCTTGCGCGTTGGAGGGCGTCTCAAGAACGCCAACCTTCCCTACGGGGCACGTTACCCCTTTTTGTTACCCAAGGACGGTCATTTGGTACGTTTGTTGGTAACTGACCGTCACCTCAAAAATTTGCATGCTGAATGTAATGCTTTGTTGGCCATTCTGCAACGCGAATTTTGGATCTTGTCCTCCCGAAGAATTATTCGGAGTGTGGTCTTTCGCTGCATCCCTTACTATAAGCTCAAGGCTTCTACCATATAACCCTTGATGGGAGACTTACCGGCAGATCGCGTAACTGAGAGCAGTATGTTTGACGGTGTTGGCATGAAATTTGCTGGTCCCTTTTTGGTGAAAACGTCGTCACTTCGAAACAGCAAGAATGTTAAGGCCTACTTGTGTGTTTTTGTTTGCCTCTCCACAAAGGCCGTTCATTTGGAACTGGTCTCCTCGCTTACGACCGAGGCGTTTGTAGCCACATTTGACAGATTTGTATCCCGCAGAGGGCTGCCTTCCTTGATCCGTTCTGACTGCGGCACTAACTTCAAGGGCACGTATAATTATTTGAATGATGTTGTTCATTTTCTTGAAACCAACAAGGCTGATATGGGTGATAGGCTTGCCCGACGTGGGATAAATTGGTTGTTTTCCCCACCAAATTGTCCAAACTGGGGTGGTATGTTTGAGGCCGCCGTAAAATCGGCCAAAACACACTTGCGCAGGACAATCGGTGAGTCTGTCCTTACATTTGAGGAACTCGCAACTGTGTTTTGTAAGATTGAGGCCGTTTTGAACTCTCGGCCATTGTGCCCGATCTCCTCAGATCCGAATGATTTGGAGGCCCTTACGCCGGGCCATTTTTTGATTGGTCGCCCACTTGTCGCCTTGCTTGAGTACGCCTATATTGATACGAGATCTGGGGCCCAATTCTGCTATTTTAGATGACATCGACATCATATTTTGAATGGAATGAGATTATATTTTGAATTGACTCAAAATCGGTATTCTGCTACACAATGTCATTCTATTCTAATTTCGATATAATTATTCAATTTAATGTCAAATATCCTGACTTGAGTAGGTATTGCCATTAATGAAATAATTAACTTTATTGCTGGTAATTTGATGTTACAGCGTTGCCTGTGATTTGTTTTTTATGTAATATGCACGCAAGTACGCTCTCTCATTTTATTTCACTTTAACAGTTCCTTACGATCTGGTAGATGTTTCGGGAAATCTCTTCTTAGTCAGAGCACATGAGTAAATAAACCGAACAGAGAGACAGCTTCTTAAGAGCTTGTAAATTTGTTACCTATTTTGGTAGGGTTGTCACAATAGGTTAAGACAAATCGCTTGTTCGGTATACGACAGATTCTGGATTGGACAGATTCGTGATTTGACAGATTCCCAACTCGACAGATTCGTGGATTGGGCAGATTCTTGGACTCGACGGATTCGCTATACGGCAGAAGTACAGCTGATGTAAATAAAATAGCGAGTGGAACCAAAAAAGGCATGCACCTGAAACTTTTAAAAGCACGGAATAAAAATATACATTTGTTGCCAAGGACACGACGTGACGACGTGATTTAATTGACATTCCCAACGATACCACTAATCGTGTTGAATATTTTCTGGTAATATGATCTATTTTGCTAATAAACATAGGAATCTCCTTTAGCTATTATGGCCACTAGTTTTACCACGGGGATAGGTATCTAAAATAAGTTTAAAAAGAAATTGTGTTAGACAAATGAACGTCTACAAAACAAATGACTATAAAATGACAAACCATCGATACGGCTTATAAAAAACAGGTGCATGCGATTTTCGACCTTATTGACGTAACTCGCTCTTGAGAAGGTAGAATGCGCCTTCGACCCCGATTTCCTGTTGAATCGTTACAGCTCCCTCGACAAGTTGTTGGGTGTTACGGCTGGGATAAAGCGTTTTGTTTTTAATTTTAGGCACCCACAACAGAAACGTCTGACACCGTTTCTCTCACCACAGGAACGACAGGAGTCCCTCACCTTTTGGGTTCGTTCTGTGCAATTGGCGCATTTTGAGAAGGAGATTGCTATTCTTAAGTCAGGGAGATCGAAATTATCGGGAGCTGTATCTAAATTGAACCCCTTTTTGGACGATACGGGTCTCTTGCGCGTTGGAGGGCGTCTCAAGAACGCCAACCTTCCCTACGGGGCACGTTACCCCTTTTTGTTACCCAAGGACGGTCATTTGGTACGTTTGTTGGTAACTGACCGTCACCTCAAAAATTTGCATGCTGAATGTAATGCTTTGTTGGCCATTCTGCAACGCGAATTTTGGATCTTGTCCTCCCGAAGAATTATTCGGAGTGTGGTCTTTCGCTGCATCCCTTACTATAAGCTCAAGGCTTCTACCATATAACCCTTGATGGGAGACTTACCGGCAGATCGCGTAACTGAGAGCAGTATGTTTGACGGTGTTGGCATGAAATTTGCTGGTCCCTTTTTGGTGAAAACGTCGTCACTTCGAAACAGCAAGAATGTTAAGGCCTACTTGTGTGTTTTTGTTTGCCTCTCCACAAAGGCCGTTCATTTGGAACTGGTCTCCTCGCTTACGACCGAGGCGTTTGTAGCCACATTTGACAGATTTGTTATTGACAATTCATGACAGACTTTTATTTGGTATTTTCTTGCTTTCTGACATTGATACGTTATTAAAATTGCAAATTCTGAGTTACGTCAATAAGGTCGAAAATCGCATGCACCTGTTTTTTGTAATCCCTATCGATGGCTGATCACTTTTTGATAGTCATTGGTTTTGTAAACATTAATTGCTTTTACACAATTTCACAACTAATGAGTTGTTAAGTATTTCGTTGCCAACATTGACAATATTTATTTCAAGATCGAAATATTCGCGAATCTTTTGCTAGAGCAATTCAACAAATGCGACAAAATTATCAGGAGTTATTATACCTAATTAAAAAACCCAATTGTACGTTACCATTGTTAAAATCTTTATAATGATTTAATTATTTCATCTAGTATTATTCATACACAACGAATAATAAACAACCATTATTAATAATAAAACACCACTTTTTTACATTAAAATATTAAAACTTGCAACGTACAAAACAAACAACGTGCGTCGTAATAACCCTAAGATTATCAACTGCCTGTGCCTACGTAAACCGGTTCTTTCCACTCTCGCCGCGTACACGACAAGCGGCCAGTGGTCACGCACACATAAGCCGCGTGCTCGTAGTAGTGCAACCGATTCGCGCTGTTGTATGAAGCTGTGTCTCTGTTCCGTTTATCTACTCATGTGGTCAGGGACCGTAAGGGTGCAGCATACGGTCCTCGAGGAACGTACATGCCAATTTTTAGCATCTTGTGCCCAGTAGATTCAGCTGTGCATTGCTGTTAGTCAGGGAATTGTGAATGAATTTTATATATACAGATGATACTACCTAGCAGTGCAATATGGCAGTCTATAATACTAACCAGTACCATTTTAGTAAATGAATTTATTCGTTGGATTGTGAGAGATTTTTTGATACATAATCAATAATGTTACGTACGATTTGAAATCGAACATTTAAAATATGGGTGTTTTGAATATGTGTATTTACAGTTAGACGTTTGTCTTTGTACAAAAATATATTTAGCAGAATACCGTTTATGTATTGTTCAACTCTCAATATATTCGCAATATCATTTCAATGTCTCTTAATTTAGGAGAATACCATTATGACGTAAATATGACACTGACATCATATCGAAACTGCATTTTGAACAAATATAATTAGCAGAATTGGGCCCCTGGTCGTCTCTCGCGTTTTGAATTGGTACGCCAGATTACTCAGAGCTTTTGAAAACGCTGGAATTTGGAATATTTGCACATACTCCAGCAACGCGTTAAGTGGACCGACAAGACCGATCCACCCAAGATTGGTGACCTCGTTTTGATCAAGGAGGCTAACCTTCCGCCACTCAGATGGCGCAGGGGGCGCATCCTTCGTTTGGTAACTGGGGCTGATGGAGTTCCCCGATTTGCTGAGGTCTTGGTGGACGGTTCGATTCTGAGGAGAGCGGTTGCAACATTGTCACGTCTACCAACTAATTAGCGGACCGGTAGGCCGGTCCGGGGCGGGTGGATGTTTGAAATAGAATTAGTTTTATTATAAGTCAAATCAATTAGATCGATTGAGTAACATTTTGTTTAGTCTATTGAAAATTTCTGACAATGGTCACACTGAACTGTCACTTCCGTCCTTCCCGCGTTGAAAAATTACCACGTTGTCGTCTCGTACGTAAGATCGCCTTTTGAAAAGCACCTCCTTGTAGCTACGCGAATAGTTTGTGAAATCTTATAGATTGCCGCTTTTTGACTTCCGGCACGGTTTGTGACATATTGAACATTTGTGAAAAGTTATTGTGAGCACACCTTTTTGCATTTCGTGTGAGTTGATTAATTGAACTAAATAGAGTAAACCGTCTTGAATGCCGCCTGATCTAGTGCTGGCAACGGTAAATTCTGATAAAAGACATTGTGAACTATTCATTGACATTTGAATCCTGTGAACTTGCACCGTGCATTGAAGACGCTGCGTTGGAGTCTGGTAAAGTAAAGATATTTCACTTGCTAATATTGGCCAATTTAGTCTCGTGTGTCAATTTAGTCTAGCTTGCCAATTTAGTCTAGCTTGCCTCCAGGACGCCACTCAAGAACATCACCAGGAGATATTTGGTAAGACATTTTATATTAGAATTTATATTCATTCGCTGTGCTACCACAGTATATGTTGGACCTTTGCCTTGGGCTGAGACTGGATGAATTAATCGCTTCCACTGATCTCTGTAAACCTTACCCGATCTCACCTCAAACTCTAGACAACATATATATTATATATTTCAATATATATCAATATAATCACATATAATCATATAGGGAGTTGAGGGATAATGACGGAATTACATTGACAAATAGTGTTGCTTCAGTGCATTTTTGAAAATTTTTAGTGTTCTTGCTCGTCTAATTTCAACTGGCAGCGCATTCCACAAACGCACAGCCTGAACAGAGAATGATTTATCATAGAAGTTTGTGGAATGTGGTGGCATCTGCAATCTCAGATCCTCTGACGACCTCAGGCACTTTGAATGTGTGTTATGAAGGAACTTAAAATGTTCTTTGAGATACATGGGTGTGTTAGGATTGAACAATACATTGTATAGTAAAATTAGAATATGAGTATTCCTAAGAAGACGAATCGGGAGCCACTTGAGTCTGCTACGAAATTCAGATACATGATCATATTTGCGTAAACCAAATATAAATCTTATACAAAAGTTTTGGAGGCGCTCAAGTTTATCAAGTTGCTCCTCATTAAGGTCAAGATAGCTGACATCGGCATAATCGAGTATTGGAAGAAGCAAAGATTGTGCAAGCGCAGTTTTGGTGGATATGGGAAGAAAGTTCCGCAGCCCACGTAATGAACCTGCTGATGCAAATACTTTACGGCTTGTCGCCTGCATCTGACGGCCCCAGGATACAGTTTTATCCGGATAAATCCCCAGATTTTTTACATTATCTGCAACTGGTAAAATGTTGCCATCGAACAGAATCTGAGGCAGTATTAAATGTTTGGAGATAGAATTTATGAAAATTCTATCTCCAAACATTTAATTATATATATATATATATAAACATAACATAACATATCTTCACGCCTTTTATCCCCGAAGGGGTAAGCAGAGGTGTATTACACAGCCACACTTCGCCAGATATGTTTCGGTCCCAATGTAATAGGGGGCGAGCCTATTGCCATCTACCGGGCACATTATTAAGCGAGCGATAGTTAACATTTTTAATACACACATAATTTCGAAAAGTCAGAGGTGTGTGCCCGAGGTACCTGGGGATCGAACCCGAGACCATCGTCTCGGCAGTCCGTTACGTACACCACTGGGCTACCGCCGCTTTTTATACATAAATTGTAAATATGCATCCGATTATCCGATCTCTAGTCATAACTACGACGCATTCCAATGCCGCGACTCAAGGACAATAAATAATTTCAAACTTGATACAATAACCATTAGAGGCAAATACACAATTCGGGATAGATTGAAGTGAATAGTATATCACCGAAGCAGACATATGATGAGATAGTACATACAACAGTAGCTTAAAAAAAACAGGTGAGAATCGAACCAATAGACCGATCAGACAACAGATTTTTAACCCTGTGGTTAAAAATCTGTTGTCTGATCGGAAAGCCATGAGTGAAAATTTTTTTTTAGATTCCGATTATTCATTACTAAAGCTATATGTTACAAGATATTTGGGTACAAATTTAAGCTACAATTTGAAGTTAAATTTTTTTATAACATTTGTAAAAAAAATATGAAGTTATTTTTGTGATTAGATAATTAGTGATAAGCATTAATTATTTTATTTTTAAACTTTGTAGTGCATTAGTTTAAGATCTTTTATATGGAAATAACCTAGTGGCTGCAAATATCTGATAGTTAGATAGTTATCTGATAGTTGGTTAGATAAACTATATTTCGGAATGTTGTAAGTCAGCTGTCTTCACTGTGGTGTCTGCCGCGATGTTCTTGAAGACATGGCGCTACACAGGCGCACGCCTTCGCAAAGTGCCCTGCTCTCAGTTTGACATGAACTATTGTGCGGAAGAAAATAACCTGGAATACCACCGTCTTTTTTTGCGAAGCAGTAATGCTAAATAACAAGTCATGGCGTCGAAAAGCCCGTAAAATTTTCCGATTACCGTAAGCACGTGTAACCTACGGATGAAAGTTCAAGGTGTCCACCACCGTCTTAATAGTTACAGGACGTGGAAGCGGCGCAGCACAGTATATTATTGGTAAGGTCCACTTACGCGGACCGAATTGCGGTGAATTAGCGTATGACACACTATGGTAGATTCGCTTTACCCTGACAATAAGGGAAGTTGAGGATGCCGCTGTGACGTCGTAGCGGACGCCCTGCTCCCACTACTCCTGTCCGGCCGGCCGTTTTCACCGCCCGCGCACGTCAAGCTACTATTTATACCGTGGCGCGGAAGTGACCGTCCCTTTCTGGCCGCCGCAGCATCGCAAGCTAAGTCGTCTTATCTGCATATCCGGGAGTGCGTTTAATTTGGACTACACAAACACCCCCTCTGTTAACTTCTTTTAGAGTCAAAATTGTGTAAATCAGTTTTCTTTTCCTCTTGCTAAAGGTTGTATAGATTCATTTAACTGAAATATACATATTGTTACCGATATATATCGATTTTTATTTAACTAAATAGCGTTGACCCATGTGCAACATCACAGTGGCCACCAACGTTACAGTGGCGCCCAACGTAGGGCATTTAGTCCAATAAAATGCATTCCTGGTAAGTATTTTTACTGTGTATGTGTGAATTCGTTCCAAAGCAGTGTTTGATTATTTAAGTAGCATATTTTTTTCTTACTACTCTGGGTAAGCTTTTTCTTCGCTTATTAAAACCATTTTCTGTTGCCGCGTGTGATAAATAATAGTTTATGAACAGCATAAAACAAGTTAGAAATCTTACGACTTACGGCCACGTGTCTTCTAACGACGCGTTAAGGTCACATTCGTTGATCGCATGCTTTGCGATAGCTTTTTTAATTGCCTACGGTAATTAATTGCTACTGGTAATTATTGCTAATAATTACTGCTTTGTCTGACTTTAGGAACGAATTCATACCCTTCACTTTCCTTTTTTTTCATTTTTCTTCTATAACCTTCTGCTTGTGACTTTGTACGGCCGATATATATTCTTATAGTCGATATTATTCAATCTTTTGTACCGCCTACAACGGCGATTATCTTTTAAAATTAGATATTCTTTTCTTTCTTACTAAGAAAGTAGCCTCTTTATTATGCCACGTATACATACCATAGTTGGAATGACTGAAATTGAACGTACCTAAAGATGCTAGCGCGTTAGATACTATTTAGCTAGATTTCCGCGGTCATAAGTCAATCAAATGGACACGTGTCACACACAGGTTGCTGATTTAACAAACGAACAAATTTGGTGACTTTGTCTATTTTGTATAAAATTACGATTATTTTTGTGAAATTATTGGGTGTATTTTTTTGTTACCTGCTTATTTTCTACAATCGTTTTTTTTTGTCTTCGATCTTATCTTCTTGTTAATGCCAATCGGTATGTTATTTGCAAATGCATCTATTTATGCATTTACTGTTCCTTGTGAACAGTAAATTCAAACATTTAAAATTCCTGCGTCGCGGTTATTGATTTTTTGTATTTTTTGCTTTGCTGGTGATTGTTTTTGCAATGTATGGTTTCTATTAAAATATACAAAACATGTAAAGATACATTAATGCCAAAATTAAACCACTGACAGCCGTAAAAATAATTATGAATATGTAACATTTTCTTTTTTTACAACATACTATACATCAGGTTTTACATAACCATTTTGAGTAGTGCTGGCTTATATTATGTTCTGTATTTACGCAAATGTTATGATATGAAGCTCTTTTATGCGAAATATTTTAATACAGTTGAACTGAAACTAACTATAACTAAGTGGCTATTTACGCATAAATTAAATGAATAATTTACATACTTAATATAATAATTACCTACATATTTGTAAAAGCCAATAATAGTACTTATGTTTCTGAGTTAAAACTCACGACATAACACATTATGTTATGTTAGTAATCTATATAAACATGCTAAAACATGAATAAATATTTCAGTTAAAGTTTATTAAATGTCATATTGTTGCAAAAAAAATCTCTTGTTTATCTAACTAACTATCAGATAACTATCTAACTATCAGATATGTCTGGCAAGCCACTAGGTTATTTTCATATAAAAGATCTTAAATTAACGCACTACAAAGTTTAAAAATAAAATAAACAATGCTTATCACTAATTATCTAATCACAAAAATAACTTCATATTTTTTTTACAAATGTTATAAAAAATTTTAACTTCAAATTGTAGCTTAAATTTGTACCCAAATATCTTGTAACATATAGCTTTAGTAATGAATAATCGGAATCTAAAAAAAATTTTCACTCATGGCTTTCCGATCAGACAACAGATTTTTAACCACAGGGTTAAAAATCTCTTGTCTGATCGTACCGTTATTTATTTAATTATCTATTTATATATAATAATCTATTTAATAATATATATTTTTTTAAATATACGTTATTAAATAGATTGCATCATCACGAAACTATGTATTGCTTGTAATATTTCACGTAGCCTCTTTAGCGGCAAAAATATTTAGTACCTATACAGACATATCAAAAACCTAAACTTGTGACAGATAGATTAGATTAGATTAGATTAGATAAATCTTTATTGTACACCACATAAGGAAAACATACATTGAAGGAGCACAAACAAGAAATGCACAATGGCGGCCTTATCGCATACAGCAATTTCTTCCAGGCAACCATTAGGAATGGACTTTTGATTGTAGAAGGAGCCAAAAGTATTCGATGGTGTAGTTTAGGAATTTTGACAAATATATTTTTCGCATAGTATACATAAAAATACCTACTAAATATATATATATAAGATACATAGTAAGATACATATAGATATATAAGATACATAATATTATAGTCTAATAAAAAGTTATGGACAATAATGCAATCATCTTGACAAATAGTGCTGTTTTAACATATTTTTAAAGATGTTCAGTGATTTTGCTCGTCTAATCTCAACTGGCAGCGCATTCCACAAACGTACAGCCTGAACTGAAAAGGATTTATCAAAGAAGTTTGTGGAATGCGTTGGCATCTGCAATTGCAGATCCTCTGACGACCTTAGGCACTTTGTATGTGTGTCATGAAGGAACTTGAACCGTTCTTTGAGATACAGGGGAGTGTTAGGATTGAACAATACATTATATAGTAATATTAGAATATGAGTATTCCTGCGAAGGCGAATTGGGAGCCACTTGAGCCTGCTACAAAATTCAGATACATGATCATATTTGCGTAAACCAAATATAAATCTAATACAAAAGTTTTGGAGACGCTCAAGTTTTTCAAGTTGCTCCTCATTGAGATCAAGATAGCTGACATCGGCATAATCGAGTATTGGGAGAAGCAGTGATTGTGCCAGCGCAATTTTGGTGGTTATGGGCAGAAAGTTTCGCAACCTGCACAACGACCCCGCCGAAGCAAACAATTTCCTACTGGTTTCCTGCACCTGACATCCCCAGGATAGAGTCTTATCTAAATAAATACCCAGATTTTTAACACTGTCTGTTATTGGTAAGATGTTTCCATCAAATTGAATCTCAGGGAGTTGTGACGGATTGACCTTAGACATCATCCTGGAACTGCCAATCAGAATGATCTGGGTTTTGGTTGGATTTAATTTTAGTCCATAATTTTTGCTCCACTCACAAATTTGCGCCAAGTCCCTGTTTATGGTAGAGAATGCATTTGAAATAGAGTCTAGCGGTGCCTGTGAGTATATCTGCAGGTCATCTGCGTAAAGGTGGTAGGACGAAAGTAGATGTTTGGTGATAGAATTTATAAAAATTGCGAAAAGTAGCGGAGATAAAACGCCACCCTGCGGTACACCGACAGTCGTATTACTCCATGAAGAGTATGATTCCTCAACGCGTATACGCTGTCGGCGTCCTGACAGGTAACTACGAAACCAGTCAATCACCGTTGGAGATATGTTAATAGAGCGGAGTATGCCGAGCATGACGTGGAAGTCCACGGTGTTGAATGCATTGCTAAAATCGAGTAAGGACAGTAGCGTGAGCTTTCCACAATCCATTCCCAGCCTAATCTCATCAGTGATATGTACCAATGCCGTGGTAGTACTGTGACCAGGACGAAAACCAGATTGGAAAGGATTTAGGAGAGTGTTTTTGGAAATAAAGGAAGAGAGTTGTGTATGTACAAGACGTTCAAGGACTTTGGAAAAGAACGGGAGTATGGATATAGGTCGGAAGTCAGAAAAGGAACAAGGTTCGGATTTTTTTGGCAAAGGAATTATTTGGGCATCTTTCCACGCTGATGGAAATATACCGGTGGAAACTGAGTAATTAAGAATATGACAGAGGACAGGTAGGATTTCATCAAGGATGGGCAGGATCATGTTTCGACTGATGCAGTCATTATCAACAGCATTGGATGAGTTTGAAATTATGCTCTTTTTAACATCACAACAGGAAAATTGCTCGAAATCGAAAGGTGAATATTTGGGAGTTGGGATACGTGAAAGATCTTGTAACGTATTTGTTTTAGTGGTCCCATCAAAACTGGACGAAGCCGTGAAATGTGCATTAAGTGCATCGATATTAATATCCTTTGGGAACTCGTCGTTGCGTGACTTACCAACTCCCAATGTTCTAAGAAATTTCCAGACTTTAACCGGATCTCCATTTTCAACAGAGTTGTGAATGTGTTGGCGTTGTGCATTCCTACACACCTTATTGCAGAGATTTTTTGCACTTATGTATTTTTCCAGGTTGACAGAGGTTGGGCGGCACTTATATCTTGCCTTGGCCGCGGCTTTTTTGGACATTATGTTTTTGATCTCTTCAGTCAGCCAAGGTGATGGTAGATGTTTTAATTTGATGGCACGGACAGGCGCATGTTTATCGTACAACTGCGTTAGTGTGTTTGTAAAAACTTGGACTTTAGTGTCTATACAGTCGGTCGTAAACAAAGGAGACCAATCAATCTTGCTAGCATCGTCGCAGAGCTTTGAACGATCCATTCCACCGAAACTGCGCTGCATAATGATTCTCGGTTTTGCCTTGGGTGGACGTATTTTATAGGAAAGATAGATCAAGTCATGGTAGGAGAAGGCGTCGGCAGAGCATTGACCATGCTTGGCAACAAAGGTAGAAGAGGAAACAAAAACAAGATCAAGAAGAGAAGGAACAGAGTTTGGGAAGTGGTGTGTAGTATTAAGAGGTAGAACAGATAAATTACTGGAATTTAAAATACGCTTAAAAGTGGCTGAACGTGTATCCTGTTTTATAATACAGGTTTTAAAATCTCCCATTAAAATTGTGTGACTGTAAGAAGGCATTAAAGTTTCTAGGATGTGTTCGAAAGAAGGAAAAAAATTTACTCGTGATGAAGGGGAATAATAAACACCTAGAAGAACTTTCGAATGATTGAGTTCCACTTCCAAAAAGAGATGCTCGCCGGCGTTCGAGGGTGGTGGTTGTGATGAGATGCTTACTATACGGTAAGGAATTGGGCACATACGTATATAGCAACACCACCACCACCACCGACCGCACGATCATTCCTAATTAGACGGAACCCAGGGAGAGAATAAGAAGTTGATGGCAGACATGGTTTTAGCCATGACTCTGAAACGACAATAGCATGTAGGTTCTTACAGTCAAAGGTTGCCAGCATATCAGGGAAATGGGCTGGAATACTTTGAGCATTTATATGGACTATATTAAAGTTCTTTGGTACGTCAGAGAACTGAAACTGAAGGGTTTCTGCAAGTGACGGTAAACTAGTGAAGCTGTCATCGAGACTAGTAGCGGTCGAAAAGCTGTCATCATCACTGTTTAGATCAAGCATTGGAAGTACCTATACATAAATATATAATAATAATGTAATATATAAGTTAGTTAAATATATAATAACGTATATAATATAAAAATAAAGCAATTTAAAAATTAAGAAGTCCTCCCGCCAGTTACGTGTTACAAAGATAGGTCTGGTATCAAAAATGAATAACACTAGCATTACAAAAAAAACACTATAACACTTAAAGTGGATACAAATAATTAAATAAGAAGAACAAAGAGAGAAAAATTAAGTATTAGACCAGGTAAATTTATGTTGAAAAAGAAAAAAAAATCATGACAACCCGTTTTAAAGATAAAAAGCCCAATGGTCAGAGGAAAAAAAATTGACAATTGTGACAGCTAACCATTGACGTACGTCAAATGTCAATCAAAGAGAAATTTGTGTGTAAATTATATAAAACTTTCAGGTACATGTAAATAAATAATTTAGAAAAAGGTACATAAACAGTGAAGTTCAGAATAATTTACCTATACTAATAGTATCAATAAGTTCCAATAGCCAATTAATCAAAACAACATCTACCAAATAGTAGCTAACATTAACTTTATTTCACGAACGAGACATTATCTGACAACTTGTTACAGACGTAAAACTACACATTAAACAAGACATTCGTACGGACAATTTTATGCCCTGTACAGATGTTAGGTCTTATGTAAAGACGCGTTGACACGGACCGAAACGATCCAACTGAGCCAACTTGGATGATTACTCGCTCCGAGTCACTCGATTTGTCTTAAGCTAACCGAGATAATTCGGTTCATGGTTTGACACATCCATAGCTCATAATGTTTGTGCAATCAAACGAATATTTTGGCTATATTTGGTATGCTACGGATTTTCGTAGCAAATCATAAACCGTATAAATTGCATACGGTCTTTTGAACAATATGTCAAAATCTATATTTATAAATTTTGATAAAGAGTCTGCCTTTGGAATTCATTATTTTATATCATACAAAATTTAATCCAATTTTCCTGCGCGAGTTTAATCTGAGGGAATGTCGAGTCTTATCGTGTCTACGTAACGCAAAACTGGTCGTTGTTTAGTATCCCTTGCACTGTGCAGGGAGAGTACGAGGGTAATATCTCGGATAGTGTAAAAAAGATTTTTTGTCAAATTTGGATAGAACATACGCCAGACTCTAAGGTGAAACACTTAGATACAATCGTGATAAAGTTTGATCCGATTATCATCTACCATTGCCGGAATATGTCGGTCGAAAAGTTCGAGCAAAAACTGGTATTCCCACCTTAACCCTAGAGTACTAATCTTATTTTTTTACTGCTTAATACTAATGATCGCTCGGGAGGTTACTTCATAAATGATACAAGATTTTAAAACGATATTTCTATTAAAATTTGTATTAAATGTAACAAAATAATGAAGAGAGACCTCTTTTTTTAAATATAAAGGCACATATTATTTAAAATTATAATTTCAGTCTTAAAATCAGCCTGTAGAAAACGGAGATCCTGCAAAAGTATGGAAATTTCTCAAATCATTAGGAATTTGAAAGCAAAGTCAGAATATTAATCCTTATAATTTTTATATTAACATGCTTAACCAGCACTTCTCTGCTTCGTCCAATTATGACGGGACAACCAAATTGAATACAGTAAATTATCTTTCATCGCTTTCAACTCCTGATTATACTCCTTTCGTCTTTAGTCAGTTTACTACATGTGATGTTAAGAAGAGCATTTTATCCATTAGTTCCAACGCTGTTGGCTGTGACGTTACACCCGTAATATGATCCTCCCCATCCTTGATGTAATCCTACCTATTATCACGCACATATTTAACTCCTCAGTTTCCAGTGGCGTGTTTCCTGCAGCTTGGAAGTATGCTCATGTGGTTCCACTTCCTAAAAAATCCAGTACTGTATCCTTTTCAGAATTCCGACCCATATCCATACTACCCTTCCTTTCCAAAGGAAAAGGAAGGGTAGTATGGATATGGGTCGGAATTCTGAAAAGGATACAGGATTTCCTTGAACGTCTCATCCATAACCAACTCAACTCATTCCTCATTAAAAATAACATCCTCAATCCTTTTCAATCAGGATTCCGTGCTGGTCATAGTACCACTACTACCCTTGTCAATATTACGGATGATATCAGGTCAGGTATGGAGGACGGCAAGCTCACAGTTCTCTGTTTGTTGGATTTCCGCAATGCTTTCAACACTGTTGACTTTGACGTGCTCCTTGCCATCCTTAGCTCTCTTAGCATATCTCCATCCGTGATTGACTGGTTTCGTAGTTACCTGTTTGGCCGCCGGCAGCGTGTCCATCTGGATGAAACTTATTCATCCTGGTGTGACAAATCTGCGGGTGTACCTCAGGGCAGCGGTCTTTCTCCTCTTCTCTTCTCGATTTTTATCAATTCAATATCTAATTCTATTTCAACTTCCTACCACCTCTATGCAGATGATCTGCAAATCTACTCTCAAGCGAAGCTTGAAAATTTATCTTTAGGCATCGCCAACATTAATCAGGATCTAGTTGCCATATCTGAAGGGACGAAAACGCATGGTCTTAAGGTTAATGCTGTTAAAACCCTGGCTATAATTATCGGCAGCTCTAGACTAATTTCTAGGATTAATTGGTCAATGCTTCCCCAGGTGTTTTTTGCAGGTGTCTCTGTTCCTTTTAGTAAGGATGTCAAGAATCTGGGGATACACATAGACACAACATTTTCGTGGACCGTCCAGCTGCAATACATCAGCCGACGTCTTTTTGCTGCCATAGCATCATTGAGAAGACTGCGTAATTTCCTTCCAACTGCCACCAAAATTGCACTTGCGCACTTGTTCTTCTTCCCATTCTTGATTATGCCGATGCCAGCTATCTCGATCTCAATAATGATCAGCTTGATAATCTTGAGCAACTCCAAAATTTCTGCATAAAATTCATATATGGTTTACGCAAATATGATCATATCTCTGAATTTCGCATGAAGCTCAAGTGGCTCCCAATCCGCCTTCGCCGGAATACTCAAATTCTTTGTCTTCTCTATAATATTTTATACAATTCTTCTTTTCCTTTGTATCTCAAAGCACGCTTTGAATATCTTCACGACACACATACGAAGTGCTTAAGATTATCGGAGAATCTTAGACTGAAAGTTCCAGCTCACTCTATAGTTTTCTACGACAAATCTTTTACTGCCCAGGCTGTACGACTGTGGAATTCATTGCCAGAGACAATAAGACAGGCTCAATCCTTGAGAGTATTTAAAAAACTTGTCACCAATCACTACTTAGGAGATATTCCTTGACAGCTCTTTATTAGTGCAAGCTTATTGCACTAATATTGCATTTATTTATGGTATCTATTTTTATATTTTATAAAGTGTATATTTATGTATGTTGTAATATTAGTAGTAGTTGAGCTCCTCAGAATACACTATTCCTTAAAGTACACCAACCTACCCATTCTCTCAGTCACTAATTCTTGTATTCCATTCTTGGTTGTCTGGAAGAAATCGCAATTTGCGATAAGACCGCCCTTGTACCACTAGTTTTAGTTGTGTAAATATGATCACTGTACTCTTGTATCTTTTTTGTTTTCTGGTGTACAATAAAGAGTTTTAATCTAATCTAAAAAATCTAAATCTTAAATCTAACAGTACCCTTATTTGAACAGTCTTTTGATTTTTTTTAATAAAAAATAAAAACACACATATAGCCTCTAATTTATTATCTAAATTAAGTAATGTTAAAATGTTATATCACATGAAAGTAAAAATACCATTCTAATTATAAGACATTTGGCTTGAGATTAAATTAAAATCAGCCTATATTTTTCTATCATTATTACAGCAGTTTGGAGTTCGAGATTGGGTTTGTAGAGCAGCTTCTTACTCGGTGCTTGTTCTTGCTTGTATTTGAGATGTTCCAGTAGGTATAATAAGCTTGTTCGGAACAATATTTTGGAGATCATATTCACGCTGGCACGAGGGTAAGAGAGTAGGATCAGCCACACTGTCGTCTGAATCGTAATCCTCAGTTTCACTGTCCGAATCTTCGTTTTCCAAATAGTTTGTTATCTGGTTCTCGTCGAGACTCATCTATGAAACAAAATGAGTTAAATCAAACTTATTGTTACAAATAAATAAAGAGATAATTGCAAAAAAACTAAAAAACGACATTAGTAAAAAACTCACCGTTAATACTAATGATCGCCTCCCAGGCGAACGTGAGGTCAATAACTCGATACCTGAGTATTCCCCGCTGAACGCATGACCACTCTCCACTGTGTCGTGGGGTGCACCATATTGGCACGAACGCATGCCACGATACATAGACGTAATTTAAAAATATTCTTAAAAAATCAACCGAACGCGGCCTATCAGGCGATGATTAGTATTCTAGGGTTAAATATGTTAGTTAACGTGATTAAAACCCGCTATAAGTACGCGAAAGTTTAAAATATTTTAAACCTAGTGAGTTCGGTATCTTATCATGTCTACGCAGCCTTACGCAGAGTGGCCATTTCTACCATACGTCGCAGCTTTATTATACTTGTGACGTTTATGTATTATGCACAGCCTTGATTGAAGCTACCGGCAATAATTTAATATTCTATAGCCAACCATCCCGGAAAGATACGGTCTGGTACGATGCGCCCGTTGCTTTTCATATCTGTATGGTTTTATGCCGCCGTAAACTTAAAACGATTGAGGGATGGGTTTCATCTGGGATTTGAAACTAGTAAAAGTTTTAGATTGATAGTTTAATAGGGTTTTGAGGATTGAGTTCGATTACTATTTGCATTAGGTTAATCTTATTGTGCTAATAAGGTGATACAACAGCTTAAAGCTTGCATGAGAATAAAAGTCTCCAGTACGAATATCCACAACACAAAGTGTGACAAGATTCAAAAGCACGGAGATGTTGGATGGTGAGTTTGATTAATCTGTCTCTGATCAAATGATATGCAACAATAGATTGCGTAAAGTTAATTCTGCTATAAAGTAGAAATTTCTCAATCGAGTTGACTGATTTTGAATTTAGTAAGGTTTTACTACATTAAAATCTTGTAAATAAAGTAAAAACGTTCCTATATAAGCAATGTTAGTATCAAAGAAGTTACCATAATTCAAAGTAAGTCCAAATATACCAGCCGAAGAAAACTTATTTCAATATACGCCTTAGTCCGCTATAACGCAGGCGGAGACAATAAAAATTCAAGATTTTTAGCTAGCGAACGTTGTCCGCGAGATGGCTCTGCGCCAGTAAAATCTGTACGAAGTAAGCACAATGTAAGATACATGAAACGAGATAAATCGTCCTCGTCATTATGCCTCACAAAACTGGCGTTATTGTTTTATCCGGAGCACCCTCACGACAACAGATTTTTACGTCAAAGAATAATGTAGCTTATAATTATATAATTGAAATTAGTTGCCTCAGAAGCTTTTGGAATACCTTCACCACCTGTATGTAGTTACGTTGATTTATTTTGAAATTAAGGTTTATTTTCTAAATAGTTTGCGGTTTAGACTTGTGGCAAAAAAGCTTTTGCCTTGACGTACCTAGGTCTAAAGCTTTTTCAATGTCAATCGTCAAAAGGAAAAGACATCTTATTATTGAAAACTCCATTGATATCTCCCATAAGATCGCGATATTATATTACTACCAGATTGCGTAATGCAAAAAACAAAAATGATTTAATATCCCTGTAAAAGACCTAACCGTTATTATATAATCAAATAATGTCTACAATGCCTAATTCAGTTAATTGTGATTTGGTGCTCGTTCTAACTAATATTTATTTTGTTTTAAGCAAGCTTTTATATTTTGCTGCTAAGAGAGGCATAAATGGCTAATTATTTTCAAATTAAAAATGATTTCAGGCCACATTAAGAGCTCCCTGTGTGTGTCTACAAAAGCAGAAAATCTCCTTGAATAAAATGATTCTATAAGTTATTTTAAGAGAGCAGTTGTCTCCGAATTCTGTTGAATGGGTGGTATTTGTAGGTGGACCTTGTGGTTTCTGGTATAAATAGAACCCAACTCTTCCCGAATGTGTCGTAAAAATTTATCACAAGAAAGGCGATCGTTTGTATGCCTTTTCAACATATTTCTATCAGCTAACCTTTTGACAATATGTGTATACTTCCAAAGTTTTGGGATTTGCTCACACATTATTTAATATCTTACAGAAAGATGAAATACAAGACGAGATCAAATAGTGTCTGAATACTGTGAGAAAAGCTGGAGTAACCATGCTGAAATGTGGGGGCAAATAATTTTCATCTATATTTTAAGTTTATAATGCTATTGAGATCCGTTATATAAATATTAAAATGAATAAGTAAGTCTGCGCTACTTTCATGTACCGGCGGCACCTAGTTATTTGTTGGTCATCGTCTATAGTCCAATTACGTTCTATGTGGTTTTCTTCTGACTGCTATTCAATGCATTATGCTTATGTCTAAGTAATAATTTCATAATTAACTTAATCTTTATGAATTAGAAAGATTTTTTGTGTCCGAGTATAATTTCTGTATAGTAATTTAATAGAAATAAAATAAATTTTCCCAAAACAAATCCAATATTATAAAGGTGTTTTAGTTCCTATATATTTTATAATAAAATGTAGGATGCAAAATACTATGCACCTACAAGTTTTGTACTTGATACTTTATACTCTCGCGACTTGTACAAAGAAAGTCTCAATCTTTGACCACGGCTGATGTAACCATGCCAAAACCTAGCACGTTGGGAGAAAGACAAACCTTTATTGTCAAATAATTACGCGTTTTAGATCCGTTGTTTGTATAAAATAATTCTAGTATATAGGTACTAGATGCCCGTGAGCTAAATGCCCTAAGACCATTATTATTCCATATAGTTTGCGTCCAGTATGTCATTGGCCTAACACGTATTAAATTTTAAATTGAACGGCAAACCAGCGCCACCACAGTAATCAAAACCACGTAATCCACTGTCGATTTCAGTCCTTCGCCGTGGTTTGTGTTCTATACTGGCTGATACTGTGTGTTGCTTTGTAAATTGAGAAATAACAACATAATTGTTGACCTGTTCTGCGACCTCTGTTAAGGAATAAAAAAAATGGAACTGGCTCTTTGTATGGTTAGACATAAAAATTATATCTGTACAGAAATGAAGCAATTTAAAAATAGAGCAGGTTTTCCTTATTCTTTTTAAAATAACAAGGCTTTATAAAATTAGAAGAATCAGAAAATATTTAATAGTTGACTGTTCCTACTAGGTACGGCGAAAATGACAAAAAAATATTTGCTTTGGAAATAATAAAGTTCTAAATAAGCGTTTGAGGCGAGCTGCGAATTAAATCGGTTTCTTCCGTCGGGGGTTCAAGACCCCAATAATAGGCAGTTCGTATGAAATGTGGCCTCCAAATATACCAATCTACCCTTCCGCTATGCTCGGCCCGGGTATCTTGGGGTAAAAGAGGTCATTCAATCTTCAGTTTTCCGGAAGGCCCGCATTATTTTAAAAGGAAATACTTAGGTGACGTGGCTTTCTTCAGGTATATTGTGGTGTTACCATTACCACGCTCGTTGGATTTCGGTTATGTCATGATATGTTGATGTTACGGGACTGCGGTTAAATGTTTAGTACATAATATATGGGTTAGAAACATACTTTTTATATTTTTTGTGTTTAAATATTACACGGCATGATTGGTCCAAACAGTGTGCGCATCCTGTGGCCTAAGCGTCGTGCGTGACGCGATAGCTGAACTCAACTAAAACTAAGAAGAAGTAAGTATCTACTTATGCAATAGTTACATATAACGATATGATATTAGTACAATAAATTGGTAAAAAATACAATAGCTGCGACTGCTACTCACAAGAGCCGCAAATATGTGTCCTACACATTTGCACCTTTAAGAGCGTTAACGCCAAATCCGCGGCGCCAAGTATAGGTAAATGTAGTGCTTTCTCATTAACACTGACGCACCCGCAACTGTGTGCGTAGAGTCAGCGTGTTGCTTTGCAGTATAGTCAAGCTAAACCATTTTGATCCGTTCAACTCATAAGCGATGCGCGACGTTAGGTATGGTAGGTAACTGTTGGATGTATTTAATCAAAATGAATAATTATTATATGTTTTTACATCAATATTATTTGCATGCGCACAGCCGAAAACTATCATATACGAAAATTATTTTTACCTGTATCACATTCGAATTATTATTATATTAATTTAGAAGCTTTCCTTACCAATGTGAAGTAATAATAAATTTTGTGCGTTCTTATCAAGTGAAAATCAGAACAGACAATAAGAAAACAAAATTTTGCGCTAATAAAAATAATACAGACTATTTATCGTTACTCCAGTACGTTAAGAAAAGAAAACACATAAATATAAATTATATATGTTAGAGGGAATAAAATTATTTCATTGTTTCGTATGGCAACACTACTAAAATGCCTTAGATTCAAAGTGTGAGCTGTCAAGTGTCAACTGTCAACTGAGACGTCATTCTCACTGTCAGTGGTGCGTTCGTTCAGTTGCTCTCTGAACGTCGCCTGCGCCGGGTGTGCGCACTGACTGCTAAAAATATCAAGATGGCGGACACTCACAGTGAACACGTGGATCCTATTCCGTTTGAATCTGCGACAGCAGCGGTGGGATTGCTCCCAAAATCACCCTGCGTGCCTACTGCGGTGCCTGCTACGCAAAATCACGAATATTTTACGCCAGAGTACGAAACTCGAGAAAATAGGCCGCCGGGTCCGTCGACATCACCTTACGATGGACAAGGCGTGCCTCCGCCTGAAGCATGGACAACATTCTTCCGAAATATGATGGCGGGCTTCGAGAATTCTCACCAGAGGTCCTCCGCAAGCATCGTGGATTTGAGGAAGCTAAAGGCAAGCGAAATCTATCTACCCTCATTTGATCCAGATGTTTGTCAATTTACCGTGGCGCAGTGGTGTAAAGAGATTGAACACCATATGAAGAACAATTCGTGGACGGATTACGAAACCAGGAACGCCGCCTTCACTTACATACAGGGACGTGCCAAAAAGTGGGCCACACATTCGTACCCTTTGTGCAAGACCTGGGGCGAGCTGAAGGAGCGGCTCACTCGTCAGTTTGTGTCAACTAGGAGGTTCTACGATTTATTTCGCGACATGGTGGAGTACAAAAGCGACCAGGCGGCCACATACGTCGAGTATTCTACCAAAAAGTTGGCGCTGATAGACCGGTTGGACACTGGCTGGGGTGAGTCCAACAAAATTGAAGTGGTGATCTTCGGAATCACGGACGTACAGGTACGCACAGACCTACTTAAAAATACACCAACTAGTTTTGAGACACTCGAGAGGCATTTAAATACGTATCCTAACATTAAGAATCTTAAGCGTCGTTTCAATACAACGCGGAGTGAACATGAGAATTGTAAGCGACCTAAATTTAGTGAGCCATCTATGGACCGTCGTTGTCATTATTGCAATAAGATTGGACATTTGAAACGACATTGCTTACTGTTGCGTAATAAAAATAAAAGTGATAGTGCTACCCACTCTCGTGTGTCTGCAGATAAATCTAGTGACAAGCCAACTACCCTCCAATGTTCGTACATAAATCGTTCGTGTCATAAATCTGGACATTCTGAATCTACCTGTTTTACAAAGCAACGAGATGAAAAATCTAAAGACTCTAAAGGCTTTAAGTCCCAAACAAAATCGGTCAATGTTTGTTCACCCTCTAATGACTCTTTGATTGAAATATGCTTGGGTGGCTATTCTTTACAAGCATTAATTGACAGTGGTTCAGAGTGTTCACTTATTAGAAAAGAGATTGCTGATTGTTTACCAGATAAGAAACAGATTGCGTTTACACGCCTCACGGGTATTGGCTCCGTACCGTGTTACTCGTTTCGGAAAATGACCACTTATGCTGAATTTGATGGCTTCCATACTGAGATATCATTTGTCATTGTCGACTCACATTTGCTTCCGTATGATGTAATCTTAGGTAGAGAGATATTTAAAACGCCCGGTTTGATTTTCACCCTTAATAGTGAAGGTGCTAAAATTATACGTGATGCTAGTGTCATTAACTGCCTCGCTTTGAACATAAACACAGAGTTAGATAAAATTAACACTGACCTGACTGAACCAAGTGATATTCATAGGTTGAGGTGCATTTTGGAAAAAATACAAAAACAATTTTACCAGTGGTAATTCTAACACAACGGTTAATACGGGAACCATGCAAATAAAATTAAAAAACCCTGACAAGATTGTACAACGTCAGCCGTATAGGTTAGCCCCTTCTGAACGAGCTATAATGCGAGAAATAATTGCCGACTTAGAAAGAAAAGGTATAGTGCGTGAGAGTTCTTCGCCTTTCTCTAGCCCGGCTCTACTTGTTAAAAAGAAAGACGGGTCCGACCGCCTTTGCGTTGATTATAGGGAGCTTAACTCCAATACCGTGCGTGATAGCTACCCTCTGCCTTTAATATCAGAACAAATTGATGCTCTTGGGCAGGCGTCCTACTTCTCTACTCTCTCTTTCTGACTGCAGGGAGGTAAATGTTTCGCGTGTAAATTGTGAGTGGTTGCAGGCCGAACAAAAACTAGACCCAGACATCAATCGAATTATAGAGTCCATTGAAAATGACACAATAAATGCGGACCTTCGTTCTTCTTACAAGGATAATTTATTACACAGAAACTTCCAAGTAGATAATAAAACTCTTAGTCGCGTTATAGTTCCTAAAAATTTTCGTTGGCAGTTAATTCAAAGGTTTCATGACGAATTAAAACATCTTAACTGGGATAAAACTTTGTCCAAAATAAGAGAACATTTTTGGTTCCCCAACATATCCTCGTCTGTGAGAGCGTATGTCGACCACTGTTTGCCATGTAAAATAAATAAGAACCCTTCTGGCAAAAAGCAATCTTCCTTACACCCTATAGATAAAATTGCAGAACCCTTTCACACCATTCACATAGACACCAGCGGCAAACTGACTGGTGGAAGGGCTTCTAAGGAGTATGTAATTGTTATTGTTGATGCTTTCACTAAGTTTTGTTACTTAACTATCGTTAAAGATCTAACCCCAAAATCTGCTTGTGAAGCTCTTAGAAATTTTGTTCACATATTTGGGACACCCAGACGTATCATTTCCGATCAAGGCACCTCGTTTACTGGGAAAGAATTCCAAAGCCTTTGTAAAGATTGGTTTATCGAACTGCATGAAATTGCCAGTGGTGTTAGTCGCGCGAATGGACAGGTAGAGCGGATAATGTCGGTGCTAACAAATTGTTTTACAGTAGCTGAAAACCACGAAAACAGATCTTGGAAATCAGTTATTGGGGAAGTCCAACTAGCAATAAATTGTACCGTGTCTAAAAGTACCGGAAAAAGCCCTTTCCAGTTATTATTCGGTTGTAACAAGAACCCGCCCAAACTGAATTGCTTTAGTATCGATCCTGAGACTGACAACGAACGGGATTTGACAGAATTAAGACAAATTGCTAAGAGTAGGATGGACGAGCAAGCAAAGAAAGATAAAATACGTTTTGACGCTAATAAAGCCGCTGTTCGACCCTTTGTATTAGGTGACTTGGTCCTAGTTCAAAAAAATCCGCGAATTATTAACAAATTAAGCGAAAAGTTTAATGGCCCATGCAAGATTACTAAAGTCTGTCCAAACGAACGTTATGTGGTCGAGCCACTATCTGGGGGGCGGGCCCAATATGTGTGTCACGAAAGACTGCGTAAATTCCCCGCTAGTTTACCTGAACTTTCAGAGTGTATTGATGATGTCGAATGCAAAGATAATTAATTGTATTCTAGGCAAATCTTATGTTATGTTGTAATTTGTATGTTGATGTAACATAATGTGTGATTACTTTATCCAAATACGCGTTTTGTGGTTTGGTTGATTGAGCTCTTGTGTTAATAAACAAATTTGATTTGTTGTTAAGTAAACAAAATGTTTTACTCGCGCGCTAAAAGCTAATACGCTTTGACGGATTAGATGGGTTGGAAGCATTACCGCTTTGCCCAAATAATCAGCTGAAAGCTATCACGCTTTGCAATGGATTGGGTCTATGCCTGTTTCGACCCATAACAGGTGTTGAAAGCTTCAACGCTTTGCAATGTGTATGGAGTACTATGCCCAGTTAATGCTGAAAGCTCTAACGCTTTGCGGTTAGACAGAGTGCTTATATGCTGAAAGCTCTAACGCTTTGCGGTTAGACAGAGTGCCTATATGCTGAAAGCTTTAACGCTTTGCGGTTAGACAGTGATTATATGCTGAAAGCTTTAACGCTTTGCGGTTAGACAGTGATTATATGCTGAAAGCTTTAACGCTTTGCGGTTAGACAGTGATTATATGCTGAAAGCTTTGACGCTTTGCGGTTAGACGGAGTACCAATATGCTGAAAGCTTTGAACGCTTTGCTTTGTGTAAACTGCTCGAAAACATTTTGATTGTGTGTGTTGTTACGAAACACTGCCCCTTAGCCTGTGTGCATCATCGAATAGCAACGCGAGAGCGTGTTGATGCGCAGAATGGCCGTGTTAGAGGGAATAAAATTATTTCATTGTTTCGTATGGCAACACTACTAAAATGCCTTAGATTCAAAGTGTGAGCTGTCAAGTGTCAACTGTCAACTGAGACGTCATTCTCACTGTCAGTGGTGCGTTCGTTCAGTTGCTCTCTGAACGTCGCCTGCGCCGGGTGTGCGCACTGACTGCTAAAAATATCAAGATGGCGGACACTCACAGTGAACACGTGGATCCTATTCCGTTTGAATCTGCGACATATATTTTTTATTAAACTTCACATTGTAAGCTACAAAAAGGGTTAGCTAAGAAAGGTAGTGCTTCTAAGTGGCATCGACCTACACTTAAAGTGGGTCAACTATTTCAGGCAACAGGCACTTATGGTTATAATATAGTAGGTTGGGCACCATTTCATTTGCCCAAAATTCATCGTCTCGAGTAACTTTTGCAACTATCATGGGCAATTCTTTTCCTGTCCAGACCGCCAATGGACACAGATGCTTGTATGCAATGTGTAGTTGACCTGGTATCTGATAAAACCAATGGTGTTTTCGGCTGATCGTACCATCAAAATTCCAAAACGTATTTTTTATCGTTAGCGGCATCCATACTAGGGCTTTCAGTTTTGATACATTGATAATAATAATATAATGTTCTACCACATACACACATCATCACCATCTACTCGTAGTCCCAAGCTAAGCAGAGCTTGTGTTATGGGTACTAAATAATAGATAAATATACATATACTTTTTTTTGTAAATACATACATATTATACATAGAAACACCCAGACCAAGACAAACATCCATGCACACAAATGTTTAACTTGAGCGGGAATCGAACCCGCGACCATCGGTGTAGCAGTCGCTTACACTCCCACTGCGCCAACCGGTCGTCATATCAACCGGTCACATTTTCGAGTCCCGGGACAAAAATGTCGAGCCTGGTCTCGAAATTTTCGGGGAAAATTAGACTTTCGAAGCTTTTTCGAAAAAAGTTTCATTATATTTTTTTCGTCTTTCATGTACATGCGGCGTAGTTGAGATGTACCTACATATATATGTTTAAATAATTCGTTTACACAAACACTATGGAAAACAAATTTATATTTGCTGGCGAAAAAGTGAAATTGATATTAGATTAGGTGAAGATCATGGGTATGTTAAGTGGATACCTCTACTACGGAAACCTTCAAGGGCGAGTCTGACTCGCACTTGACTTTTTAAATTTCAGTGGCCTATATCTGTGAGATATACATTGGAGTTCTTTTGCGAGTGTTGTGGTTCATCAAATCGCAAGTAGTGGTTGGTTCCTTGTTGTATATGTTCACACAGAGCAGACGCTCGACAAAGTCTGCTGTGTGTGAGGCTAATAAAACCCAAGAAGGGTAAAATCACCAGGGGCCCGATACTCCTAAATAAATATAGTTTCGATATCATGTCAGTGTCATACTTACGTCACAAAAAGCGTATTCTTCTAAATAATCTGATAATTGAACGAAGTTGTAACCAGATCGTAAATTGAAACAAGTCTCAAAATATGTGTCAACGACCAACTGTTTATTTCAAATTATACGATAATGACATTAGGTTATCAGATTACCGCTTCTGAGTCAATTCAAAATATAATATCAATGTCATATAAAAATAGGAGAGTTGGCCCCCAGAAGTGACCCCATTCTGCATAAATAGTAACACCAAAAGTTGTTTAATGTTCAGGTACTTTGAGATAACTTATAAATTTAATGCAAGAAATAAATATCACCTCAGTCTTCCGTGACTACAACTTTTGTAAGGAAATCGAAACGTCGGATAGTAATAAATAATGTAGTTTCTAGGTCACATATAAATAATAGGTTAAATGCAAACCATGTATTGCGATAAAATCCGTAAACTGTAGTTTAACAAAAATTTTTGAATAATGGTTATTATTTAACTCAAGTCTCAAAAATCTCGAGTATCGAACGCACGCAAAATCGTAATTTTCGAGACCGAGACTCCCGCGATGAAAGCCCTAGTCTATATATACCATATGCTGTAATTGGACACTTGATTTCAATAATACCTCCCTCAAACACGCCTTCGGGTGAGGGCCCTAGGAAAACGAAATCTTTGGCAATAAACAAACCGCATTATTTATTTAATTCCATTGCAACAGAATCTGAAATAAGAAATGTTCTTTCGATAATTATTATTATTAATAATATGATTAATATATACATATATATATATATATATATACACCGCTATTTTTTAATAAGTACAAAAAATTTAACAGGACACTAAGTATCTTTAACTGATCTTAATTATGTAGTTGAAAAATAAAAACACTAAGTCCCAAAACTGTCTCAAAACTGTCCACAAAAATACGTGATAATTGGTAAATGCAATACTAATACTATGACCGACCCGTGTACTATCATACCATTGATAAATTACCCCCACCCCTCTGCGCCTGCGCCACGCCCCGACGATGCCACAAACAGTACTAAATTACTAGCGAAAGTCAGCGTACCTATCTAATTTCGTTGCAAAACTTAATTGTTTGTCTACGTTTGCCCGACGCGATGGCCTATCATATCAGTTCATATCACGGGAGTATGTAGCTATGCTACGCACGAAGCTTTTTGAGTGGAAAAATCGCGAGTGCAGCTGTGTACCCATGGACATCGTATTGTGAGTGTACAAAAGTGACCGGGTCAGTGTCAAACAATTAAAACAGTGCATATTGGATGCTTTTGACAACAGTGGTGGACATTTCGAAGGACAATGGAAATACTTGTAAGTTTAGTAAATAATACGTACTTAAGTAAATAATAATTTGATGCAGGCGCCTCAAAATCGGTCTGTGTTCTCCACACACCTTGAGGAAGGCCTATGTCCAACAGTGGACGTCTCTATGCTGACATGATGATGATAAAATAATTTGTAAATAGCAGATGATTCTAACTTCATAAATACGCCAAAATTACTCTTTTCTTTTAGTCCAGAACACCATCTTTTATTTTGATATTTGTTTGCTTTCTAATTACATACCTCCGTATTTAATTACTTGTTAAACGATAAATTTTACCGGTCCTACGCCCGAATGAAGTATGAAGGAGAGGGTAGAACTAACAAAATTAAAAAATAACTACCTACATTTATTATTTTTCTTCATTTTATTTTCTATTGCTACCTACATCATAAGTGCAACAGAGAGAATGCGAATGAGCAGGATGGAATATTATCAATGAATTAGTGAATGGATTGTAAAATATGACTATGATTTAAGTGAGATTTTCTACAATAAACAAATGATAATAACTTTGCTCTTTATTGATATTATGAAATTCTTACGTCACATATATGATAATAATATCTTCGCTAATCGGTCCTTAAAGTTTTTGTACTAATAAAAAAATAGCGGTGTATATATATATTGTCCGTGTGGTGACGGATTAAGAATACGAAATGTCACCACCCCATATCATCCCATGGGTGTCGTAAGAGCCGACAGAGGGAGCATATTATGCAGAGCACAACACTGCAAGAGAAGGAAAACTTGATACAAACCCTATACCAACCCGTTTGGCCCTCGTGGTATATTAGGCCAATTCCTCCTTTCAAAGGAGAGGCCTAGTCCAGCAATGGACTATTAAAGGCTGATGTGATGATTATATATATATATATATATATATATATATATATATATATATATATATATTACTTGCCAAAATCACACCAAGATGGCACGGTCCAAGAGTTCAATAGAGGTCATTGCGGAGCTCCGATCGTTACGTCTACACCTTGAAGGGACTCGCGGCGTACTGATTTTGCAACGTTTTACGCGCGCAGTTTTATAGTAGTTTTAGAGTAATTTTAAAATGCATGTCTTGAATAAAATTAAACAACATGAAAATGTTTTGTTAAAGAATATATTCTACTATATATAAATTCTTTATTTAGAAAAAACAAGCACGAATTATTGTAAAAATTATGATTTTAGCAGCAGCTTTCTGTCGTAAATTTCACTTTGATTATGATTATTTACGTTTCGGTCTAAAGTAAAAATAAATCCTCACTAGCTTTTTTGTTGAGGATATGTACAATCATATAAGTGAGTTTGTGTATGAAATTTACAAGGGATTTCGAATATATATAAGTAACATTAAAATTAGCTCCGTCAGGGACAAAACGAAAACTCTGTTTGTTTATATGGCCGTATGTCACAAATACTTCCATAATATAAAGAATCCTGTCTCAAACTTATAGAAGAAGATATTTCATATAATAATATGTAATTCACAAATTCGTAAGATATATTGTCACAGAGATGGCATGCTTTGAAAAGTACGCATTTTGTGTCAAGAGACCAAAATCGGCGTTAACGCTCTTAAGAATATTAATATTAATTATTATTTCTATACAGTTTGAAGCATTTTAGGATTTTCCGAAACATTAAGAAGCTTTTTTTATTAAATACCACAATGATTGTTTTTAAGTTACAATAATACTAGACCCAGCGAACTCCGTATCGCCTTTTTAAGAGTTTTTATTTAATTCTTTTTTTCCAAGCCCCTTTTCCATAGTTACCATTGACTTAGCGCTTAATCTCTTATCATTTCAGAGTTTATAAATGATGAATAAACAAACATAGATTTTATAAAATATTGAATTCCCCATTCCTTAAAATATCGGAGACGATACCCATATCGACTTTAAAAAAAAATCCCGTCCGCCATCTTTGATTTCCTATCCGCCATCTTTGATGACGAAATAGATGTTGTATTTGGATTCACCATCCCTTAAATCATCACAGACGATAACCATATTGATTTTTAAAATTTATCCCATCAGCCATCTTTGATATCCCATCCGCCATCTTGAATTACGAAATAGATGTTATATTTGGAGTCCCCATCTCTTTTAACATCGGAGACGATACCCATAATGATTTAAAAAAAAAATCCCATCCACCATCTTTGATCACGAAATAGATGGTGTTTTTGAATACCCCATTCCTTAAAATATCGGAGACGATACCCATATATCGCCTTTAAAAAATCCCGTCCGCCATCTTTGATTTCCTATTCACCATCTTTGATCACGAAATAGATGTTGTATTTGGATTCTCCATCCCTTTAAACATCGGAGACGGTACCCATATTGATTTTTTAAATTGTTCCCATCTGCCATACATACACACACAATTTCGAATTTATAATATTAAGTAGAGATTATTAATGGGTTTCTTCTGACATGAAGCCCGCTGGGCGGCAACACTGAGACTTCAGGTCCGGAAACCTGTCAAAACTGCCATCAAACAAAGAAGTACTCGTATATAAACCCGCACGCGAATTTAAACTTTATGCAGCGCTAATAAATTACAAATTGACTCTCCATTTTATTTAGAAAACGTTTGTATAGGAAATAGAAAAGGGCTGTTTTGAGGGTTTTCCCGGCAATTATTCAAATTTTTCTCAACTTTTAAACCTTCCCTAGACCTCCACAAACATTTCAAAACCAAGATAAGATAAATCCGTTCAGCCGTTCACGAGTTTTAGCGAGACTAACCAACAGCAATTCATTTTTATATAAATAGATAAAATATTACTTAATAATATTGGAAACTGTCCGTGTGGTCACCGATTAAGAATACGGAATGTCACCACCCCATATCATCCCATGGGTGTCGTAAGAGCCGACAGAGGGAGCATATTATGCAGAGAACAGCACTGTAAAAGAAGGAAAACTTGATACAAACCCTATACCAACACGTTTGGCCAGTGTGGTATAGTATGCCATTTCCTCCTTTCGACGGAGGGGCCTAGTCCAGCAGTGGACTGTGTAAGGCTGATGATGATGATGATGATATTGGAAACTAGGTTCCTAACGTTATAACATTCAATATTATCGTTAGCGCGGTATGTTAATATTAACAGTTAAAGCAATAACCGAATAAAGTTAAATTATTTAACGATGTTTGTGAACTTGCCCAAAATCACGGTTAATAGAAATATTTAATAACAAAACACGATATTACTTACTGTTTAAAATTAAATTGTGCACAGTTTGGGTGTTCACCGGGTGCGACTAAAAGCCTGTCAGGGTCGCTTTACCGACCAACTCAGCGGAGCTTTGCATACCATTTACACGAAACTACATTACAAACTATCGACAAACAACCATTCCACTGCCGGATACCACGTCCATTACACACTAAGCCTTCCTTTCCCCTTACATCTTGTTTATCCATCCATCAATGTACTCGGAAAAACGTGTAAGTACCGAGTCTTGTGAAGCCAATGTTTTGTTAGTCTTTAAGCTTTCTTCGTATGAATATTATTTCCAGAACACCGACCCGACATTTGTAGCATCTGTTGCTGGCAAATTTTGTATTATGTACTGCGTTATTAAAAAGCAGCTTATTTTTATTTCATGAAATAAAAGATAATGTTATTTTGTGTATATTTTTAAGAAAACTATAACGGTTAAATGTTTGTAAACTGTCGTTAAAAGTTATGGTAAATAAACTTATTTCTCAGGCTACTAATAATTTTATTGTGTAAAGTATCTATATCGCATATTGCATTTTAAATAAAATTAAATAACTTTTTTTGCCCAAACTTTCCCGTTACCACCTGGCATAACAATATTTTAATAATTTTAAAAATATTCATAAAAGGAGAGCAGCTACACATAAGTTATCAAATAGTTTTAAATTAAAATTACTCTAAAAACTAGTGAGCTTAGGGGATTTATTTTCACTTAAGCACTAACAGTATGCCTAAGGGCATTATTTTGTCCAAGATAAGATAAGATAAGCTTTATTGGCATAAACATGTGTGTGTACATACAAAGAAAGTGCATACATACAAGATATCAAAATAAATTAAGTGCAGACATGTTTGTCACAGCATGACGTGCAAAAATAAATTGGTTACTTATAAAATTATACAAAAAAAATATACATGTAACAATATATTATTTTTTGTGCAAATAATTTAAATTTAATTATTTCATATTCAAATTATACGATTATTATATAGATCTATATAAATTTAATTATGTAAATGACACAGATACGTCAGTCAGTAGAGCTTGAGGGAATAATATATTCCCTTTAGCTTTCTGAACTAAAGTTACTAGTTTACAAGATGACTGTTTGTAGGTTTCTTGTAAATATGATAAGATTATATGGATATCCTAACATTTAGTAAGTACATGTTTAGAATATTCCTTTGTAGTCTGCCAAGTGTCTGTCATTGTAATACGTTAAATCGTGTTCGTAAGAGATTTCTTAAATATGAGAGACCTGTATACTTATCGTTATATTATAATTATGCGACAATTGTAACAATATCACCTCTGGTACTAGAATCATCTGGAATTTTCAAAAAGTTTCAAAACCTGATCTTAATCGGTTTGTCCTCTATTACGTAAGGTCAAATAGCCATGGTTTCTGTATTTTCAACTTCTGCTTACCCCTTTGGGTGTAGCCGTGATGTACGTTCGTAAAACAAAGATAAAGTACCAAAGAAACGAAAAAATAAAAAAGTTTCGCAACGATTATAGTTTCCGCAAACTTAATGGAAAACGTTACTTGTTTGACTTTTGTTCTTGGATTTAATAGCGCAGACTATTTTTGTTTCATAAATGGTTAATATTATCGCTTGCCCCCTGCCTCGGAGAGCACGTTAAACCATCGGTCCCGGATGTCATGAAGGTCTTTGTCAGTCGTTGTAGCGTTCATAGCGAGACTTGGCTTGCCGTTCGTAACAGATCGGCAAAGTTAAGCAACGCTTGCATAGGTTACCACTTGGCTGGGTGACCGTGTGTGGCATTTACATCTGAGCGCTACCGTGCTTCGGAAGGCACGTAAAGCCGTCGGTCCCGCTTCTTGTCTAAGGATAAGAATCGTTAGGCCATGTCGGAGGCGGTCTGAAAACTCCGACACCAGAGTTGGCCACACACTCACACGAAAAACAAAACAAAGTCGTTATTGGGAGTCAGTACCCTTAAATAAACTGATACTAGTATAAGCCATGGAATGTCGCTATCCCCTTGGGTTGTAGAGGTCAGACGGCAGTCTCTGTGGAAATGTTGATATTCTGTCATATCTGGTTAGACCAGTAAGCGGACCTCGGGCTCCAAGGCGTGAAAGTATTGGATGCAACCGGGATAACGCTAGGGCGATGATGATGATGATGACTATCTTTGTTTCATTTAAATTTATCGTTCTGTTACAAACGCCTCTTGAACCCTAAAATGCTAACATAGTTGCCTATCCATACTACTCGTCACAAATCCCTACCAATGCCTAAATGTCCGTGTCAGCACTTTTGTCTTCCTTACACTCAGACCCTTTCAACCTCAGTCTGCATCCATCATCTAACGCGAACAGTTCTACCATATCCTTAGTGTGCCAGTCTCAAGTCCTAAATCTTTGTTCTATTTCTAAATCAGTTTATACTGTATCTAACATTACGTGTGTGTACCGTGTTCCAATAAATAATTTTAGCTAGTTCAAATATCTTTTTTTAAAAAGACACTTTCCCGGTCCCGCGTAACAGTTCGAAAGGAAGACGAAAAAGTAAAGTGGTAATTCTGATACTAAATGTGAATGCATGTTTAGGTCAAAAAGTTTGATGTGTCCTAAAAAGTGTCTCTTATTTTAGTACATTTTAAGTGTATATTTATATATGTTTGTATAAAGTTATTTTTTGCATTATATAACCGCTTGACCGCTAGCGCCAATTCGCCGAATTCGGTCGACCGCTCACGTTCTTAACAAAATGTCGCGCCGCCGCTCGCCAGATGGGCGCGCTAACATAAACATTTATTGTTGATTAGTCGGTAACATGAGTAAGTTGAAGTGATGTTTTTCTTCAACCTTATTAAGGATTCGTTCAAGTCGTATGAATTCTTTGTTGATATTTAGTTTCTAATTTATTATACTTAGCAGCGAACATTGACTATCGTTGAAAAAAACACTTTGTGTATTTTAAACAGGATTATTTTAAAAAGTAAATCGATGACATACATATTTCATGAGTTTTTACTGTAGAGGGATTCTATCTACACCGAATTAAATAAAAAAAAACATGAATCATAGTATAAAAATATCTAATTACACGCATACGATTCGACGGACGAATCACGGAGCGCGCGAAACAAAGAGTGGCATATGACATTATTTTTTCGTTCCGGGTTAACGATTTTAAGACTCGCTTCGTATTTTTTGCATGAAGAAATGTTCAATGATTTGAATAGAACAGAGAAAAAGGATTTAAAACATTACGTAATAGAAAGAAACAGTAAATTCAGACCGAGTATAGCGCTGTAACCAAAAAGGGAAAATAGTCACTTGTGCGCGGTCTACGGAATTTCGAAAAAGGGAGAATAGTCACTTGTACGCGGTCAAGCGGCTAAGTAATTCTCTATAACTATGTGATTTGTGTTTCTTAAATAAGGTAAGTATACATAAAGTGTCTTATGGTGTTTTAGAAATAACCATAAAAATATATGTCAAAGATGTTGTTGGGAAAACTTGTCTGAGTAGTGCTCAAGCAGTTTCGCAAATTTAAGAATACACATACAGTTCAATTTTTACAGACTCAGCACAGCGCCTCATTGGGAAGTAAAGCCTAGCCCGGCGAGCTCTCACGATTGGCACAAACTAGGTTCTATATTGTAATATTCTAAAAGTTTTGTTTGATGAAAATTATTGTATTTTTCACCAAAAGTGAGGCCATAAAGAGCTTAGACATTAAAAGGCACGCCTATGACGCCACGGTTTGTCAAAATCGCGATACTGTATCATGGTGCCGAATTTGCCGTACAATACCAAATGATAAAACATCAATGCTAAAAGTGTTATATGTATTGGACCTGTTGGTGTGGAAGTTCATTTGAAATCGAGGTAAGAAGTGGCTTAAAACGTTACGGCAAATTTCTTTGCCATAAGGTTTTAAGCAAATGGAATAAATGAGTATTCCGAAACATGATAGTATTTAAATGATCAAACAGTGCTCAAACGAAAGAGTCACTCTCCCCTTGACAGTAAAATACCTTTTTCAAGCATTCTAATGAATTTAATCATTGTAGAATATAAAAAGGTTTTTTATTTGAAGTATTTTAAACAGTGGATAGAATATCCACAATAAGCTTGACCCAGCTCTTGAGCAATGTACAAATTGAATCAGAACTACCAGGTCACTCAGAAAGTATTGTGAGAAAAAGTTTTTATGTATGTGAGACTGGCCAGTTATAATTTATTTAAAAATATGTTTACTTATAAGTAAAAATAGGTACGTTCTAAATTTAAAACTTCCCTCCACATTTTTTGCGAGCTAATTAAAATTACCGTGTCTCATTGAAAAATGTATTTGCATCTATAACATTTTCGCACTATGATTTTTTACGATTTCAAGTGTCGCCTGAAACCGAACGAATCGTACGATAGACTTCAAATGGCATTCATGGATGTAGGCCCTTCAAAGGCAACCGCGTATCGTTGGTATAATGAATTTAAGCGCGGTCGACTAACTTTGGGTGGTCGACAATAGACGAGTTACATACCAAAAAAATCAGCATATACTGCAGATTGGATCAGAAAGCCTTTACGAGATTCTACACGTGCATTTACGGGTGCGGAGGATAGTTTCACGTTGGGTGCCGCACAACCTCACCGATATTCAGAAGCAGGCAAGAGTGGAATATTGCCATTATATGATAGACAAATTTGAAGCAGGCTCGTCTCGGCATGTTTACGACATCGTTACAGGTGATGAATCCTGGATTTATCAATACGATCCAGAAACAAAGCGCCATTCGACGGTTTGGGTGTTTCAAAACACCCAAAACACAAAACACCCGTCAGTTTGACGAATTTACATAATTTGCAGGACAACGTCGGTACTCTAGTGTTGCACTGAGCTGCCGTACTTTATAGTTATTGCAGGATCTTTCAATTATTTTGTCGATAGTTCAGCTAAGAATCATTATCAGCCCTGTATATTAACTTGTGCACACACCTTTTCTCAATATGAGAAGGCCATCGTCCACCACGGTGCGGCGACATAGTTAAGATTGAACTTAGTCACCGTGGTGGACTATGGTCTTCTCACTTCTATGCAGACTTCAAAATTATTTCCAGAACATGATAAAGAACATTCCGACACGCAGAATTCCTCACGTTGTTTTCCTTCACCGAGCAAGCCGCAAGCGATAATTAACAATTTGATTGTCCTGTTTCGAAAAGTCATTGATGTGCGAAAGTTTTGTAGTATACTCATGACGTTAGGAAAATTATGGAAACAAGTATTCATTCTGAAGTCTAGTTTATTAATGTCTCAAAAGCACATTACATAACCCCAAAGCATTTTGGCCACCATCGAGGCATCTCAGGACACCCGTAGAAGTATTTTGGCCACTTTCGAGGCTAGGTTTTCAAGCTAAGTACGGCGCGTAATATTTTCGTTGAAAGAATGGTGATATTTCTATTTATTAAGTAAATTTTGTATATCAAAAGACGCGTAATTAAATAAGCTTTCGAATGATATTAATTAACACCAAATAATATACTTGAAGCCCACGCAAGAGCGGTATAAAGCGCACCCGGTATAATATTTGCCCGCCATTTTCGACCGCGCTATTATATTTCTAACATATTCATATTTCTCGTCGTTTTTTATTATAGGAGGTATATAAGTATTGTACACGGTTAGAAAGGTAAATTTCTTTCAGAGATAATAAATATAATGGAAAGAAACATTTTAATTTTAAACATAGAAAATATAAAATATAAATGATTGTTAATTGCCGCCAATTTTCGTATTTTATTTTTTTAACCATATTTTTTTGTTATATATCAGATTCAAACCTAGATAAGTTTATTTTCAACTAGATTACCAATTTAAAAAACCATATCTGATAAGATTCCGTTAAGAATTATTCTTTTTGGACTTTGCACAATTGTTTACTTTTGCCCGCAAAAAATAACCGCCATACCCGCCAAAATTTTCGAAAGCCTATATCTCATGAATTATAGGAGTATTATATATCACATGATAGGTTTATTTATATACTCATAATAAAACAATAATTCATAGCATAAATGTAACGTTATCTATATATTTTCATTCAATAAAAAATAAATGCCGTTGTTTCGGTAATTGAATGAATATAGCCTCTTGAATTAAATTATTACACAATATTTGTTTATTTTTTTGCTGTTATTTTATAACTTCACAATTAAAACATAAAAATATCTAATCATTGTAAACAAAATATTATTTGTTTACAATGATGTTTTGAATCCATAATTACGCCCCGCGCGCAACATGCTAAGACAGTGAAATATACAAAAATGTCAAACGCTGACATTTAAATATTTTTTTCTAAGCAAGCATTGCTTTAATTTTATATTTTTGTAAAGCTTATACCACCAGGTATACAAAATAATAAAAGTAAGCAATTTATAACCCATAGTGTTATCATGACAAACAAAAATGGCGAGTAGGTCATCGATAGACGACATTGTTTACAATAGGATCAAGTTCGGCGGGTCGCATGAACTAAACATTCCGTCATTCAGTCACCATTCAAACATTACTACAAAGTATATTTAATCTACTTTCATAAAAATATAATTTCAAATATCAATACCCGAGTGACGAGCCGTAAGTTTAGGTTTAAAGTAGCACGGCAAGTGGCCTTGCTTCGCGGGTGGTCAGATAACGACCGCGTGATGCTTTAGCGATAAATGTCAAATTAAAGCGGTACCTTGAGCGGATAAAAGTGGTTTACTTATTACTGCAATACTTAGGCCCACTAGCGTAATGTTTGATTTAAGTCACTCCTTAATTTAAATTTGTTGAACAGAATTAGCAGCATTGAATAATTTAACTTAAAAGTATTTACCGTCCTCTTACACAACGACAACAACGCTTAGATTTTGTTAAACATTTTCTGAGGTCGGTAAAGTAGTTTCTACGTTTTGTTTCATGACATTATGACTTTTTGTTACGATTTTAACGATGTTATGCGTATGCTTTTGCATAAAACAAAACGCATTGTCGTCGCCTAGCTACAAGATGACAATTGACAAATAATAACTAGAAACTTTTGACAATAACACAAGTAGGGTAAACCATTGTAATGTTGGCACCCCCCCAATGATTGGCACTCTGCTGAATTATCCTGAATATTAGGAAAATCTTATATTATTATGTCACAGAAATACATTCATAAGCAGGGTTAACCTATTTCTTATACACAGAACAAATATTTAAATCTTAACTATGAACCATTTTTCTTTAACAACTGTTTTAAAAAAATGATAGGAAAATTGCCTAAAAAAAATAATGAAATGTTTAGGTTAGGTAGTTACTTTCTGAAGCGAAAAAAAATATTTTTACATACATAGACTCACGCCTGTTTCCCCGAAGGGGTAGGCAGAGGCATATTAAACGCCCACTTTTCACCAGTGTTTTGATCCCACGTAATAGGTGGCGAGCCTATTGCCGCTTATCGCGATATTTTGTTTGCCAGAGCCTCGTCCGTTGATCGGCATGTGCACCACTTACAAGTGAGGTTGGCTTGGGACCCTAAGTTCTTGGTGGGAACCCTATGCACCCAAAAAATATTTTTAATTAATTTTACACAAAAGTACCTATTTATTTGTATCTGTTATCTTCATTAAAGCTTAATAAACGTTAGTTTTGCGCTATAATGATATATATAAATAGATGGATCGTCTTTTCCGATAGTGCCAATGACTATACTTAAAATTGTTCAACAACATAGTCATTGGCACATTTTAGAATCATATTTTTTTCAGATTTTTGTTTGTTTGCCGTCAAATTCGCATACAAACAACTTTAGATTGTATATTTCTTTTTTATTTATTTTACACCCAACTTACTATGGTACGGTCGTACATAGATGGCAACCTTTCTCTACAAATTAACCAGAGATCAGGACAGATATCGCTTAAAACAAAGAACTTAGTATAGACAAAAATATTACGAACAAAATGGTTGTGAGAAACTGAAACAGGGCTCATTTGCTACAATGATTCTAAGAGACAAGATGAGCTACATTAGGAAAATATGCCGAAAGAAAGATACCTATAAAACGTGGTAAATGAGCTAAACTTCTTTCAAATATAGACTTATGTTAGAAATATTAGAAGGTTACATAAACATTCATAAATATATATTTTGATATGATAGAATACATGAATAAAGATCCGGATATCAAGTCTTAAGACTGTCTGGGTGCCAATGATTGTACTTTTTTGGTACTGCCAATAACGATACCAAGGTGCCAATGATAGTACTTTTCTTAAGAAATAAGTTTGAGCACATTTTTATGCTAATAAAATGCCTTTATTAAATACGATGTTTTTCAATTCAATTCCGACAAAACCATAGAAAATATTATTGAATTTGTATTTTTCACTAGCTGACCCAGCGAACTCCGTATCGCCTTATGTATCTATCTACCTCGTGTCCTTGTGCTTTTGTGACCAAATAATTTTTTCATTCATTTTTCATTTTTTTCATTTTCTTTTTTCATCTATTCATTATTTTTTTCATTCATTTCGTTCATTCATTTTAAGAGTATTTATTTAATTCCCTTTTTTCCAAGCCCCTTTTCCAAAGTTACCATTGACTTAGCGCTTAATCTCTTATCATTTCAGGGTCTATAAATGATGAACAAACAAACATAGATTTTTTATAATATTGAATTCCCCATTCCCTAAAATATCGGACACGATACCCATATATCGACTTTAAAAAGATCCCGTCTGCCATCTTTGATTTCCTATCCACCATCTTTGATCACGAAATAGATGTTGTATTTGGATTCACCATCTCTTAAATCATCAAAGACGATACCCATCTTGATTTTAATTTTTTTCCCATCCGCCACCTTTGATTTCCTACCCGCCATCTTGAATCACGAAATATATGTTGTATTTGGATTCCCCGTCCCTTTTAACAGCGGAGACGATACCCATATTAATTTCTTAAAAAATCCCCATCTGCCATCTTTGATCACAAAATAGATGGTCTTTTTGAATTCCCCATACCTTAAAATATCGGATACGATACCCATATCGACTTTAGAAATATCCTGTCCGCCATCTTTGATTTCCTATCCGCCATCTTGAATCATGAAACAGATGTTGTATTTGGATTTCCCACCCCTTTTAACATCGCAGACGATACCAATTCTTTTTTTTAATTTTCCCGTCCTCCGTCTTTGATTTCCCATCCGCCATCTTGAATCACGGAACAGATGTTGTATTTGGATTTCCCATCCCTTTTAACATCGCAGACGATACCAATATTGTATTTGTTTTTTTTAAATCCCATTCGCCATCTTTGATTTCCCATCCGCCATCTTTGATGACGAAATAGATGTTGTATTTCGATTCCCCACCCCTTAAAATATCGAAGGCGATACCCATATTGATTTTTTTATTTTTCTCATCCGCCATCTTTGATTTCTCATCCGCCATCTTGGATCACTAAATAAATTTTATATTATTAATCAGCGTCCCGAAAATCTCGAAAACAATACCCATATAGATTGTATCCTGTTCGTTTAGCCTTGTTTTGCCTTTGACCCAACCCTCCCCCTTCTCGTTTGACCATTTTATTATTTTTGTCTGGCCCTTAAACGTTGTGCCGTAATTTTATATAGCCTATAGCCTTTCGGAATAATTGGGCTATCATAGGCAATAACAATTTTTTAAATCCGACTGCTAGATCCTGAGATTAGCCGACATTATTTATTCCGGAATCAAAAATCTATCGTATACAAAAATATTTTTTCAGATCCGACCGGTAGTTCGTGAGATTAGAGCGTTCAAACAAACAAACAAACAAACTTTTCCGCTTTTTTTATATTAGTATTAGTATAGATATGCGAACAATTTAATCAACGTGCATAATATGACATTATGTAGGTGTGACGTGACAGTCTGACAGATATGCGATAGCACATGCGCCGCAATCAATTATCAGCGCATGCGTTCTTACTTCCAAGAGGTAAATTTGTGCCGTACAAACTTCTACCCTCCCTACAATCCCTCCCAGTTTGATTTTTACAACTTATGGTAGCCTATATCCGTCTCCATGGTCCAATATATGTATCTCTGTATTAAAATTCAACAACATTGGTTCAGGCGGTTTAGCGTGAAAACGGGACATACATGCATACACAATTTCGAATTTATAATAATATTAAGTCGGGATTATCAATGGGTTTCTTCTGACATGAAGCCCGCTGGGCGGCAGCACTGAGAATTCAGGTCCGGAAACCTGTCAAAACTGCCATCAAACAATGAAGTATATCAACGCGCACGCGAATTTGAACTTTATGGAGCGGTAACAAATTACAAATTGACTCTACGTTTTAGTGAGAAAACGTTTGTATGGGAAAAAGAAAAGGGCTGTTTTTAGGGTTTTTCAGGCAATTATTAGAATTTTTCTCGCCGTAAAAACCATCTTTGAACTTCAACAAACATTTTAAAAAAAGAATTGGCCAAATTGGTCCAGTCGTTGTTGAGTTATGCGCTTACCAACACATTTTGCGATTCATTTTTATATTATAGATTATACTGTTTAACCTAATTCTCGTCGCTAATGACAAGTTGCCAACGTCAGTGTGACAGTTCTTAAATGAAATTAGCCACTAAACAGCCGATTTTCGGTAATTAATTTTGACAATTCTTAAATCATATTAGTCGACAAATTTTTCGTTGTGCAAGACGCTAGTGGTGTTTAATTTTTTTTTCTCATTAAATACATCTTAATTCAATTTAAGAATCGTTGTGCAAGTGGGCCTTAGAATTAGTAAGCAAAACGTGACGTATTATCGAAACGACTGTCTTAATATGGATCGGTAAAGGCATATCCTTACACCTCCCCTGAAAAGTTTCGACTACCACATCCCCCCGTTAGGGAGAAAAAATGATACGTACAATAATAAGTCACGATATAAATCATTTTTTTTCACAATTAAAATTAAATGTATACAATAACACATTATAGGAATTTAAACTTTTGTGGTCATTTAAACTTGATTTAAATTGTCTTTCGGGATATATATCACGTACCTTTGTTTGGAGTAACATACAACACTCACTACGTCAGCTCGCGGTTTGGGTTTTTTCGTTTCACAGGTTTTAGTGGTGCGTCTATATAAAAGAAACAAAAAACGAAACGAAAAAACTCAAACCGCGAGCTGACGTAGTGAGTGTAGTATGTCGTGATCGGGTACAGTGCGATAGTGAAAACAGTGGCAGTGGTGTTGTACGCAAAAAACGAGTAAGAAAGCGGGTAGACCGTAATACTTGCTCGTAACATTCATCCACCCGCAATATCCTCAGTACATCCGTGAACATGGCGCTTGCAACAGTGCCGAAATATCGGTTACTCCAAACAAAGGTACGTGGTATATATCCCGAAAGACAATTTAAATCAAATAACACATTAATATATTTTTAAAATTAAACATAACTCATACAATGCGATTTATAAAATTTTGAATAATGATTATAAATTAATTAATAATGAAATAATTTTGTAAGGTTTTTGTTAATAACATATTCTTTGCCATTTTTGATAATTATAACATTTGGTGGAACATCCAGTAATACCTTGTATGGACCATTATAAATACTATCAAATTTTGCACCGGTATGGTTTTTTAACAACATTAAATCACCTGGTTTGTAGTTAATACTATGCACATTTTGGTCGAAAACACTTTTTCTAATTATTTTGATTTTTATTAAATTTTCCTTTGCATCAGCATGAGCTTTTTGCAGTCTATATTTTAATTCTTTAGGGTAACTGTCAAAATTATACAATAAATCAACATTTAATTTTAAATTTCTGGGCAAATTACAATGTTTTCAAAAACTAATTCGTATGGAGTGTATTTTGTTTCAGTATGTACCGTAGTATTAAACGAGAAACACCAGAAAGGGACCCAATCGCTCCAATTATCTTTATAATTACTGCATTGAATTCTCAGATAAGATTTTCATTTGAACCTAATGTTTCGTGGTGGTAAGGAGTAGAATTTATTTTTTTAATACCTAATAATTCGCATGTTTCTTTTAAGACCGATGACATAAATTCAGTTCCTGGTTACTACTTAATATTTTCGATTGAATAGCTACAGCGGTCTGAGCGGTCTGTATAGATAGTTTAATTACTATCAGTAATTAAACTATCTATAGTTGCATTTTATGTAGATTTTAAGCGAAGTTTTGCACCTTCGGACAACCGTATTTTCAAAACAAATTTAATTAATTGGCTTTTGGTATTATCGCTAATCATAGAACTATACAACTGCATACTATCTATCAAACGCAATGTGTCTTGTTCTTTATCGGTCATTACGGGTAAAAACGCGATGGCAGTTTTTAAGTTAAATGATTCCGCAGGCATGTCTGATGACTTTATCGACGACTTTAAACTTATATCATATAAACTAACGATTTTATTATAGCAAATGTGTATATTATTAATTATAGAATTGATTGTTTTTAAATTATCAGGGCTTATCTCAGAATGTTCAATTTTTCTCTGTACCTTAATACCTATACCTTGCAGAATACACTCCAATTTACAATATTCAGTTTCAGGTAACAAAATTTTTTGTTCCGCTGTATCGGATGTCTGTCTCCGTACAGGTCCGATTTTAATAAAATAATCTCTAGTTTCTTTTAACTTGTTTGATATTAATAACAACTCTTAAAGGCATTACAATTTAACATAATTAGTACGTAAATTTAAAAATACAAGCATATGTATATAGTAATAAATTAATAAACCTGATTCGAAACGGTGACTCGGTGGCAACTCGGTGATGATTGCCAGCAAAACATTTCCTCACGATGACTATGGCGTAGAGGTGCAGTTGTCTGCATATTCTGCTACTGCTGGACCTGGCTATACCCTGGACTCCGTGGGCCGGGTTAATCCCTGGAGTCCGTTGCTGCTGGGCCGGGCTATACCCTGGACTCCGTTGGCCGGGAAAATCCCTGGACACCTCGTTCTAAGTTGACGATGTTGCTTGGGGTTGGGAGACAACGCTAAAAGTACTGGCGTTGAGTTCTCTTCGTAATGTTCTTACTGCACTCCTTTGACACTTTTTGGGGAGGAAGTAAAATGCTCCCACGAGTAAGAGGAACAGTATTACAGACAATAGTATTTCCTCAACACTGATTAGTGGTGTAAAGGTTTGACTGGTGGTGGCATTGGCTTCTCCGTTTGCGTTTTGAGCTATTACCACTTCTCCTTGGGAATAGGTTTTCCCCATCTTCTTTTGATGTACTTCGATTAGAAGTTCTTAGTTGGCAGGGTCGCCATGTATGTATACTCATGACGTTAGGAAAATTATGGAAACAAGTGTTCATTCTGAAGTCTAGTTTATTAATGTCTCAAAAGCACATTACATAAAAGTGGTTTACTTATTACTGCAATACTTAGAATTAGTAAGCAAAACGTGACGTATTATCGTAACGACTGTCTTAATATGGATCGGTAAAGGCATATCCTTACAGTTTCAACAGAAATCCAATCAAAGAATCATCAATATCATCATCAATATCATTTAAATGAAATACCACAAGTCTATAATCCAGAATTAACTAGAAACAAAAAGTGTTTATTTTATTATTCATGTTTCGATTAGTTTCTTGAATATTGATACAAATAAAAAAGTATTCTCATCTGAAATGAAATTTAATCTCCCAAATTGGTTTTTATCAATATCTCGAGCAACACCAGGCATCCGTTTTTATTTGTATTCTAGTTGGATATTAAACGTTAAATAATATAAGTAATGTTAAGAAATGTCTGGATTTTATATTGAAGAATCTTCTAGAGTTTTAAGATTTTTTAAATAAGAAAATGTATTGTGACTTATGACTCGAATGGCTGTTTAACTGTATCATTTATTTAGAATGACTGTGCTATGATCATAATATAATATCGCATGTTCGAAATACTAATTGGTAATAAGACTTAGTCTTATTATTTCGTTCGCCTCTTCTACTACGTAATTACGTCTCTGGTTATAATTACCTAAAGCAAAACTCGTCTAATTACATTTTATTACAATATTATGCTCATTCCAGAAAATACAAAGCTAGACAGGTGTTACCATCGCATTTTCTAAATAAACTTTTGTTTTTCTTTTGTGTCTGGCAGGATGGCCTGTAGTCCAGGCGATGTCAGACCACTTTAGAGTAAAAGAGTATCAAAAACGTTTCCAGTTTAAAGTAGATATCTAAAGGGGAAACAACAAAATGAAAGGAAAATGTACTGCAATTTGTAGTGCTGTGTTTTTTGCCCACGGATGCAGCAACTAGTCATGGGCCGTATGTTAGAAACTATAGACTACTAAACATTTACTTAGCTGTCTGTTTTTGCAGTGTAAATAAAAAAAGATTTAATTAATTTGTTCTCGAGAGTAGTGCAATATTTTTACACAGATAAGCGCGAAACGTTGTATTCAAACGTTTGTATTTAGAAATGAAACGAGGTAATTTTATTTATTGGCTCATTGGTAAAAAACTTACGATAGCTTTGGAGAAATGCATCTAAAATAATAAAGTTTGTTAGAGCGTTTGTTTTGATGTTCGTCGATTATTCAAATCACAATTTACAATCGGTTTAATACTTTTAAAACATAAATTACATAATCAAATAATGATACTTAATATGAATATATCCGATAACAAACAACATTTATGGACATAATATTGAAATAAGTTCATCATTATTTATTCTATTATCACCAATATTGTCGCATAACGATCTTATACTTAAAAATAACATTGATCTATTAGCTCTTAAACATAACGCTCATTTGCCCACAAAACCAGATTAGCCAGAAAAATATTCAAACCACTTTTGCCTAAGAAGAATCACTTTTATTTTCTCCTTTTTAAATTCACAGCAAAGATTTTTTATTATTATTGGCAATAATCGTCGTTTTTCCCAGTAATTTGTCGAATCTAGAATTTTTCTCAACGAAATCATAATGCAGGAAGTTCTTGTGGTGAAGATACTTCTTCACATAGTAGACTTGCTAGTTAACTCGAAGAGAGAGATCAACTTTGAGATAATTCCGGCTTAAATGTACCATCAGCAATTTTTATATCCCTTAAATAAATGGATTGCTTCCTAAACTAGTTTCTCTAGTCTGAAATATTGTTTCTCCTGAAGTCGTCCCAGACATGAGATCGTCGAAGAAAGTAGAAAAGTCTAGTGTTGCCATAAAAAGTTGATGATGTTTGAGGTTGCTTCTGGCTGTATTTTGTAGATTTCTGTTCATATCCTGTAGGTTTATAGTCAAATCCTATAGATTTTTGTTCAAATTCCATAAGTTTGTGGTTATAATCTATAGGTTTTTGGTCATAATATATAGGATTAGGGTCGTATTCCATGTGCCTGTGGACTGGCTGTTCCACATGTTTGTGTTCATATTCTACAGGTTTTTGATCATAGCCGCTATGCTTGTGGTCATATCCCGTACCTTTATGATCATATTCCATCGGTTTTTGCTCATGTCCCTTAGATTTATATCCGTAGTCGATGTGTACGTGGTCGTATTCTTTATGTGTGTACTCGTAGTCCATAGGCATATGCGAGCTCTTGTGATGGTTTTTGTGCTTGTAGCAAGAGTCATCACGCCATTTTGATAGATTTGGACCATGGATATGAGAACACGGAACGGGCATGTTTCTGTAAATTCAGATTGAAATACACATTATTTAAGAAAATAACAACCCGGTGGCGTAGCGGGAGTGTAAACGACTGCCACGCCGAAGGTCGCGGTCGATTCCCGCTAAAGTCAAACATTTGGGTGCATGAACTTGGATATTTGTCTTAGTCTGGGTGTTTCTATGTATATTATGTATGTATTTACAAAAAAAAATGTATAAAAGTATGTTTACCCATTCTCTAGTACCCATAGTACAAGCTTCTGCTTAGTTTGGGACTAGATGGTGTTGTGTGAATATGATAGAATATTATATTATTATTATATTATATATTATTAATATTGGAGATTTTTGGATTTTATACATTCTCAGTATGAGGGCAACTAAACTTATACTTACCCTGGTTTGACGTTCAAGAAAGCTTGTGGCTGAATAAGTTTAATTCCATCAGCGTTGTCGCATGCAAAGCGAGCCATGTTAGTATTTCTTATTTCATGTAATTGATCTGTGAACAAAATATTTCAGAGTAATACTTATTATTTCGAGTGTTGTATCGCGCACTGATGCGTGATCATGTTGATAAATATGATATATTGAGAAAACATGCCCCTAAGTAGTATCGATTTATTTAAATTTACTTACCAAAGCTCAGATTATGCATCTGGTCACCTCTCTCAAACCAGAATCTATTTGAGTACCTAAACAGGTGTAGCTGTTTTGCGATGATGATGATAATAAATTGATCATTTGTTTTCTGCTACCTTATTATGTGGTAATTAAGTTGTAAAAATTTTGTTAATCTTTTGGATGAATGTAGAAAACAGAGGCATTGTCTTACGTGCAAACAAAACAAGAAACATATTAAAAAATGTACAGATGCATTTACGTCATATATAACACCAATGTGATGACTAAAATTGGATTGTCTTAATATTATAACACAATTAGGTTTCTATAGATTACAGAACTCATTTCTAATACAACTGTCAATGGAAAACCTCTACACAGAAAAATAATTTCACCCAGAGTGAATTTTATTTATGTTTCAAGTCAAGACATCGGTCTCCCCCTCGTTGTTGTCTCGGAGAAAAAAGTTTCAATGAGTTTCTTTTACTGGCAGTGCAGGCACGGAAAGTAATGAGGGCGCAGTTTAAACATTTCTGGGAATCAACGGGTGGTGGATCACAGGGCTGGTCAGACGAATGTTAATTGAAAATGTACATGTATTTTGACGAGATTACGTCAAAAAATGTTGATGATATTGATTTTGTTTATGAGTAGGTATTTTTATATATAGTGGGAAAGATTTGGATACGCATTGTAAATGTAAATATGTAAATACTTAATTACATAATAATAAAGTAGGCAGAGAGATCATTACAAAAATTCACTCGATTTCTGGATGAAGAAGCTGCTAATTTAATTCTACTAGAGTTCGCCCAGTGGTTGAAATTCGATCATAATTAATTAAAATTTTAAGTTTCTACATTACTAAGATTACACTGTCAAAGACTACAATCACAGACTTTGCCGCACAATAAAAATACAAAAAACTTTTATGAGATTACTGGGACGACTATTAAATACTCTTCTTGGTTTTAAAACTCTAAAACAGATGTTACCATTATAGACTTTTACTTTAAAAATTTCGTTCTCTTGCCCCTGCGCAGTATGTCGTTCGCTTCTATACTTCTCGTTATCTAATTATTTACAAAGGAGTAAATCTCTTTCATCCCATCCTCACACAGTCGACTAATGTTTTCCTTGGCCTGATCATCCTTTTCGATCCTCTACTTTCATATGCACACTGTCTTTCCATCTTTTCTGTGGAAACACTCTTGCTTTTCATCCCTCTCCTTTCGACTTCATTTAAGACTGCATAGTTGGTTGACACTGCGCAAGTATTGTGGTTTCGATACCCACACGAAACAACACTTGTGCAATCCATGAATTGTTGTTTTGAGGGTGAGCCCCCGCGACACAGGATTTATTCTTAGAGCGAAAGTTGTCTTTAAAAGAAATAAAAAAAAAAACACTTGTTTACATCCATACAAATAATATCTTCGCATAACATATCCATACCAAGCCAACCAATATCTTCCTTCCCTTGTAGTCTATGGATGGGTACCACTTTCTTTTCTTTTATATATATATATATATATATATATATATATATATATATACCTCAAATATACGTACTATCTTACAAACTCATTTCTTCTAATTCTGTCCATTCTCGTCACTCCAAACATCCATCGTAACATTCTCATCTTTGCTGCAATGTACCATTAATAACAATTCAGTGTTTGCTTCGGTTACATACATTAATTTCCTACAACACATCCAATATTTTTCCATATCTACCTCTAAGTATATACCTCAAATATACGTACTATCTTACATACTCATTCCTCCTAATTCTGTCCATTCTCGTCACTCCACACATCCATCGTAACATTATCAGACCAGACATCAAACAAATAAAAACTACTCATGACTCAATACGTCAAATTTCAGAATTAGAAAATGCTCACCATGTCACCCACTGGCGTCATTAATATATATAGTCTAAGATTATTTACCTACATATCACTAATAATTTAATAACCGAACAATTTAGTACAAGCAACTCATGAAGAAAAGCAAAGATCCGAAAACGCGTACACAACGAAACCATTATATTCAAAACGAAGCCTGCCATTCAATATTATTTCCTTGTTACGATACAACCACACACATGAGATATTGTCCGTACATAGTCTATAGAGAATTTGGTAGATTGTCACGCCTATTACGTGTGACGGACAATATATATTCAATAACCAACCATGCGGTTCTCAGATACTGCGCTGTATGTTATGTGGGACGGAATACTAAGCAATTGTTTATGCGTACTATAATATAAGTGGCTATGTTGATTTAGATTAACGGCGGTTTGACGTAAAAAATTTTGTGTGATTGTTTAATGGGTGATAGATAGTGCTTGTTGAATGATGTGACTTCATGATGCAAAAATGACTGGCTTAACCAAGACTCGAAAAAATGATCATAATGTTTCTCTTATATGGTCAGACTGTATATAATTACCTGTCCTGTTGCAGGAAAGTCTAGCAATAAGTATATGTGCAGCTATGCTGTGTTGCTTTCAAGATGAATGCGAATGAATCAATTTCAATTATTAAATTACTTATCAAATTCAGATGCCACTTTGGTGTTAATATAGAACCACGGTAGATTAAAGCAGTATATTAAATATCCTAAAGATATTGCATAAACTTCTATAAACGTTGTAGTTCACACAGTTTTTTGTCTCGTTCTATTGAACTCAACGCGATGAAGTGTCAAATTAATCATGGTGTCCATCGTCGTCCTGGTTTTGTATTGCACGTTCTACAATTTTAATCCTAGACAGTGACGGATTCCAAGGCTACTGCCTTGGAGACTTCGATCGAGACTGGAACTAAGCTAACTTAATGATGCTGACTTTGATATTTACTGTTAAATCAGAATTATCTACCAAATTTCTTATAGTTTACCGTCCCAATATTGTTACTTTGTGTTTTCACACATGTAATTCACGTATAGAATATAAAACTGCTTAACTTGTCCCGATAAAAAGAAAGACTTATTGGTGTGATTTTGATAAACCTAGAGAATACTGAACCAATTTTAATATTTTTTTGATTACAAACCTACCTTTCCAATACCAATCATAGGGTATAAGGTCATAGGTATATTTTTACAAAAGGTCAAACTATATTTGCTTGCAGCCAAAGTCACACACTAGTAACTCAAAAATATGTTTCATATTATGTTTATTCCATACTAGCTGACCCAGCGAACTCCGTATCGCCTTATGTATCTATCTACCTCGTGTCCTTGTGCTTTTGTGACCAAATAATTTTTTCATTCATTTTTCATTTTTTTCATTTTCTTTTTTCATCTATTCATTATTTTTTTCATTCATTTCGTTCATTCATTTTTAAGAGTATTTATTTAATTCCCTTTTTTCCAAGCCCCTTTTCCAAAGTTACCATTGACTTAGCGCTTAATCTCTTATCATTTCAGGGTCTATAAATGATGAACAAACAAACATAGATTTTTTATAATATTGAATTCCCCATTCCCTAAAATATCGGACACGATACCCATATATCGACTTTAAAAAGATCCCGTCTGCCATCTTTGATTTCCTATCCACCATCTTTGATCACGAAATAGATGTTGTATTTGGATTCACCATCTCTTAAATCATCAAAGACGATACCCATCTTGATTTTAATTTTTTTCCCATCCGCCACCTTTGATTTCCTATCCGCCATCTTGAATCACGAAATATATGTTGTATTTGGATTCCCCGTCCCTTTTAACAGCGGAGACGATACCCATATTAATTTCTTAAAAAATCATCATCTGCCATCTTTGATCACAAAATAGATGGTCTTTTTGAATTCCCCATACCTTAAAATATCGGATACGATACCCATATCGACTTTAGAAATATCCTGTCCGCCATCTTTGATTTCCTATCCGCCATCTTGAATCATGAAACAGATGTTGTATTTGGATTTCCCACCCCTTTTAACATCGCAGACGATACCAATTCTTTTTTTTAATTTTCCCGTCCTCCGTCTTTGATTTCCCATCCGCCATCTTGAATCACGGAACAGATGTTGTATTTGGATTTCCCATCCCTTTTAACATCGCAGACGATACCAATATTGTATTTGTTTTTTTTAAATCCCATTCGCCATCTTTGATTTCCCATCCGCCATCTTTGATGACGAAATAGATGTTGTATTTCGATTCCCCACCCCTTAAAATATCGAAGGCGATACCCATATTGATTTTTTTATTTTTCTCATCCGCCATCTTTGATTTCTCATCCGCCATCTTGGATCACTAAATAAATTTCATATTATTAATCAGCGTCCCGAAAATCTCAAAAACAATACCCATATAGATTGTATCCTGTTCGTTTAGCCTTGTTTTGCCTTTGACCCAACCCTCCCCCTTCTCGTTTGACCATTTTATTATTTTTGTCTGGCCCTTAAACGTTGTGCCGTAATTTTATATAGCCTAAAGCCTTTCGGAATAATTGGGCTATCATAGGCAATAACAATTTTTTAAATCCGACTGCTAGATCCTGAGATTAGCCGACATTATTTATTCCGGAATCAAAAATCTATCGTATACAAAAATATTTTTTCAGATCCGACCGGTAGTTCGTGAGATTAGAGCGTTCAAACAAACAAACAAACAAACTTTTCCGCTTTTTTTATATTAGTATTAGTATAGATATGCGAACAATTTAATCAACGTGCATAATATGACATTATGTAGGTGTGACGTGACAGTCTGACAGATATGCGATAGCACATGCGCCGCAATCAATTATCAGCGCATGCGTTCTTACTTCCAAGAGGTAAATTTGTGCCGTACAAACTTCTACCCTCCCTACAATCCCTCCCAGTTTGATTTTTACAACTTATGGTAGCCTATATCCGTCTCCATGGTCCAATATATGTATCTCTGTATTAAAATTCAACAACATTGGTTCAGGCGGTTTAGCGTGAAAACGGGACATACATGCATACACAATTTCGAATTTATAATAATATTAAGTCGGGATTATCAATGGGTTTCTTCTGACATGAAGCCCGCTGGGCGGCAGCACTGAGAATTCAGGTCCGGAAACCTGTCAAAACTGCCATCAAACAATGAAGTATATCAACGCGCACGCGAATTTGAACTTTATGGAGCGGTAACAAATTACAAATTGACTCTACGTTTTAGTGAGAAAACGTTTGTATGGGAAAAAGAAAAGGGCTGTTTTTAGGGTTTTTCAGGCAATTATTAGAATTTTTCTCGCCGTAAAAACCATCTTTGAACTTCAACAAACATTTTAAAAAAAGAATTGGCCAAATTGGTCCAGTCGTTGTTGAGTTATGCGCTTACCAACACATTTTGCGATTCATTTTTATATTATAGATTATTTACATATATCACGATTCACGAATGTCGTACGTTCCTTCACTTTATGTAAAGATTTTAAAGGCCATGATCGACGGGCGAGTAAAACCGCCGTTTTATGGCTCGTCGGTAAAGCTCGCCCGTGGATCATTGCAATACTGCGTTATTAAAAACCAACGAGCCCGGCTCGCGGCTCGTTAGTTATGTTTTATTTTTTGCTTGGCACGCAGCGCAAGACCCCGTGTCGAGCCGAGCCTACGGTTTTCCGCAACAGCGCTAGCGAACAGACGTACCTACGTGCACACTTTTTTAATAATGGATTTGCGAACCTGTAGTCACGATTTCATAATAGAATTTATAAGCGCCTTCAGAGACTGTACATTGAATGAGTACAAAAAGAAAGAAACCCGTCTTAATGCCTGCAATAAACTGTTGGAGATTTAAAAAATACGAACCAAACTCAAATATAACTGATGTCAAAAAAAAAACAGTCATTGCTTCATATAGAAAAGAAGGAAATAAAGTTACTGCAGGCATAAGGACGCGGTTGCGGTTCACACTCGACTGTTTTGCTCGCTAGTCGATCAGCACCTACGAGCCGCAACTCCGCGAGTAAAAACCCTCGTCTCCAAAACCGCGGTATACGGCTCGCCCGTCGATCACCCACTTAATGTTCGCAATTGATAAATATGTTGGCATGCGAAAGAAAATTGGAGTATTTATACTTAACATTACCATAATAATATATGTGATTTGTTGCCTCATGAATATGTGTTTATTTTTGCTATATTAAAATTGTTTTTATAGTGTTGTAGACAGTTATGTAATGAAACAGTAAGTAATCACCATATTCACCATACTGACGGTGTACTCTTTATGTGGTAAATATACCTCAGCCATCTAGACCTAAATTCTCGGCCTTAATATTTACCTAAATATGATTGATTGCTCTGAGTTTAAATAACAAACCACGTATGTACTTAAGGTACATTGCTATAATTCTCAGGATTGTTTCTTCCTGTTACGTTTTATAAACCCATTACATTTAACGTAATTCCTAAATACGGTATGTTCTTTATTAGTTAATAGTACCCTACGAGACTGCATTTAATAATAGACTCTAAAACAAAGAACGAGTATAAAAAGCTTAACAGTATATTTAAATTGAACAACCCGCATTTTATAATTCCGTATCAAATAAAGAGCGGAATAAAAAAATATCGGGAGAATTTTATGTTTGACTAAGCTTGTCAGACGCATTACGGTCTCAAGGCCCTAATCTTTTTTTATGAAATTTCGTATTCTTAAAGCCGTGTTGACACGATACGACTACATTTGGACGGAGTGAATTAGAAATCTTCTCTTTTACTCGGTATACATTATTTGGATAAGTATCTGGTGTGCTTTCACGAGAGTAACGCACGAAATTAAATTATTTTACAGTCATTCCCTTTTTATGTTGTGTGACCCGTGTATTTGTTTTGTTTCGATGTAAGAACTATGTGTAGAATAAATGTTTTTTTTTTTATTTTGGAGTTATTTTACTGACAGACTAATAGCGTAATTTGATTTGGATAAATGTATGGATGTTTCTGACTTCTTCATGCAAAAACTACAAAACAGGTTTTGATGTTTTTTTTAAATAACTTATACTTATCATCTACCCTGGTCAGTCGATTCTTCGTCTAGTAAGAGAAAAACCGCAACTCATCCTTCTACACGAGTTTGACAATCATCATTACATCATTTAGCGGTATTATTTATTGGTATGGGTATTATTAAGTAACCGTTACGCGAAAATAATAAATGCCGTACCCTGGCCAGGATTCATGAAACCCAGTGGAAAAAAAGAGGTATGTATGATACGAAGGTGCGGAATAGGAGCGCATAGCACGGCAGGGCTTCTTAGTTGCCCACATATTCGAGTTTTAGAATATTGTCACCTATCCATATCGTATTACCTGCCTTCATTCTGCCTCTCCATCTTTTTATAACCAGCTGATTTTTCTAACGTTATCCCGGTAGATTCACCTTGAGGCTCGGAGTTCCTTTCTAGTTTTACAGATTTGACAGACTAATAGATTGTCCACAGCACACACTGCCATTTGACCATCTGTTGATCTAAGACAATAGTAACCTAACTATAATATAATATGTGCATATTATATACAATCGAGCCGTGTGGTTGACGGCATAGAATACAAGTGTCACCACCCCCTATCTTCCCGTGGGTGTCGTAAGAGGCGACTAAGGGATAACACGATGCAAATACCATATTTGCGTAGAGACGGAAAACTCGACATCAAACCAGACTGCCTCGTTGGTCTCGCGGCATAAATGTGCGCGTGGGATCGGGAGGTCCCGGGTTCGATTCCTGGGTCGGGCAGTGTTATTGGGTTTTTCTGTCACAAAATTCTCAGTAGCAGCACGGAGACTGGAAATGTGCCCGGTACGGCAATAGGCTCGCCCCTTATTACGTGGGACTAAAGTATATCTGGTGAAAAGTGGGTGTAGAAATACACCTCTGCCTACCCCTTCGGAGATAAAAGGCGTGACGATATGCATGTATGTATGTATGTATATACAATCGATTTTCCGGTCGATAGTCGTATGGTGTGAACGTATTTTTTGTTTGTGCAATTGTTAGTAATTATATGGTTGAATTTTATACACTACTAAATTCTGATTGGCTGTCAACTAGAAATTGGATTCCTTGTCACTCTTGTGGCAATCTTATGGACGGACTCCTCCTTTTGGGCGGGACGAAAGCAAGATAGCCTAATAACGCTAATTACAACTTCGAAAATTCAAATTCTTACCTCACGAAGATAACCCGGATTCGAACTTGAGGTGCGTATGTGCGACGCCACTGCTTATACCGCTACGCCAAGTTTACGCGTGGGGTGGCGCCATAGATTACTAGATAGTTACTTCGTAACAGATACATCACTCCCATACAAAAGTGATAATACCTACGCTATAATCACCTACAAAATCTCAATAATAATAGTCGTTGTTCGCCGTGAAGAGAAATGTACCCTAAGTACTCACGCAAAGAGTTGGAGATTGTGTGACTGTACGTACAAGCGCGTCGTCGAACGAAGGCGCTAGGGTTGTTCTTATGATGATGTTGGTAATAAAACGAATGTTGCGAAATAACCATATTTTTATTTGCTAAATACCTATATCTACACGAGTCAGTTAGTAAATACATATTGTAAACATAGTAGCTTATTATTGGCCATTCTAGGCCACCTTGCGCTCCGGCGATCGCCTTCGCTTCGGTGGCCTAGAAGACCCAATAATACATAATGATTTTATCATAGCAGGTCGCTAGGCCATCTTGCGCTCTGGCAATCGCCTTTGCTTGGTAGAACTATTTTTCATAGAATAATAATTGCCCAATAATATACGATCGCCTCGATAAAGTATCACGTATATTACTGTACGCCGATCGCCTCCAATCACTTGCTAGTAGTCAACCAAGTCCTCAGTAAGGCGGTTTTTACAGATCACTTATCGCTCATCTTTATCCAAAATTTGCAACACTGTGACAGTTAATAAATGTAAATGTAATAATTGTTATATCTCATTTTCAATCAATCCGCTTTAGATAGCAATCATGAAATTTGTCAAAGAGCCTCAATCACTGCACGTTAATATAATATGTGATGATGTTAGTAAAAGTTGTCCTCGTCATGGAGAATTATTATCTAACTCGGTACGATGTATCATTTGTAGACCATCCAACTGCGGGAAAACAAATTTATTAATTGGACTGCTTTTACATGAGAATGGCTAACGATTTCAAAATATTTATATTTATTCAAAAACCTTGTACCAACCAAAGTATATGTTTTTAGAAAGAGTTTTGCAACGAGTTCCCGGTGTTTTACTTGAGAAATATCATGGTAATCAAGAAGTATTACGAGTTCAGGACGCAAAACCCAACTCTGTGATTATTTTTGACGACGTTGCTTGCGAAAATCAAAGTAGCATGCGTGATTTCTTTGCAATGGGAAGACATAAGTGCATCGATAGTTTTTATCTAAACCAAACGTATAGCAAAATACCAAAGCAATTAATAAGAGACAACGCGAACCTAATTATACTGTTTAAACAAGATGACATTAATTTAAGACATGTGTATGACGAGCGTGTTAATACGGATATGACTTGGCTTGAGTTCCGTGAAAAGTGCTCCAAAATTTGGACAGAACCTTTTAATTATGTCGTCATCGTCATTAATAAAGATTGTCTGAAAAATAAAGGATGCTACAGAAAAAAAAATTACAACTTTGTTGTGTTTGACGAAAATAAATAGATATTAAATACCGTTACCTATTAAAAGTAATTATTCTTCACACAACAGCTAAACAGTGACGATCTGTTTTAATAATCATGGAAAAATCATTAAAAAGACAAATTGTTGATGCCGTTGAAGCAGTAAAGAAAAAGATTCGCAAAATGAGAGATGTTGAGACCGACACTAAGCAAACATTTGAAACAGTTTTTAAATTTGTAACAGAATCACTTAACCAAATTGCTAGTGCTGGTAAGCGAACTATTCAGGATGCTATAGTAGATGAAGAAACTGAAGTGCCATTTGTTGACCAAACTTTGCAAAAAGAAAGCATAAATAGAAAAAGTGATATAAAAGACGATGAATATGAAACTGAAGTCGATAGCGACTCTTCATATCAATCATTAGCTGAAAGCAGTAAAGATGTTAATATGTCATCTTGGTCTGTATCTTCGTAAGCACTGGCAGATATTCCATTTGGTGTTAGAGTAGAGCGTGGTAAATTGATATTAGGTTCTGCTGCTATAACGATTAACGATGAATATATCATAGTAGCTAGCCGCAAATACCGAAGTACTTCTGGTTTAAAAGAATTGTTACTGATAAAAGATGTTGATTTAAGTTTGGTAACAGAAAGTGACATGATACATTATATGTCAATGTTACTTGATACAAATACGCATCGTCGAGATAATGAACCGAGTAAACCAATAAAAAGTAATAAAGGACAAAAATATAATAATAAGTTATTAAGCCTCTTTTTAAACTATAAAGTACAGTTCAGACCAACCAATCTAAAGGAAAAGGACTACCTTTAACAAAAATATGGAAAAAGACGTCGATTTAGTGTTTTGGGACAATCCAAATGAACTAGTGGAAAGGCTGAAACTCTTAATTGCATCTCGAGACGCTGGTAACACAGGAGTGGACAATGAAATTATAATTATTTATTATAGAAGAATTGCGAGAAACTAACATAATAAATAAATAAATGGTTTACAATGTAAATTATTCATTTACTACCAACCTTGTTATTAAATACACCTTAAGTATGAATGTGGATAAATTTGGACACTATATTCACAAAAGAATGCGTTTGTCAGAACTTTTTGAGTTCAATGACAATGCATTATTAAAATCTGAAAGCGGTGATTACGATTTAAAATCATCACGACTGACAGGAATAAGAACACTTGTAGAAGCAGACGATGCTGCTTATAAAGAATATGTAGATAGTTTAAACACTGGTATGAAAAAAGAAATTAATCAATTGATCGGATCATTGCGTTATCAACTTTTAATAGATGTGCAAAAATCGCTTCAAAATAGTTTAAAAGCGAAGATATCGGAAATTTCAATTCAATTGGAAGACAAGTTTTATACTAATGCAGATGTTGATAAATTGCTAAACAAACTGCGCAATGACTAAAGAACAAATTGTTAACAAAATACACAAATCAGCAAAAAAAAAAATCCAGCGTCGATCTGTTATTCTAAAGGGAATCGATGACTTATGGCAAGCTAATCTGATGGACATGCAAAATTTGAAAAAATATAATAAGTCGTATAATTACATACTAGTGGTAATTTACTGTTTCTCGAAGTATGCGTGGGCTGAGCCATTAAAATCGAAAAATAAATTTGATGTTGCTCGTGCATTTGAAAGAATATTAGTTAGTAGTCAACGAAAACCTTTTTTTCATTTACAAACAGATATGGAAACAGAGTTTTATAACAAAGAATTTCAAACTCTTACAGAGAGATATAACATTAATCATTACTCAACATATTCTACCAAGAAAGCTTCAATTGTAGAGCGACTTATCAAAACTATTAAAAATAAAATGTAAAAATACTTCAGTCTCAATGGAAACTATAAATGGTTAGGATAACCACTAGAAATTTTGTTGAAGACATATAACAACACAAAGCATCGAACAGTCAGATTTAAACCAAAGGATGTAAATAACTCTAATCAGTTTCTAATATTACGGAATATTGAAAAAGGTCATAAACATGTATCTGTACGAGCTAAAGCTAAATTTAAAGTTAGTGATAATGTGCGTATTAGTAAATACAAACAACATTTTGAGAAAGGCTACACACCTAATTTGTCAACTGAACTATTTAATATTAAGAAGGTTAATAACACCATACCAGTAACTTACCATATACAGGATCAACAAGAGCAGACCATATTAGAAACCTTTTACGAGCAAGAACTTCAGAAATCGCAGTACCCTGGTGTTTATTTGATAGAAAAAGTTTTAAAAAGAAAAGGCACAAAATTGTTCATAAAATGGTTGGGACTAAACAATGAAGAAAACAATTGGATTGATAAGAATGCGATTATATAACTAACTTTATGCGACTTTCCCTTCATTTAACTTTTGGCAATGCAAGACGGTGGACTAGTTAATACTTTAATAAATAATTTAGCGTTTTAAGTTCATTTACCCGGTAACAATTATTGTGGACCAGGAACAAAACTGCAAAAACGTTTACAACGAGGTGATCGAGGTGTAAATAAACTAGACGAAGCTTGTATGTATCACAACATTGCATACGCAAACCACACAGACTATTCCAAGCATAATAAAGCATATTTACAATTACTTAACATGGCTAACCAGAGGTTAAAATCGAGGGATGCATCAAAAGGTGAAAAACTTAGCTCATGGTTAGTGAGCAAAGTTATGAAAGCTAAAATAAAATCTGGAGCCGGCACTTAAAGTTTTAAGAGTTTTGTGTCAAAAATAAAATCAAGAATAAGAAAACTTAAACCTAAGAATAGTAAAGCATTAATAAGAGCCGCTTACGCAGCAGCTAAAAATTATTTCCTTGTATTCAGAAAGTTAGAGTGCCGCATGTAATACCCATACCCAAGACTGGAGAAGTTTTACCTTTAATCCCTATTTTCGCTGGGTTGTCAGCATTAGGAACTCTGGTTGGTGGTGCAGACGGTATTGCAAAAACTGATAACGATTATAAAGTAGCTGAAAAAAATTTGCGGGAGACAGAGCGTCATAATAAGACTATGGAAGCTTTAGCATTAGGCAAGGGTTTATACATTAAGCCTCATAAGAATGGCAAAGGTTTGTTTATTAAATCTTCAAAAAACTAAAAAGAAAGCTACCCAACCGTGCTCTAACTAATGTAGACATCCTAAAGCATGCAAGCAATATTCCACTTCCGAGGAGTTAGCATGAAGGACAAGTTACCAAAGACGCTGAAACGTATTGAATGTGGTAATGTTAACTTAGATAATTCTATGAATGAAGAAACGCATTGGGTAGCTTATATTAAAGTTGGAAATTATTGTGAATATTTTGATAGCTTTGGAGACTTAAAACCTCCAATGGAAGTGATGCAGTATTTAAATAAATATAATGTTTTTTATAATTACACAAGATATCAAAAATTTTGCCGTGTGGTTGACGACATAGAATACAAGTGTCACCATCTTCCCGTGGGTGTCGTAAGAGGCGACTAAGGGATAACACGATGCAAATACCCTCTTTGCGTAGAGACGGAAAACTCGACATCAAACCCTATACGACTGCCTCGTTGGTCTCGCGGCATAAATGTGCGCATGGGATCGGGAGGTCCCGGGTTCGATTCCTGGGTCGGGCAGTGTTATTGGGTTTTTCTGTCACGAAATTCTCAGTAGCAGCACGGAGTCTGGAAATGTGCCCGGTACGGCAATAAGCTCGCCCCTTATTACGTGGGACTAAAGTATATCTGGCGAAAAGTGGGTGTAGAAATACACCTCTGCCTACCTCTTCGGGATTATAGGCGTGAGACTATGTATGTATGTATATATCAAAAATTTAATGCAGTGAATTGCGGACATTTGTGTTTAGAATATCTTTGGACGTTTTGGAATAAACTATTATAAAATTCACGCTTTTCTTTTATTTCAATCATTTGCAAGATGTCATTCACATTGTCTTTAACTGGGAACTCATCTTCTTTGTCAACGTACTATTCTAATACTTTGCAACTAAATGGACAGTACGAATGTGCTCTATTGCATTTTTCAACATTTAATTCTATTCCAAATATTGATAAAACTAATAATAAGTTTTACTACGGTTCTCACAAAGTTATTGAAATACCGGAGGGCACGTATGAATTGCAAGATATAAATGATTATCTTAAATCTAACATAAAAGATGCGTCAATTAAAGTGCAGTGTAACAATAATACGTTAAAATCTTCAATATACTGTTCAAAAGACGTCAATTTTAGTGAAGTAGGTTCGTTTGGCAGTTTATTTTTAAGGTTTTGATAAGCAAATTTTGAAATTAAATAAATGGCATGTATCACAGTTTCCTGTCAACATTGTACTTACGACCGTTATGAGGATTGAATGTGATATTGTCAGCGGCAGATATTAGGTATTTTTTTTATTTTTGTGTCGAAATCGATAAGATAAAAAATGGTGGCGTTACTATCACCATATTTTTTTTAATTTCGATGAAAGAAAGTGAATCCAAAATGTCCCATGCCTGGGGTTGGAATATTGGTGGTATAAAGAATATTAATGTAGGTAGTTTCTCTCCTTCTATACCACTGCAACATCCTTGATTTCGCTGAAGATTTCAAGAAAGTCGTAATAAACAGTAGACACGAATTATTATTATTGCGCAGTAACACAAATCTAAACGCCGTAAAACTCAACACAGGTGAAATTGTTGAGGACGTTCAGATAAATAAAGTTGATACATCAAAGAAGTACTCATATTATAATGAAGAAAGACCAAAACTGGGCTATTTTGTAGCACGTTTGCTTCTAAACCATTCATATATGGAAAATCTTCTTTTATTTTATAATTTTATATATTAATTTTATGTTAAAGCGTATTGGGGATTTTTAGTTCTAAAATAAAAGTATCTGCGTTGTTCCGGTCGTGACATCGCCATTTCATATTCATAACTCATTAAGCATATTTCGGCAAATGTTTACAGTTTCTTGCAAACTCCTGTTAATAGGGAAAAATGACATTCACAATGCAAACAGTGTCACATGCAAAAGTTCTAATAAGAAAAATACCACCTAAATCTTATAATATTTTCAAACATGTATTATGGTGAACAATTATCTTTAAATAATAAGTATGTCAATCCTTTCTGAACGAAATAATGTTTTGTACATATTTTGTATTTATCGAAAATATGGGAACATATTTTTATTACACTGGCATCCGTAATGTCTTACTTCAGTTATTTTGACATGAAAACCAAGGATGAAAAGAGTCAAATTGCTTTTTGACCTATGTTAATATCTCTTTATCTCTATAGTATTGTGGAAAATAAGTAATTTAATGTCCTTTATATTGACTTGAGCAATCCCTTGTGGACCAAACAAGTTTATTTCGTGTTATCATGACTCTTGGGTTGACTAAAGTATGAGACAGGCTTTATTGGTAACATTAGTGTGTCGTCTGGACGTAGAACAACTAGCCGTGGTGAGGATTGCGGTTGTGTTAACTCTTCCTTTGCGGTACCTCGGCAGCAACACGTCTGTTCTTTGGACAAGTTATCTCATTCGGCGCTCAATATTTTGACATCATTGATAGCGCCAGTCTGTGTAAGTGTTGTTTACTTCTCTTCTCAATTCTTACAATTCTCTCGTGTTCTCCTCACCGAATATTCAGACGGACTTTAATTCTTTGTTTCAGGAATTGAATGGAGTCTTATGTTAAGAATGCTACACATTAATTGAAGCTGTTGTAATTTCTGAGGTCATACCTGCACCACATTATTGTATACGATATACAAGCTCCTGCTTCATTTTTAGATGATTTATTTGATGAAGATTTATTATAACAAATAAAATGAAAAGTAACATAATAACTGTGTTTCCTTTACCTATTAAGCATAAAACAGTATATTTTTAATGCCAACTTTGTAATAAGGTCCAAAGAAATGAGCTTATCTTTTGCGAACTAGCCTCACTGAAAATCTCCTTAATTGTACCTGCCGTGTGGTTGACGGCATAGAATACAAGTGTCACCACCCCCTATCTTCCCGTGGGTGTCGTAAGAGGCGACTAATAACACGATGTAAATACCATCTTTGCTTAGAGACGGAAAACTCGACATCAAACCCTATACGACTGCCTCGTTGGTCTCGCGGCATAAATGTGCGCGTGGGATCGGGAGGTCCCGGGTTCGATTCCTGGGTCGGGCAGTGTTATTGGGATTTTCTGTCACGAAACTCTCAGTAGCAGCACGGAGACTGGAAATGTGCCCGGTACGGCAATAGGCTCGCCCCTTATTACGTGGGACTAAAGTATATCTGGCGAAAAGTGGGTGTAGAAATACGCCTCTGCCTACCCATTCGGGGATAAAAGGCGTGACGTTATGTATGTATGTATGTACCTACCACATGGCTTTTTTTTATTTCTGCCGAACAAATTTACTCCACGCTACCTTATGTTAAGCAGTCAGTGAAGTCACATAGTGATGGCCATCATCCCAGCAGCCAGCATGGCATTATGGCATGATGGCCCTCACCTTGGCGGCCTTGAGAAAAGCTTCTTCACGCCCCGCTTAAAGAACCCAGGATCATAAGTGGAGGGAAACACGTGGGCTGGTAAAGAGTTCCACATATTTATGGTACGGCAGATATAAGAGGCGCCGAACCGTTTGGTGCGTGACGGTATCTATTCTACCGTGTAAGAGTGGCACCTCAACCCAGCACGTGTCGTTCGGGATAGGACAGGAGAGGGTGGGATTAGTTGAAAGAGCTATTCGGAGCACTCACCGTGATAGATGCGATAGAAGACAGCCATTGCGGTCACGTCTCTGCGTATTTGCAGTGACTCAAGAGTCTTAGTGACCTCTTGATCCCCAATGATACGGACAGCACGCCGCTGCAACCTATCGAGGGCGTCTAATAAGTACTGAGCGGAGCCATTCCAAAGGTGAGAGCAGTATTCCATGCAGGAGCGAACCTGAGTCTTGTATAACAGACACAACTGCTCCGGCGTGAAAAACATCTTCACCTTGTTCAGGACTCCGAGTTTTCGAGATGCGGATTTGATGACACCCTCAATGTAGTTCTTCTGGTTGAGATTTGTGCGTATGTCCATACCTAGGATATTGAGGCTGTCTTGAATTGCTAGTGGAGTGTCCAGAATAGAGGGATGGGGAAGGAGTGGAGATACCTTGGCTGAGAATGCGCACACCTGTGTTTTCTTAGCGTTGAACTCGACCAGGTTCTCATCACCCCAATGCGAGATGCAATTCAGAACCCAGTCAAGCTCAGCAACAAGTGTTCGCCTATACTCCTCAGTATCAGCTTGTTTAGCCGCAGGGTATCAGAGATATCGCCCATGTACAGTACTTTCATCTGCATAGCAATATATGCTCCCAAAAGTGAGCATATCATTGATATGCAGAAGAAAAAGCGTGGGCGATAACACGGACCCCTGAGGCACACCAGCATTCACCTGGAGAAACTTTGATGACTCACCGTCGCAAAGGACTCGTATACGGCGCTCATGCAGGAAGCTGGCAACCCAGTTGCACAATTGAGGCGGCAAGCCGTAGGCTGAAAGCTTGGAAAGAAGCGCACGATGCCAGACTCTATGGAAGGCTTTGGAGATGTCCAGACTAATAGCCAACGACTCCCCATGCCTGTCCATCGTCTCACCCCAAAGGTGTGTGACATACGCTAGAAGATCACTTGTTGATCGTTTCGGTCTGAAGCCATACTCACGATCACTGATGAGGGAGTGATCTTCTAGGTAGCGAACGAGTTGGTTGTTGCAGAGATTAGGGGTGATAGCAATGGGTCGATAGTTGCCCGGATCAAAACGATCCCCTTTCTTGGGAATTGGTTGTACGTTCGCCTCTTTCCAAGCCTGCGGCACTACGCCAGAGGCATATGATAGGCGAAACAGGCGTGTAAGCATTGGAGACAACTCGGCTGCGCATTTCCTAAGCACAACCGCTGGAATTCCATCAGGTCCACTGACTTTCCGGACATCGAGAGATCGCAGTGTCGCGCGAACATCGCATTGCCTGATTTTAATATCAGGCATGGAGTGGCCGCAGTAGGGAATTGAAGGCGGCTGCGCACTACGATCATCGATTCGGGAGTTGGCCGCAAAGAGATTGACAAGCAGGTTAGCTTTCTCGTGCGGCCCATGGGCCAGTGATCTATCAGGGCATCGCAACGGCGGCAGTGAAGGCTGGCAGAAATTAGATTGCACGGATTTGGCCAATCGCCAGTATCCCCGGCTGCCCGTGGGTGTGACAAGAGTTCTTGACCAAACCGTGCAAATCGCTGGGCATCCGCTCTTATGTATGCCCTCTTGCAGACCTTGGTGGCTCTATTATAGGCTGCCTTGATGAGATGGACATTCGGATCGTGACGAGACCGAGCCCTGATCCAAGCGCGGTAAGCCGATTGTTTTTGTTTAACAGCATCGGCGCACTCGCGATCGAACCAGGGCCGTACTCCGCTGCTGCTGGAGACGTCAGTGGATAGAATATAATATTCTATACCCAACATGATATCCTCAGCAACAGCAGACGCACTCTACGACAGATCCCTCCCACCAAACCAGCGTTGAGATCACGGGATGGACGCATAATAGTCTCGCAGGCCATCCCGATCCGCTGAAGAGTAGTGCCACAAGCGTCCTTTGCCTTCACTAGTTGTGGAGGTGAAGCGAATGGCACTGTAGTGCGAACCAGACAGTGGTCGGAGGAACCCAAAGGGGCTTGTACCGTCACACTGTACCGGGCCGAGTTACTCGTCAGCACAAGGTCTAACAACGAGGGTGCTTGACCCGATATATCTGGTATCCTGGTAGGCTGGAGTACCAGTTGAGTCAGGTCATGCTTGAGAGCGAATGCGTGAGCAGCTCGTCCCGCGTGGTTCGTTTTGGAAGAGCCCAGCCAGGTCTCATGGTGGGCATTGAAATCTCCCAAAAAGACCAACTCGGCGGTCGGGAACTGCTCCTGCGGATTATCTGCTGCCTGACTTGCTGCCTGACTTAACTAGTCAAACAGTCGAGTTGTCTCGGCATCTCCGGTATGAGAACGGTAAAGGTACATGTAAATCCGGGTCAATGAACCCAGACTTACGTGTACCCGTAGGACAGAAAAGGACGGGTCCTCTATGCAGCGTAGACGTCGACAGCAAATATTCGCTCTGACGAACAAGCATACCCCGGCTTTTGCGTGGAAGTTATCCTCCAGTGCAAATAAGTCGTGTCGTCAGGATGGCGTATTTGAGTCTCGGTCAAGAAAAGCATGGCCGGTCGGGCCGTCTCGAGATGATGGTGGACGGCGTTGAGGTTCGAATGGAGTCCGCGGATGTTCACGGAATCCACCTCAAAAAAAGAGTTGGTGGGGAAGAAGACGCCGCTGTTTGACCGGAGCCATTTCTTGGAGCTGCCATAGAAGAAGAAAAGGGGGCGTAAAAAGAGGAGGCAGTCAACGCAGCAGCACGTGACAAAGCGCATGGTATTGTATTGCCATTATACTGTGGGGTATAGCGGTGGCCGACCCGCTGGACGGAGGGGCCCCCGTACCCTCCCGGAAGTGGTCACCGGGTCCCACCGTCCGGTCACCAACCGGCACGACGAGCCACCCCGAGATTATGCGCGGCCTGGTGGGGCAGCCTCCCGAGATGGTTAGTCCCAGTTGGGCCCCTATACTATGCCGCGGGCGGCCAGCGGCACCACCGTTTCTACGGGTCTCCCTGGCCGACGGTTCAACCCACTCTACCCACATAATAATAATAATAATAGCCATTTATTTTCAGGTAATTAAAACCCATAGATAGATACCTTATAGACTAACATACATACAATAACATTATAATATTACAAAAACATAGGTGTTGTTTACGGCTTCGTGTTACGCTGAGTGGTATTGCGTAATCTTCCATAAATACGCCGATTCACAACACCCTTCGGCCAAAACTCTTCCTTGAGAAAAGTGTCGAGATGATGAGTCGGCACCCGCAGTCGTAAGTGGGACTTGAAGTTGGTGTTATGCCGTGACTCCAATCTCTCGACTCTCAAAGTCCAGTTGGTCTTCAGGCGTATGTAGTCTACGACCTCCTCGTCCTTTGTGGAGTGATGCAGCCTCACTAATGGTACTGTCCGACTTCTCCAACTTGGACTGCAGCTCAACCAGGCTTGATTTCAGGGAGGTAATGTCCTTCAGCAACCTGGTTACGTCGACGTGGTCGAATGTGACAGGCGGCAGCTTGTGCAAATCCTTCGCCACAAAAGTAGGCACGTCGTCAGGATCGGTCACCTTCAATAAGGAGATGATATCCTGGATACTCTTCTCAGTGCCATCCCTTCGCCGAGAAGGCATCTCGTTTAACTTTTCCAGGGTCTGATAAAGTAGCCTCTTGCTACCACTAACGTCTTCTTCTTTGAAGTTAGACTTACAGATCTGCAGAATGCTGACCTCGACCATGGTGTCGATGGCATGTTGAATGAATGCCAACAGCTCGTTGGCTATGAGTTGCTGTGAATAGCTCATAGCTACTGTATCGGGCGACGTACACATACATACATACATACATATCGTCACGCCTTTTATCCCCGAAGGGGTAGGCAGAGGTGCATTTCTACACCCACTTTTCGCCAGATATACTTTAGTCCCACGTAATAAGGGGCGAGCCTATTGCCGTACCGGGCACATTGCCAGACTCCGTGCTGCTACTGAGAATTTCGTGACAGAAAAACCCAATAACACTGCCCGACCCAGGAATCGAACCCGGGACCTCCCGATCCCACGCGCACATTTATGCCGCGAGACCAACGAGGCAGTCGTATAGGGTTTGATGTCGAGTTTTCCGTCTCTACGCAAATATGGTATTTGCATCGTGTTATCCCTTAGTCGCCTCTTACGACACCCACGGGTAGATAGGGGGTGGTGACACTTGTATTCTATGCCATAAACCACACGGCGACGTATAGCCGCGAAATAAATTTATTAAATAATAATTATTATTTAATACGCGCGCAGCAGCGCACAACACGTCCGCACTCGACGACCGTATTGCGCTGACTCCACGGATACTGTACTGGTCCTACGTATGCTGCGGTGACCGCCCCCTCAGCTAATCCTCCTCATCCTCTCCTCCTTCCCCATATGGGCAATGAAGAGAGGATGGGGAGGGTATGTTTGGGTCTCCGGCTCTCCCACTCACCGAACGAAACACAACAGCATAGAACATACTGTCACTTTACGTCGATCTTCTGTGGGAGGGTGGTACTGCCCTGGTCGAGCCGGCCCATTCGTGCTGTAAACAGCGTGGCCCTACCACCTAAAAATATGGTATTGAGAATTCTCAGTAAGAAATATATCAGACTGAAATAACCTTAAAATAATATAATGTACAAGCGTTTGCTTCGTAGCATCACTCGTTGTTACAGCTATTTTTATATATCATATACATAGTGGCTTATAATAAATGCGGTAATATGATTAAATCATATCATCATCGTCCTAGCGTTATGTCGGTTGCATCTAAGATTTCACGCCGAGGAGCTCTGAGTCCGCTTACTAGACTAACCAGATATGACAGAATATTAGCTTTTTCATAGAGCTACTACTGTCTGACCGCCACAACCCAAAGGGTAGCGGATATTGTATGGTTTAGACCAGTATCCGTTTATTTGACGACACTGACTCCCTGTAACGACGCGAGGCGGTGAAAGATCTTCTTGACAACTGGGACCGACGGCTTAACGTACTCTCCGCACGGGCGATAATTAACTAATTTGCTACTACTAATATAATGAAATCTTATAACTATTACAAAACTTAACCTCAAAATAGTTGGAATCTTAAATATCTGATATCTAAGAACTGCCGACGAATTTCGTATTTATTTTGTCCTGATGTAATTACGATTATATTTTTTATATATAACTGGTCAAACCATCAAGAAGCGAAATTAGCCCAACTTCCATACAAAATTGGTAAATAAATATAAAATTAAATATTATTTCACAAAAGTAAATAACATTTTGACGGAGGCGGTCGGAGCTAGAGATAATCTTTAAATCTCACATAAAAGTAAGATACTCAAATTCACTTACTTCTTATCTTAGTCGAAACGCTTTGTACACTAAATTCAAGCCAACGTAACGATGAAAAAATTTATCTGAATATTGCTTAGCAACGTGTCTTGTTTGTTGTCTTGTCGTGTCATTTATATTACAAAAAATACAACTTAATAATCGCTATCCATTTCTCTAGTACATAGTAAATTTTAAAGATCACTTTATAGTGTGTTTTTTGCACAGATCATAAACATTGGGCGCGGGAATTAAAAATCTTTATGAAGCTATTTTTATATACTAAGTGACGTCAACAGTATTTACCTTTTTTTTGACTCATTGTGGAAACCTACAGTTTTCGGGGTCCCCTAGGCCGAAATTCAGGGTCTCGGCCCAGGGGGAAGGTGAGACTCCCTGGCGAGAAGCGCCGGGACTACACACTAAAACCACAATGGTGTTCCTCCACCGGACCCACGTCAAGAGTACCTACCAGCAGAAAATTCATTTTCCGACGACCTAGTGTGGCTAACGCTGTTGTCGTCCACATACTCACACGAGAAATAATAATAATAATATTCTACCACATTCACACAACACCATCTAGTTCCAAACTAAGCAGAGCTTGGATATAATGGATAAACATACATATATACTTCTTTTATAAATACATACATATTATACATAGAAACACCCAGACCAAGACAAATTGAACGAGCAAAAATGCATACCTCCAGGCGATATCATTGCTCATTGCAATGTATCTGTATATGACCATACAAGCCATGTATGCGTAGCTTGATGCCTGGATGGATTTTAAAACTTAATAACTCAAATATTTCAGTTTGTATCGAATTTGATCGTGCTGGTAGCTGCAAAAGTATTGTTGGGATTTTTGCGCATACTTCTTAGCAAAAATATAGATTGAAAATGTAGTTTTAAAACAATGTAATTCGAAACATAAGGCTTTTATGTCAATTTAACAACAAAGTCTACTGCTGACGTCATAGACTTTGGATACTGGGGGATCATCATCATCATCATCAGCCTGCCATTATCCACTGCTGGATATAGGCCTCTCCAATGGCACGCCACTGAGCTTGATTTTCGGCTAATATAATAATAGTACTGGGGGATGATTTCATAAAATTGATCAATATCATTATCATAACATAACATAACTTCACGCCTTTTATCCCCGAAGGGGTAGGCAAAGGTGTATTACACACCCACTTTTCGCCAGTTATGTTTTGGTCCCAATGTAATAGGGGCGAGCCTATTGCCATCTACCGGGCACATTATTAAGCGAGCGACAATTAACATTTTTAATACACACATAACTTCAAATCGGGATCGAACCTGAGACTATCGTCTCGGCAGTCCATTACGTACACCACCGGGCTATCGCCGCTTTTTATTATTATCGTCCTGGCGTTATCCCGGTTGCGTCCAAGACTAGGGTAGACCTTGGAGTCTAGGGCCCGCTTATTAGTCTAACCAGATATGAGAGAATACTAGCTTTTCAACAGAGCGACTGCCGGCTATAACCAACGCGACCCAAAGGGATAGTTAAATAACATGGTCTTAGACCAGTAGCATTTAAGAGTGTGTACTCCACGTAACAACTGTCAGAGATCTTCATTATAGCCAGGATCGACAGTCTAACGTGCTCTCTGAGGCATAGGGCAAGCCAAAAAATTAACAATTGAAGAAGTACTTAGCTTGGAAATATCAGTGGTTGACGCCGTGCCTTCGAACCTGGTATTTGCATGGCTTTTGGCTGTACCTCCACTACGCTGCCTTCAAATTAACAAAATTGATCATTCTGCGGAAAGTAAGTTCCATAACCTACAGTTTTAACTTCAGTTTTTTGTTAATATCAATTCTGTTACATCACTTCATAATTTATTATAGTACCGACTGCAACTTGGAATCTCTCCAATATTCAAGCAACTGGCACCCAGAATAAATAAGACTTATTTTAATTAGCACTACAATACTAAGAGCGAAGTATTACCAAGTCTTACTATCGCCTGGAGTTTTAATTAGGTCACTGCTGCACTCCATAATGATAAGTAAGTAATGTTTCTTACATATTACTTTCTAGTTGTGTAATGTTTCATTTGAAATGGAGAAAACTTGTGTTTGTAAGATTGTATTGGTTTTGTTTCTACGTACTTTTTAGAAATTTTAGTAATGTGTCCAAAATGAAGACGACCTATCTTCCAGTAGTCTATACCGTATAGTTCTGGGGGTCTCGAAGATGGTCTAGACACAAGAACCGATCACTCGTAGTGAAATAAGAACCGAAACCGATTACTTTACACGTCCTTCAAATCTTTAGCGGTACGGTCTTATGGCGCTGATACACTTGAGCATTCACTTGTAACAGAACAGCGAGCATTCGCCGGTTTTTTGTTTTGGCGAACCGAACAACGAACAGAGCCGAACATATAGCCAAAAATTGCTACAAACATTTTCACGAGCATTCTAGCGAATGCTCGCGATGATGCTCGCCAACATAGACTAATATATTATACCTGGAAACTCGCCAAAACATTGTCAAAAGTCACAAAGATGTCAGATCTGACAGTCTGTGGCCTGTGCTACATCATAGACTAATATCAGAGAGTTGGACTAGGATAATGTTATATTTCTTTGACCAATATATTATTATAACTGGAAATGCTACATTTTTATTTATCGGTTATTTTAATAAAAAGAGAAGGAAAAGTAAAAGTCGATGGCAAGCCAATCTGTTTCGGCTTAAAAATGGAAGTAGAGAATGGTGGCGTTGTGGGTCGGTTGGTTTGGTTCCCTAAAAAATGGTTGAGCTAAGCTATGACTGAGTCACACGTCATACTCGTGAACGGGTGCCGTCTGCCGGGACTGGCCGGCTTTGAACTGTTGTCACAATTTTATTATTTTAACTTATTTCTACTATATTGTAATGTAGGCTTCTCATATTGTTCTCATCATTATATTTTTATCTTATTTTATATATTTTTTTTATAATAAGCAATTTTTGTCTAGACTTTAAAAGAGACTATGACCTCTGAGTTTGTTTCCGATGTTTCTTCTCAGGGTAGTCAGGTAGGAAACACCGGCCTCTTCGAGATTAATAAAAAAAAAGTATGACTTTGTTTAAGTGTTTGTAATGAACCTATGAACAAATAAATGATTTGACTTTGACTTTGACACTGGCAAAATGCTCTCTATTCACTTCGCCGGTCCACGCACATAAGTGCGTGGACCTAATTCAGACCGTCTGTTTGGCCACTCCAGTTGTTTAACTGGTCTGACCACGAAAGCGGCAGTGAAAGTACAATGTGTATAACTTTACAGACGAACTTGAAAAACGCCTAAACGCCCGGATTGGACGTAGCGTGAACGACTAGCTGGTGAGCCAATTTTGCCTACAACCAGAAACCACAAATAAAAACTTCTCTAGGCACAGCTGTTGACATTACCACGAAAAGTTATTTCCATATAAGAAAAAAAAAGTTTTAAGATATAAGGGTTGCCCCATCCATTGGCATAACATGATGATGATGATGATTTGTTCCACACTGAAAAGTGCAGAACAAACGCCGGTGCACGGGCACCTCTCCGCTGTCTCCTAGAAATGTACTTATAACACACATTTATCTGACATCGACATTTTTGCACTCTCACACTTAAAATTTAAAAGAGCGGCGGTTGAAATACTAAAACGCTTGTCCTAGTATTTCCACATTATTTTATTCCATTTCCTTTATTATGTTAAGTTTATTTTTCAATATGAGACTTTGGCTCAACTTCGCATGACCTTTGAATAATCAACATTTATTTAATATTATTCTGCGGACATAGGTGTGGGTTATACATTAAGTAATATGAAAATACCTTCTGAAAACTTACCACGCAATGTAATGTATAACTGTTATATGTCCCAATAAAGAAATAAATAAATGACACTTATTATTTGTTTCTCTTTCACGGCTATTCTAAAAACCTTTGATTTTATAATATTTCCCGGCCCTTCGGCAGGCATACACGGGTACATGGGTCCAACGCTAAACTCGCAAACTCTAAACGGCCAGAAACCTTTTAGAGTTTGCGAGAAAAAAAAACAAATATAGATAAATCCACGTATTAATCAATTTAATTAGCAATTGTCGATATTTATACGTGGTTTTACACGTAGCTTATCAAAATACATATAAATTATATAGGCAGCATGATGAAAATTCAAGAAAAAACAGAACGTAGCGTAGCCACATGAGTAGATAAGCTGCGTGCGAACACGTCGTTATACAAACAGCGTTACACTTAGGGTTGCCATCCATACTTTACAATAACGTATTCTATTTTCTTTATGGAAATTATACTTTATACTTCACAATACTAATAAACTATAAGATAATACTTTATTCCGAACGTTTACTGTGATGCCTAGACCAATCTATTAAAGGTTACACATAAGTTGAAACGGATAATGGAAACTATTTAGACTTAAAGAGATCCACCCCCCTGTGGGATCGCCACCTTGTCGTGGTGGGGCGGCTCAGTAACCGTGGATTGGTGACCCGCGGTGAAGCTAAGAGGGATCCAGGAGGGGACGCTCCGCGTGGGCTTGACGGAGGCCTGCGCAGGATGCGTCTAAAGGGGCGGGTGCGAGGGACAGTTCTTCTGTCCCTCGCAGACGGGCGCGGTCGCGGGAGGAGAGACGTGTCGGTGTTGCGTTGCCGCGCGCCCTATCTCCCGCGACCAAATGGGGGCGCACCATCGTTGCGTAGCGGTGGGGCCGCAGAGGAAGAGGAGATGCGGTGTTGCGTTGCCGTCCTCCCTATCCTCTGCGGCCGCTGAGTGTTTTGGCGGCGGAGCCCAACACCTTCATCCGCCGCCAAGGGGGTTTGTTCGGGGCCCGCCTGACCATCCGGCGGGCCAATACCCGTCGGGGGGTAGCGAGGAATGCTTCAGCGATACCCGACCCTCCGACACACGGGTACGTGAGGAACACGGGTTGGTTTTTAGTCAGTAAGAGTCTGACAGTCCCCTTCGTCCTTCCCCCAAGGCGGAGGGGCTCCATGAGGATTTTCCAACCCGACACCAAAAAAAAAAGACTTAAAAAGATCCAAAAGAAATTCACTAATGATGATAATGAATTTTCAGTACAAGATTACTGAAAAAAGTGCTGCTAGTTGTGAGACTTCGGCGAGAAGCGCCGGGACTACTCACTGAAATCCATCATGGTATGGTGTTCCTCTATCCAGTCCCATTTAATCGTGGGGCCACGGGAACTGCGTTAGCATTACCTACTTCCACGAGCATGAAGCACACAAAAATACGTTCTTAAGACTATATAAACATACAATGTGATAAATACTTTTTCTTCCAAATACTTTATTTTTGTCCTATACAAACTATTTTATACTTGATTTTTGGCAAAATAAGTTGGCAACCCTAGTTACAATGACAGAGGCGCGACGACAGAACAATGACAGAAGCTCGGTTCGGCGAAAAGCTCGTAACGAATTTACTGTCCATTCGCGAGAATGCTCGCCAGAATGTTCGTAAGAATGCTCGCTGAAAACACACTCGTTTGTTTTTCTGTCTTGTAACATTCGCGAGAATGCTCATTACAGGTGAATGCTCAAGTGTATCAGCACCTCGGTAGCGATCCGGCATTGGCACACAAGTCCGTCCAAGTGGATCATTGAAAGTCAAAGTCAAGTTACACTATTAGCCCTGTATCTCATAGAATAAGTAAAATTTATTATATAACAATTTATTTAATTATCCATTTCAATAAACTATTTGAATACTTTAATGATATTTGTATGAGAGGTTTTGTAAATAAATAACACAAAATCGAAAAGTTTGAAACAAAAACTGATTAATGTTGTGTACTGGTGATCCAAGAATGTTTATATTTCAAAAAGAAAGATAATATACAGATTCATTAAATATGCTGCAAACGCGAGAAGTTTTCGATATAGTCTAAAAATGCTGTTTTTGGAAAATTTGTGTGGACATAAGATATTATGTAGGCCTTATTAAACAACACGGTCTAAGGATTCGATACTCCATTTAGTTCGAGAATTAGGCTTCTAAGAGAAATTAGGTAGAACTTTATGTTTTCTTTCTATTCTTCGTCAAATTGATTCTAAGGAGTTTTTAACAGATCTTAAAAATATAGTCCTTTTTAAAATATCTTGGGCTAGAACTAAACTTTACAGTTTAATTCATCGGTGTATAAATTATGTTTATCATCCTCATCATCAATGTCTATGTCAACAGAAGTGAAAACAAGCAAACATATACATTCACATCTACATATTACTGGCAAAAAGTCAGAGATCCTCACTATTTTGAACATTTAAAGCAAAATGAAATATAGTATCTTCTGAAACTAATTTAGTATTTATGGCGTACCGAGTAGATGTCGAGTGCAGTTCCTTCCGATTAAATAGAATACATACATACATATATCATACTGGGATTTTATCGATAGAAATGCGTCTCAGTCGATTTCATGTGGTCACTGGGAAGAGTAGTAACTATTTTAGTTAGGGTTGATACTTCCTGTTTACTGAAATTCAATACAGTTGACCTCTGTTTGATTCGTTTGTGTGTCTGGGTTCCCAGTGGAGATGTGCGGTTCTTAAGCTTGTGAGTGATGATGCGGTTCTTAAGATGTGCATAGTCTGAAGTACTTTCCCTAGCCTAGTGATCAAACGTTCAATTTGATTGCGTATTACATTGATAATTATTTATTCATCGTTTGCTAAAAGGAAAGGTGATCGTCGTGTTACCTGTATTTTTCATAACGTTCTTGAAAGAAATGTGAAATCTGCCAGCCTGTACTTGGCTAGCGTGGTCGACTATAGGCTATAGTCGAAGAGGCCTGTGCTCTGCAGTGAAACAGTTTATAAGCTTATATTATTATTTCATTATAATTTGAGTTGCCTAAAGGCTGAATCTAGGCAAATAAATTAATTTTATTATCGTTGCTCTTGGTCACTGTTCCGACACCTTTCATCTCTGGTGGTAACACAACTTTACCATTGCATTTGTTTATACAATATATATTTGACTTAAATTGTTTGTTATTCAGCACTGTTTGTTTTATTTTATAGAATTGAGCTTTATATTTGTGTTGACATTTAAATGGCTTTTCGCTTTGTATTGGTTAATCGCTTTGGGCTCATAGCAAATACGCCATATGTTGGTTGGGCTTTTACCTACGTTGTATTATTTAATTCAGAGTTCAGTATTAGTCTGTCGAGTAGGTAGTGACAAAAATATCTACAGATTTTGGAGACGGTGGTAATTCTGCTTCAATCGACTATTTGTGTCATGTATCTGTGAGCTGCAGTTATAACTTAACATTTGACGATACCTACAAGTACACGGAGGCTTGTTTGACACCACTTCTCCTCATATAATATAATCATGACCATAATATAAGTTGGTATTTCCAGCTGATAATATGAAAAGATGAAAGATCATCACGGTAGGACGGACGGCTCAACGTACTGTCTGACGTACCGGGCAGGTAATTAACAAAAGTTTACTTATCAAAGTAACATCATAAAATAAATCCATGCCATTTCGTTAAAGTTAAAATTTCTGGCAACGTTAAAAGTAAATGAAGTTCATTCGAAAGTCACATGATTCTATCAACTACAACGCCGTATTTATTCGTAAACTATGAAGCCGCAGCCCTAATAGCGTGAATGCATTCGAGTGCATCAGCTCCACTTTAAACATCCGTATAGTAAGTATAGGTCGCTGCGGACGACGGGAAATAAGAAAATGGTCGGCACCGCATTTACCACACATTTCTAAAATCAGTGTGTGTGCTATATCATATTTGTATGGAGTGCAAGATTTGCTCGCCGTATTTGCGGGAAATCATTTGGTTGTAATTGGCAATTTGTTTGTTAATCGATTTAGGGAGAGAATTTACCTGCTCGCGAGATTGAAAAATGTCTGAATTTCAATAGCTAGCTTACTTCTATTTTAATGACATAAACGTTATCTCATTATTATTGTAGATGCAAAAGTGGGTGAACATGGATGAATGAATAAAAACTACTCAACGGATTTTGATACAGTAATATAGATTATTAATCAGAATATCACATTTGTTTTTACGACTCAAATTTATTACTAGAGTTACTGTATTTTGTTATTTATTTAACCTTTTAGGTAATCGTGTATTTAGTATACATTTGTTTCTCCAAGATATTATTTGACAAGGTTTGTAGTGAGTTTTGCATTGTTTATTGGTTAAATAAACCTCGATTAGGTTTATTTGATCCATGTATATGTATAATTACAGGCTTCAGCTTTATTAGGGTTCAGTACCTTGAAAGGAAAAACCGAAATCCTTATGGGCTCACTTTGTTGTCCGTCCGTCCGTCTGTCAAGACCCTTTTTCTTAGGAATGCGTGGAGTCAGTTACAGCATATAACAAAAATATTTTACGTACGGAACCCACGGTGCTCGAGTCCGAATCGCAATGGGCCGGTTTTTCCAAAGAATCTGGTAATAAAATGGGTGTGTTTGAAAGTAATTACAGTTAACAAGCTCGATAAAATTGATGACCACTTAAGTATAAGATAATAAAAAAAAACAGTACTAGGAGTAAAGTAAACTATACTGGATAATAGTTTAGAGACTAGTTATCTAGTCAAGAATAATAAAATTCCTTTTTTAGGAATGTTTTGTTCGTTTATCGGAATCTTTTTTATATAATTATCAGAAAATGTTTTCCTGGAATACAGTAGTGTCAGATTTTCAGTAAGTAGGGTTGTTACAGAAGTGTTTACTTCAAAGCAAATATAACAGTTTTTTGCGTCTCTTCAAGTCCAGTTTTCGCTCTAAAATATATCCAATTACAAATAAAATAAAACTTCAATTTAAAAACTCATCTCAACCTTGCATTCTCATACAAAACGACAGATGTACGGACTGAATTAACGTAAAGACCATCTCGAACAAAACAAGACCACTGGCGGTCCAGAATTCATTTTGTTCATTATCGTACCGTTGTTGCTCGTAGCACCAAGGGGACCATTCGCACAATCGAATAAACTCGGCAACGTTTAACTCATGAGACAAATCCAGATTAAGATTTTATTAATCTTTGGAGAATGGTTTTTAATCTGCTGGTCGAGAGCCTGTAAGATTGTGTTTTAAGAAGGCGTAGACTTTGTGGCAGATTATTTGTAAATGCCTAAAAACGGCCAATAAACACTATACAAAAAATAATTACCTGCCATGATCATTTTATTAATTGTAAAATTTATATGCCCTTTGTAGATATAAAGCCTATATAATTGTTGTGAGTACCATTTATTGTACTGATACTGGTCTTAATAATAAAATATAGCTATTTCTGTGGGTAGCGCCAGTCAGACGGCAGTCGCTGCGTGGTGGTAAGACTTGAAAGCGGACCCCGACGACTAAAGCATCCTGTAGTACTTTGTTGATAAGGTATTGGCATTGGTATTTAAATTATATTATAAGCAAAATAAGGCAGCGTGTTAAAAAATTATGTAGGAATAATAAAGTACTTGAATTCCCATTTATCGGCAAAGTTAATCAAAGTTTACTGCGGTAGCCACTTAAGCTTTTGAGCATTTACATCAGAGCGTAAGCGTGCGAGAGCAGAACGGATCAAAACACTGGCGAAAAGTGGGCGTTTAATATGCCTCTGTATATATGTATGTACATCAGTGCGTTACCGTGCTTTGGACTGCACGTAAAGCCGTTTGACCTGGTAATCATTTTATGAAAGGTTTCTTTAGACCATCTCGAAGGGCGTTTAGTAAATTCCGATCTGGCTTAGAGTTAATAACTCACCACACACACCTACGTGAAAGAAAACTAAATGCACACATCGATCTTTGAAGTAAAACAGGTTTCTACACTTTACAGATATACCAATATAAACCTTTCCAAAACTGTGCCTGATGAAGTCAAAAAGCTTCACATTCATGTTATGTACTTACTACATCAATTCCTTTGAACCGTTCTTTTCATGTCATAAAAATGAGATTAGAATTTCATGTCTGCATTTTATTCCCGCTACACGATGCGAGCATTTATGACTACTTGCTCGTGGACATCACACGTCACAAACATTTTGCCTAGTTGGGAATAGACCCTTAAGAATATATATGTATTTTTGTTGGAATCTTGTACTCAAAGGATATCTTCACACGTTTACTACGGGGTACTTTGTTTTATTATTGCCGAGTTTGTTCAGAATAAAAACAGTATAGTTGTATCAGTGGAGATTTCTTTAGATAAAATCGCAAACTGCTGATGCGAGTTTCTAGTTTTTTAGTTTTGAGTCCTTGATGGTAATTCTTTCGTAAATACTTTATTATTTTTGCTACTACTAAAGTGATGGAATTTGAAATGTTATAAAGCTGATGGGAAAGCAAGAGATTTCGAATTTACATAAAACTCGTTCGTTTAAAAAAAAGGCTGGTCGTTACTTCCCGTGACAAGAAGACTGGCTTATACTTCTCGGAGAGAATAAGAATTGCTTTTTAACGTGGCAATGCTTAAAGTCTTCTGGGCACGCTAGCGGTTGACAGCATTGAGAAGAAATGAAGAACGCATGATGGCTTCTTTTTATTCTTACCACCTATATTACTTTTCTATTTGATCGCCTTTTTTATTCGTTATTGTAAACAGTTCAGCTTTTTCCTAACCTATAATGTACATAGTTATGACTTAATTAATATGTTTTAATATTTAGGTTAAAATAAACATCACTGTCTTGTAATTAATTTGGTCCGTAATTATTACATGTCAGACCATCTACCTTCTGATTATCGTCATGTAATTTACTCTATATACATAGACAGGTACATAGTTCCAAAGCCCTTTGAATGTCATCAATCAACGACAAGTCATTAGTTACGCCCTTGATTTTCACGCATGATTTGCTGTCTATACGTTAATTGGTGTCATGTTACTATACAATATTTGTGTATCTAACTATGCAATTAGTTATAATGGTTCAATATCAATGGCTGACAAGCGACTATTTAAAACACAAATCATATACTATTAAATTTTCTTGTCAAAAAAACTCTCTATCAGATTTTGATCAACAATCAAATTCGAGAAAGAACTGAAATATGTAGAGACATCATAATTATATTTTTATTGTAATGTTATTACAAATTTCAACAGAATTTTTTTGACTCGCTAAAGTCACGGTGATATAATCAATGCAGTCTGTTGTACCTACCGACGCTTGTAGATATAAATCGCAATTTTTTACCTTTTGAAGTAAAATACTGAATAGGTAATCTATTGCCGTGCTAAGGTGGTTTGCTTTTTAGCAAATAAGAAAAGCGATAGAAACTTTTAAACTAGCAACATCCTATATGTTGTCCCTATAAACAAAAATTTATTTTATTACGACCTTAGTTTAGTTTAGTTTGACATGAGATAAATTCGATTGATAAGAAACTAAAAAAAATTGTAGCTATATCGACCACCGATTTCTTAAATTTATTTTATTTCATATTAATTTGTCGGTTGCTTCATGCTACGGTAAGTTCGATAAACGGTATTTAGTTACGCGGAATCAGGACCACCAGCGGCTTTCTCTATAAGTTGCAGCTTCTAGGCGGCAGTCACTTTGTAAATGTTGCGATTAGAAAAGCTAATATTCCAGTTAGACCAGTAAGTGTAAAATAATCAAAGGTATTAGAACTGAATGCAAACAGGATATAGAGGATGACAACCTATTCATGAGATAGAGTACGCTGACAGTAACAGTTTCTCTACATTCTCCTTATCTCGAGTACATCCATAAAAAGGATCGGTAGGTGCAGACTGTTGGTGATTGGATGCATGCAAGATGACGAGTCATTTAATCTGGAAAACTTAGTAAGGCACCATGATCTGACGTTAAACCAGCACGAGAGCTTCTTCAAAAATAAATAAAACAACCAATAAATGTAATGTTATTACAAAAACCTCGTCATCAGCTCAGCCGATAAATGTCCACTGCTGTACATGGGCCTTTCCTAAAGCTCTCTACATTGAAAAAAAAAACCTAAAGAATGAAAGAGAAGAAGATAAAAAGAAAATCTGTTCAATGCACTCTCTTCGCATAATGTTACAGACATAGGTACAAATGTAACAAAATAAGGACAAAAACTTATTTTGTCTTCATTTTGTTTCATAGTGCTCATCATGAAATTCTATTTATAACCTCAAAATAAAATTCTAAACTCATTTATACTTTAGCAAGCACGTCATATTGCTAATTATATAAACGCCCACCCGTACTAATACCTGAATAGAAACGTGATTGTATTACGTCCACCTTTAATCAGATCTGTTTTACCACATAATACTGTTGTATCTTTTAGCCCTACTGACCACAATTCCTTTGTACACACAACAATCACAAATCAAACATTCAACAACAATCTAAGTACCACAAAGCTTTTCAGAAAAGCCTTAAAGAAAACGTACACTGACACAAAAAAGTAAAAGGTAATTAACGAAATAATGTTAAGTAAGTATAATAATTATATTATATTCATTTGCCAAAAAATCTTCATTTAAACAATTAATTTGTAAACATAGTGATATTTTCTTGGATACATTTTGTATATTTTATTACAGAAAATATAAAGCACGGGAAGTAAATTCTCAGAAAACGTAAAGAGGTCAGAGGCATTGTAACATTATTAACATAAAAAAGATCACAGCATCCAAGCAACATACGTAAGCTTTGTTACATTACCGATTAAAGGGAGTTTCCGCTATACTGACCTTTGAACCTTTGTAAACAGTCCTTAATACTTGTGAATTTAAAACATTTATTTGACCTCAGCTCACCCACTTCTGCAGACAAAGGGGAAACGCTGTGGACAACAGAATGTTTTTGCTGTTATTGTTTTTGTAATACTCAAAATGTCATTTGTATACTATACATCTATTTGCTAACTATGAGCATATTTCAGACAATGCAATAAGCAACAATCTTGTTGTATTTCTATGCTTACTTGAATGAAAATGAACCATTTTTATTTATCCAGCTTAGCCTTCTATATCTACATTAACCTATTTTACCCAATTAAATAACGCAAGCAAGGGTCTCATTGTAAAAAGTGTATATCTAATTCACCGAGTCAGTCATGTTGTACGAAGCTATGTAAAGTAAGTAAGTAAATCATTTATTGATACACCAAATACAACGCACAATACAATAAATATAATATAAACAGCTATGTATACAATTCACAACAACTTATATACATACAAAGCACAGCTATTACATATAATTTATTGTAAAGTTCGTATACATTAATAATGTTACTGTACTTAACTTATGTAATGTACTTATATGAAGTTGAAACTAATTAGTATTAGTCAGATCAATTGTCGCTAGGAGTAGGTACGACTTTATGCTATTTCGCTCAATAATGCCTTGAATTAAGACGACAGCTTCCAAATACTCTCAAGACTCGAAATGTCTACAAATACGTCATATTGCATTATTTATGCTTAAAAAAAACAAACTGACCTTTGTTCGCATAATATCCTCAGGTAAAGCAACACTCAGTTCATTGACCTGTTACAGCGTCGTTTATTAAGCAAACTTCAGCGGAAACATCACGTTTTTATCCGTGATCTCTTTTTTAATCATTTTAATACTCTTTGTTACTTTCCAAGAAAAAAATGTATTAAACAAAACAAAATTTTATCATAAAGTACAGCATTTCATCAAGTTTATAAGGCATGAAGCTTCGGCACTGATAAAAACATTCCTCCGGAGCGGATAGACTACGTGTATTTTTTACAAAAAAGAAAAATGTGTGGACAGGTCACTTTCATCATAAAAAACACAGAGTTCCTATAAAAACAAAACAATGATAAAGCCGGAGAAAATACGGCGATTGCAGAGTTTAAAATATTCGGATTAGGGAGGCGGGACGAAATAATAAGTCTGTCTTTAAAGCTGTCTCGTGGAGAATGACGCGTTGAAGTATTTTCCTTATCTTTATGCTTTAATTCGCTTGTATTTGTCGTGGATTCGCAAAAAAATCGCGGTGGAATTTTATGCCGAGCTCTTGTTATATTAACTTGATTTTCTAGTGAAGTCGTTAAATGATACCTACATAAAGAAACATTCCTGTCATTATGTTGTTGTTTAAAAATAACATTCCATTTCTCTCGTGTAATTATATAATAAAATAATGGATGTTAATGAACCTATAAAAGTTTTACCTATCGTAGTAAAAATTTTAGTTTAAATTTTAGACCTTACTAAAAGTAAAGGTTCTTATACCTTTTATTGGTATGGTCCCATGATTAATAAATAACTCTGAAAGTCTGCAAAATCAATGCCTTTGACTCAAAAGCTAGACTTGAGTCGATACTACTCCAATTTCACGTTTTTTATTCACTTCGCTGGGACTTGGTTCACGTAATTGAAAATGTAACTAAATAGGTACTGGATACAGAAAGTAAATATAAAATGTAGGTAATATTTTCCTTCTTAATGATTTTTAAAAGATTTTTTGTTTTTTTTTTTTATATTCTCACGCCTGTATCCCCAAAGGGATAGGCAGACGTTTAGACTTCTGCCTACCCCTTTGGGGATACAGGATATTACACGCACATTTCTCCATGAATATTTAGGTCCCGCGTAATAGGGAGCGAGCCTATTGCCGTTATCAGGCACATCACCAGTCTCCGTGCTGCTACTGACAATTCAGAAAAACCCAGTAACACTTTTGCCCGACCCGGGTATCGAACCCGGGACCTTAGTGCAGACCTGAGCAGTTGCATACGCTATCCACTGGACCACAGAGGCAGTCTTTGTGCTGCTACATTTAATAGCTTACTAGCTATTAAATGCAAACGCAAGCATGCAAACGCAAGCATGCAGTAATGTAGAGGCTTGTGTGACATAATATGTTTTAAGACTAAATGTAACTACTGTTCCTTGCGATATGAATCTTGAACTACTGAGCAAGGACACAGAACTCGATCTTTCCAAAATTGCAATTAAGTTTAAAACCTTTTGGCCAGTTTCACCCTGTCTAATTAGTTCCCGTTATGTTAATTTTCAGTAAACTCATAGAAATTGCGTTAGTTGAAAACATCATCATCAGCCTTTGATAGTCCACTGCTGGACTAGGCCTCTCCTTTGAAAGGAGGAATTGGCCTACTATACCACGCTGGCCAAGCGGGTTGGTATAGGGTTTGTATCAAGTTTTCCTTCTCTTACAGTGCTGTTCTCTTCATACTATGCTCCCTCTGTCGGCTCTTACGACACCCATGGGATGATATGGGGTGGTGACAATTCGTATTTTTAATCCGTCACCACACGGACAGTTGAAAACATTCAAATTGAATGTTTTTCGAAATCGAACTGTGCCTTAATCTTGTGCATTGTGGTTTTGTATTATATTTTAAAATGACAAAATAAAAGTAGAAGTAGTTCGCACACCTCATCTAAAGAGCTTTTTTAGAATATTATATGCTGAGAAGCTGTGTGTCTTGCTAGGGGTACATGGATAGCGAGAGAATTTCTCACTGATACTTACCAGCCGCCAAGCTGTCGTTTATAGGCGATACGTTGCCGTGCTGGAGCGTTGCAAGTACATAATAAGCATCAAAAGTACACATACAAGAAGTATCAAAATGTTACAGGCGAGCAAAAATTACGAAAATCGTCGCTAAGGGTTCATGAGTTTACTATGATTTTCTCTTAAGCAATCTACTGTTGTTTTCAGTAATTTCCGTAGCGTTAAGATCCATGACTGGCTCGTTGGTCTCGCGGCATAAATGTGCTCGTGGAATTGGGAGGTCTCGGGTTCGATTCCTGGGTCGGGCAAAGTGTTATTGGGTTTTCCGTTAGGAAATTCTCAGTAGCAGCACGGAGTCTGGTAATGTGCCCAATACGGCAATAGGCTCGCCCCCTATTACGTGGGATCTAAAAATTCCTGGCAAAATGTGGGTGTAATATTACACCTCTGCCTACCCCTTCAGGGATACAGGCGTAAGTCTATAAATAAAATAAATTAAGATCTATGTAGCGACTTCCATACAAAATTTTTCTTCAGCAAATACTCTCATTCGACCAGTGAACTAAGCCAGGCTTACCTAAACTCACGGTTTCCTACTTACATAATATGAAAAAATCTCAAATATCACATTATTTATATTTCAATTACGGCTTACCTAATAGAGCTATAGTAGGCTTATTCCCTAAGGAAGCGGCGCGAGCAAAATTGTACATATTTTTTCATCTTAAAGAAATATGAGCCCACGAGATACATTTTAGCATCGTAAAAAACATTATGACGTCACACAAATGGTCGTATATTACGTTAAATCCAATAATGACAAGCAGTCATATGTTATGACGTGTACTGTCTACTAGATGTGCATGAAACCGTGCTTTTACGGATAGTGATGTGACGTCAAGAGAAACAGAATGTTTAAAAAAATAAAGTATGAATATTAGGTACCAGAAATAGAGGAATTAATTGACAATTAGACATTTTTTATATCGGTGTATCGGTATTTGTGAAGTTGCATACCATGTAATCATTTGCGGGGTAGGGCGCCGCAAATTATACTTACCACAATTTACGTGATCCTACCGCTACGGAACAGAGGTTTTGAACGTGCCGACGCGACGGCGACGTTCCAAGCAAATATAAAATTTCACAAATTTGTAAAATGAAAATGCGTTTAAATTATCAATAAACAAAAGAAAACTGAAATAAATACTAATTGCAAACTTCGTACTAATCTTTATCAAATAAAAAATATAAGAGGAAAATAAGAATTTTATTTGTTAGTTTTTTACAGTCGATCGACTTGTGTTTTTGTATATTAAATACTAGAATCACTGTATGCTATACATACAAATATTCTAGTACTTCGAAGTAAAAGGCAGTAACTACGTGTTACAAGTTTCTTCGACTCGCATGTAGTGCACCTCTCCTTCACCGCGACATTCGCATTTCTATTCATCTCGTTTTAACCTTTATACGCTACATTCAGTTTCTATTCCTCCAACCATGTACGCCACATGGCATTCAGACTACAAAAATATTCTTGTAGAAAATTAAACCAAACCCAACAAATTTTATTAAAAATATGAAGCCGCATTTTTCTTTAAATATTAGCCCTTGCAGTGAGTCCCGTTATTTTTTAATTCGCGAAATAAAACACTCCATTAAGATATCGAAATACTGTGAAAAATGTGCTCTAAGATATTATTTTTGAAATATCGTTTTATCTTTAAAGTTATTCTAGGAGCCTTTGACTAAACCAAGCTATGTTTTGTAGTAATTTATCAGACAAAATGTTTTCAGCCCAACAATGTTTAGCGTAGATTCAGGATAATTTTAATAGGGTTATTCATCTTTGGTTTAAGATATTTTCATGTGAAGAAAGTTTGAACTTAAACAAATAAGTGACACATTCTTTGTCTGGAAGCGCCAAATGACATACTCATATACCGTCACAAACGTATAACGGAAATTATTTTAGCAAAATCCAGCTGCCTATTTATGTCACTGCGTTGCAGTTTCTCAAGAATATTCACATAATTATGTGCCTGGTGGCTTAACAGTTTCCCTGTCCAGTGATATATGATTCATAACAATTGATTTTCTATTGTATTTCGCGCCGGACAGCGAATGGGTTAAGAGCCTTGAAAATGTATTTAAAACAAAAAAAAAAAACAATATGAAGCCGTTTTTATTTTTCGCGGTGGTATTCCCATTGCTGGTAATCCCCCCCGCCACTCTTTGTGTCAAGTTTGGGTGAGTGAAAGTGTGTGAGATTCTCCCCAAAGTCGTTCGGAATCTACAGTCTACTCACTAAAACCACCACGGTGCTTTCTACATCTCATGGCGTGATCAATCGAATCGCAGTGAACATACATAACAGACCCCTTTGAGCAGTTGTCAATAAGATGGTGCTTTTCTCTTTAACTACTAGCTATATCTTATCTTACCTTAGAACAGATAATTTCACTAAAATATATGTTTGATTCCTATTAAAATAAATTGTACTATTACAAAAAAAAAGAAAAATAAATATGGTGTTTTCTTCAATCTAAAATACTAGACAGTCACTGCGTTCCTTTTTCTATTACACCAGTAACATATGATTCCCATCTCTATTCTCCGTAGGCTCGTTATAGGTATAAAGAATGTCCTCAATTACTCATGCGCTTTTATGTTTGTAAAACATTGTTACAATGTAATGGCTCGAAAGACTAACTAAATGAAAAATGTTATATCTGACGAGCTCCTTTATAGCCGTGGTAATAGATTCTTGGATATGATGTGAAGGTTGTTTCATATGTTTTAATTTGCTGTGCGATTTACAAAAGTTGTTGTGTTGAAAGCTGATATTCCGTCGTATTTGTTTAGACTAGTAAAAGATCCCGGGCTCCAACTCATAAGTTATGGATGCAACCGGGACAACGCTAGTATAAAGATGATGGTGCTATGTTGAATCGTTCATTTTGCTTGAATAATATACTATAATAACATAGTGTATGTCGTGTAATATATAATCGATCTGAAAGATAAAAGAACATTACCCTTCCTTTTGGTTGCGCCGTAGTCGGGTAAATATTACAAATTATATTTCTGTTTGTAGGAGAATATTGGCAGAGAAGAGGTATATAAATTATTGGTCTCTGGTAGCAACACACATTACAATAGTAATGTACTAGCGCATATATTTTAGAGGTTGTAAAGAAAATAGGATAGGGGGTGGTGACACTTGTATTCTATGCCGTCAACCACACGGGTGTCGTAAGAGGCGACTAAGGGATAACACGATGCAAATACCATCTTTGCGTAGAGACGGAAAACTCGACATCAAACCATATACGACTGCCTCGTTGGTCTCGCGGCATAAATGTGCGCGTGGGATCGGGAGGTCCCGGGTTCGATTCCTGGGTCGGGCAGTGTTATTGGGTTTTTCTGTTACGAAATTCTCAGTAGCAGCACGGAGTCTGGAAATGTGCCCGGTACGGCAATAGGCTCGCCACTTATTACGTGGGACTAAAGAATATCTGGCGAAAAGTGGGTGTAGAAATACACCTCTGCCTACCCTTTCGGCGATAAAAGGCGTGACGATATGTATGTATGTATGTATGTATGTAAAGAAAATCTTTAATTAAATATTCTTATTTCTAGTAGCATCTTGTAGACAATCTCGCACTATGATTAAATCGTATATCGTGGGCAAGTTTTCGACTATGACCGCACAAAAAATGACCAGAAATGACGCAGCATAAAGAAAACAGTGAAATACTATTTACTTCCCCGAAGTTTCAGAATAGGAATCTTTTATCCGCGGTCACGGGTAAAGCATATTAGATGCGATGAAATATATTTTTAAATATTTTATCTCGTCCTATCGTTTTATTAAAAGCTGATTTAATTTTCGTTGGACAGCACTGATTTAAGCAATGAACAATGATTGCTTTTATAAACGCTTGTTTGGCTGATATCGGTTAAATTATTTGATGCTTAGTACAATGAGCTCGACAATTTTATGCTGATGCGGTGTGATGCAATAAAATTGATCGCTATAACTGCTAACATTATTCAGTAGAATAAATGCGCTCAGTTTGCAATACTACCTTTTGTTAGCATTTCCATTTAATAAGTATGTTGTTTTATACTGTTGTCGATTTGTTCACATTTCATACCCATTATTTTATCATAAACTTCTTTGTCACAAAATTTTAGAGCGGGCTAAATATAGATACATCATAATGTTATCCCGCATGTAACCAAAAATATTTATGAAAATTATTTGAATTTACCGTTTCAGTAAGCTTGTTGCCGCAAACCAATGAAGCGAAAACGTGTAACGTGGATAAAAGTAAAAGAGTTGCGGCATTTAAATATTATTTTATGATTACAGAGTTCGCACGCCGCTAAACGGATGTCTGCTTTAGAAGTGAAATATATTTTGGGGTTAAAGTTTTGCATTATTTTTTTTTTATTATTTCTACGATTAATGCTGCCTTTGAGTGTGCTAGGGGTGGTTTACTCATCCCCCCCGTGGGATCTCCACCTTGCCGTGTTGCCGTGGTGGAGGGGCTTAGTAACCGTGGCTTAGACACCCGCGGTGAAGCTAAGAGAGATCCCGGGAGTGGACGCCCCTCGTAAGCCTGCGCAGGATGCGTCCAAGGGTGCGGTTGCGGGGGACAATTTTGTCTATCCCTCGCAGTCGGGCGCGGTCGCGGGAGGAGACGTATGTCGGTGTTGCGTTGCCGCGCGCCCTATCTCCTGCGACCAAATGGGGGCGCACCATTATTGCGTCGCGGTGGGGCCACGGAGGAAGAGGAGATGGAGTGTTGCCAGGTTGCTGCCCTCCCTATCCTCTGCGGCCGCTGGGTGTTTTGGCGGCGGAGCCCAACACCTTCATCCGCCGCCAAGGAGGTTGTGGCCTTTGGGCTATCTGCCGGAGTGTCAGGGTAGAATGCTAACGTGACTCCCTGGCGCCCCCAAAATGGCGTTGAAGTATCCACTGTGGTTTTAGTGAGTATTACGGCCTTGCACTCCAGCCGTCTAGTCCCACATATGTGCGTAAATACATTTCCACAGTGAAGAAAAACAAGAAAAAAAGGGTTAGTTTACTCATAAATGAATATATAGGTACAACTGACCTCTGTCAATAAGTGCACTTAAAGAAGATGGTTTTAGTATTCCTTAATCTATTTAAATTAAAAAAATCGTACAGCAGGAGCAACGCCTACCAAATAACAAAGACAAGAACATAGCATCGAACAGAGAGCAAGATATTTAGTACATCTTGACAGAACATGCTAATAGAACCGTATGCACAATAGCCAGTCTTAAAAACCATGACCAACGAGGCACTTTGATAAACAACAAGACAATATAGCTGAACGAGGTACTTTGATAAACAACAAGACAATGTAGCTGACGTTTTAATGATCTGCAGAACCCGCTCAATTTATGTATGTTATCTATGTCCATATTTCTGCATATCCACCAACAACAATCCGATACCGGCCAAATAATAGCTGAATTTTATAGTGTTTTGCAGTTATAATAGTTCAATAAATTATGTTGACAGCATGTTATAGATTTATAGCCACGCCACTCGTACGTTGAGAGTTGTAAAAGTTACATTGGAAATTGTGCTGAGTTTGTTGTAAACTACAAATCATTTTATATTAGTGGTTGGAAAATATTTACAGTACTCGTTGATATTTCTTTAAATCGCCACCATTCTCCCTTTTTGATATGTTCCCAATAATTATTGGGAAGGGTCTGGTGTTCCGTCCAATTGTAAAAGATAAATGGTTAAAGAAAATAAAGAATCAATGAGGTCGTACAGGCGTAACAGATTGCTGTGACATCACTTAAGACTCTTTGATACGTGTGATTGCGTCGTAGTTTGTTCGACCCAAATATGAGCGTCATAAGGATTAGGATTAGGAAAACATGCGCCATGCATGATAAATTAGCCAGTTATATTTCCATGAACATATAGTATAAGCAATTAAGTAACGCCCAACGACGTTTTCCCACGCTCGGACCTACCCTAATAACATCTTAGCCGAAAGTCGTCCACTACTGGACATAGGCCTTATCCAAAGCTCTTCACACAGAGAGGTCTTGAACCACGCGTATCAAAGTTCTATTCGTGTTCACATCAAGGCCATCGGTTGACTTTCTGTGGAGGCGTCCCTTACTTTGTCGTTTGGTGCGTGGCTGCCACTCCAGAACTATCCAGGAACAAGGCCCACGGGTTTTCGAACTATGTTTCTTGCGTCTTAAGCTAGACTACTCGGATTTTATTTTCACCAATATTATTACTAATATATCACATGTGTAGATTTAGCAACAAAGTCCATTGAAAGCTCCGTATTTTGACACTCGGGAAGTCTCGGGGCAAGTGCAACTGTCTTGGAAATCGCTACGTATTTAATTGGGGCCTAACTTGCGCTCTATAGCTGTTTCGCACTTCGGCGTATCAGAATACATTGTCCATGTGTATCACTAGAATCAGGAACCAAAAATACCATTCGATGTCGTGATTTATGCTATCTAGTTTGCAATTCCAATAACAAAGTAAACATTGTAGCCTGTGTTTTTTCTACGCCCGCACAGCTCTCACTGCCTGGGGAGATACATGAACGCAAAACAGTAAAAGCAAGAGCAATCCGTGACTGGTTCAGATATTGCTTGTATGTAGTTTCTGTATGGCATTGAATTTGCTCCAAACGGTTAATTGGCAAAGCCTATTCTGCGTACAATGTGATTGGGTCAAATGTTCGGCCAGATCACAATATCTCAAAACAGGTAGTACAGTACCGGATTAATTTTGGTTTAGCTGTTTTGTTCTTTTAAAAGAAAGTTTATAATTAAATAACATGTAGAAGATGTGAACTATAAAAGTAAAGAGGAAAATAAAACGGTGAAACAAAATTTGTGTAGAGCAAAAGTTAAATATTAGAATCTATTTTATTCAACAATATTCCCAATAGAAACATTGTTAAAAGATATAATGTAGAAACTCCAACATTACCGAGTATCTGCCTTTATTTTCGTCGTCGATATCTGTAGTGCCCCGAAGCAATACACTATGCTAACGACGATCGAACATGTGTCTATATTGTGCCAATTCTAATTAGCATCCACTGGTATATTTCATGACGTATTTGGAGCCATAGCAATTGATATGTCAACCCTAAAAGCGATTACGATGTTTTGCTGATTTAAAAGATAACACCTATAAAAAGCTAATATTCTGTTAAATCTGGTTAGACCGTAAGTGGACGCCGGACTGTAAAAATTATGAAGTCTGACAACCTACACTTAGCCAGTGTGATGGATTATGATTTAGAGGATTTAACACCGCCATTCACGCAATCAAATTCCTACTTATAATTAAGGCATAAAATGAGACACAAAAAGCATAAATTAGATCTGCGTAAATGATCAAAATGGCGGCGCCAGGCGAAGGGTTATAAAAGAGAAAATGTCCCAAACAGGTAATGATTTATTCATTACCTTTTTGGGACATTTTAAAACCAAATTACACACAAATAGACAGAAAACAACAAGGATTTACAACTTTGTTTGCCAAAGCTTGAAACGTAAACAAAAAATTAAAATTAACCATACAACCGGCGTTGGCAGTGTATTAGATTTTCTATCTTTATTTATAGAATATTAAAGCATATACGTGAGCGTGCCTTGACGACCTGAAAAGCAAACAAATAAGATGAACATTTTCAAGGACTGTTCTCATGAAATCTGATATGAAATTATGCAAAAAGCGTTTCTGGCCACCTTCACACACTTTGTATTACGTATGGAGCATGGAGGAGACTTTATTGAATTAAGTTGGTAGCGATTTGTGTTACTACGAACGATAAACGTTACCTGGCCTTTATCGAGGCAGTTCTGCTGAACTATTTTATTGGTTGGAATTTTACTGAACGTTTCGTTTTATTTTTGTCGTTGAGTTCGTGAATTTTGTAGTGAGAGTGTGCTTAAGGGACATTTTTTACTAAATGTACATGTAGATACTACGTCTATATTTTGTTCTTATTCAGTCGTTTGCTTACTTTTCACTGATATGCGTTATTTTTGTTGGCTTACCTACTAAATCTCTTGCAAGCGATATCACTAACGTAGATTCTTATGTAAGTAATTTACCTACTTAAAGGCTACTCACACGTACCTCTATATCTATATAAATGAAAACACGAAATGCTTGTATGCGCATAACTTCCAAACGACTGCACCAAAATGGATAAGTCTTTCTTTTATGTGTTGTATATTGCCAGGAGAAGGTTTGCATGAAAAAAATATAGCATATCATCTTTATCGTTCTCCTAGCGTTATCCCAGTTGCATCCTGGGGTTCGCTTACTAGTCTAACCTAAATTGGCTGAATATTAACTTTTCCAGAGAGCCTCCTTCTATTTTACTACCCATTTGACCTCCGCAACCCAAAGGGATAGCGATATTCCATGGTTTCGATTAGTGTCCGTTTATTCAGAGGTACTGACTTCCTGTAACGACTGTCAAAAATCTTCATGACAGCCGGGATCGATGGCTTAACGTGCTGTCCGAGGCACAGGACAAGTGATAATTAACAATTAATCACGCACATACCTCCGAAAAGCCATAGGTGCGCGTCGTAGATTCGAACCCGATAGCCCTTGCATGGCAGTCTTTAAAAATAGCAAATATAGAAAAACATATGGCGGTACTAAAGTCACCAAAGTACAAGGAACTCTTGGTCCAGGTGCGCGACGTAGGTTATTTACTGTAATTACCAGCTTAAAGTCTAATAAGAAATATTTGTCTTATAAACAAATAATTGTCCTGGATGGGAATTGAATCTACCACCGCTGGCTCATCAGTCAAGGGTCACTAGCCACTAGAGTTCACTAGGCCAACAGCCCACTCAAAATTTGTGCTGCAGAATCAACAAAACCGACGTATTAAAATAAAATGCCACCCACAACTCAATTTTTAAGAACTTGATTTTCTGTATTAAACATTTAATATTCCGCACACAGTTTTCACAGAACATTTCTTTGTGTTTTGAAAGCGGCCAGTACTATTAAGAGAACTGTTTGTCTAACAAAGTGTGGCATTTCACTTTGCATATATTCTAGGCACGAATGCGAGACCTAGGTATGCATTATTAGTCTGGCGGTTATATAAGGCTGTTTACTATGCACGTCATACGGTGTAACTGGCTTTTGTCTACAAACATACGTGACAATTAATTCCGTTGGTAAAGCAAAAAGAAAATTCTGTTGTACTTTTAATAAAACTTCGTGGTCTAAAGTGATGATTTAATGAGACGTCTATATAAGAGTGTAAGATGTCTCGTTGGATAAGATTAAAAATAAAGACAACAGCGCAAGGGATAATATTATTTTAACACGGGATGATAAAATGCATAATCCTCATTTATCTGGCATTTAATTACAGCGTATATTATTGTTATTTTCATCATGGTCGTAACATTTAATTATCTAGCTGAAATATGAATACTTCTAGTTATAGATTTTAATTTATTATAATATAAATAACATAATATTATATTATTTTTGTATTCATTCAATAACATACAACTAGCTGCACTTATGGCATAGTAGTTTAAGCGGTTGGCTTACCGTCTATAACAACGCGGAGTGTTATGGGCAAGATCCCCACAAGACACAATACTTTGTATGATCCTTAAATTGTTGCATCGAATCAAGTTACACTTTGTGTCCGTAGAATGAATGTCTGAAGTTAAGCCTCCGCGACGGATTATTTCTTAGAACACAAGTAACTTGTGTTTTAAGCCAAAACTGTCGGTCTATTTTAATTTTGATAGTTAGTGCCGTATTTTTTTTCTATACCCCCCGAAATGGTCCGACAAGGTCCAATGATGCTTGTCCTGAGACGATAATCAACATCGCCAGCTTTACGTGCCCTCTGAATCAAACTAGCACTCCGACGCAACGCACGGAGCAAGCAATGAAAATAGCAAATGAATACGCACATTACTTCGAAAAGCCAAGGTGCGCGCCGTGGATTCCAACCAACTGCATGGCCTGTTTAAATATTTTCCCTGAATTTCATAGAAGAGTTATCTTAGAGTCAGAGACAGGTACTAATATCATAAGGTAGTGAACAAATTAACGTGTTTGTATAACTCTCGGCTAGATCAAGTGTCAGGCTTAGTAGAACGAAGAATGGACATCATCAAATATTTTGCTTTAATGAACGCCCATTATGAATTCATGTTACTAAAAGGAACCTTTGTGATAAGGTTATCTTTTTCTAGCATTTAATGCATTATTTATGTGAAATAAATCTGAAGACTATTTTAGGTAGCTAGCTATCTTCAAAAAAAATATTTCAAAGGTTTCGAAATATATCTTACTTGTCGCAATGTTTCGGCATGGTATACACAAGCCTGTGGTCACAGCATTACTGAATATAACAATTAAAAACAATATAAATTATAATTAGATTTTAGTTGAATATTTATCAATTTCACATCAACGTTAGGACGATGATGATGATATTTAATATGTGTCCCTTTATTTCCTGGCTGGACAAACCAGGTGTCAACCTCAGGGAGTACATTTATAACTTTAACTTATAATAAAGTTGTGGTAGTTCCATGAGATCTATATAATCAAATTAAACTCTTGCTCGGCCGAGTGGAGGTCCCAATGCAAGTTTGTCCCAACTTTGAAACAAGTGGGTGTAAACATCAACAATGGAGTTTTTAAGTAACCCGTTTAAATAATTTTATAAGCATACAATACTACTTCGCAATGGCAACTTTTAGTTGCATAATATGTTACTTCTTAATACCAGTATCAATTTTTTATCAACATTACATACTGTGGCACTGAATTATATTATTACGGAGCGCTGCTGTGTTGTAGAGACCAAATTATCTGTTAGGCTTGGTCAAACAGAAGATATATTTTTTGGTTGTTGTTTACAGCTTAAAGGTACTACGAAATACGTGTAGGTGTAGTGAAAATATTTGTATTTTTTTAAATAATTTTAATATTCTGGACGCCTACCAAAGTGGTGACTTCAGTCCAAAAATAAATCTCTTAATATTTAAATCGTTTGTATCAAGGAATATTTTCAATGCACTGAAATTTGTGTCCTGAGGCCCACATGCAATGAAGCTAGCACGTTAGTTATGGACACGTGGTTCTATGTCAACAAATAACAAATAATTTGTTACAGATAAGACAAAGTCACGCTCCTTTGTTTCTAAGAGGCAATAATAAAGATATTGCCAATCGTTACAGGAGGCCAATGCCCCCAAATAACATGATATTGATGGATACCTTCAAGACCCGCATGATTATTTTTTGGCCAATCCAATTTGAGTAAGGTAGATATCCTACGAATCATTTTGTAAATGTTTTAAGTCCAAAAACTGAGCCGCCTAGCGTTTAAAATTTGTTTAATATTGTCCGAAGTAGAAGGAACGAATAGGATTTTGGATTTGATCCCAAAAAATAATTAAAAAGTAGGGAAATTGTTCAGAGAGTGGGAGAGAATGTTTAGCCAACCACCACGCAGGAATCATTTCTAGAGACTAACGGCCATTTTCAATATTCGATCCATACATGGATTTTGAGATTCGAGATTCGTGTTTGACATATTTTGTATGGAGCTTATGTCAAAAACGAATCTATCTCTAGATCGAATATTGAATTCCGTAGTTAGTTTGTCGTATAAAAGGTAGCTTACTTCATTTAATGTACTTATTGTACCTATATCTGACGGTATCACCCAAGCTTTCTGAAATTGTAGAGATCGCAGTTTATACAATATACAATAAATATGTCATATTTAAAGGTTAACGATATAAAGAAACTGATACCAACATTTAACTAAGTTCTACCTTACCTTTTATTTTCCTTTCCAAGAAGTGTGAAAATTTTCATACGAGGGGCAATATAAGCTCCCAAATTTGAATAATACCTACTTTTAACCCTTTTTCTTCAAATTTCAGTTCTAAGTTGTCTACGAGAAAAATCCAATATCTACGAAAACATTCTACATTGTAGTTATGAATACGATTCGTAAAACTTTCTTCAAATTTGCATTAAATTTATTAGCAGTTTTGCTATCATGACTCCGAATTTCAGAGTATAATATATTATTTTAATATGCATAAGTATGAACTTAACAATATTCAGATCAAGAATTTCTTATACTATAAAGTAATGAGTTATGGAATTTCGATTTTTTCACGTAATATCCAAAAGAAGACGTGTGATGTTGAATATCTTTAAAAATATTTAATTTATGAAAACTTTTTATGTATTCACACGAGCTCTTGATATAAATTGAAAACTTTTGAGTATTTTCGTTATTTTAACAGCTTAAAATTAATTGTATTATGAATTTTAAATTATTCAAAATACTTAATATTAAATTTCGTTATCAAGATCGCTGATTTTTGAGCACGTTAAATTTTTCTAAAGGCGCGTGCAATATTGGTTTTCTTTTCTTTTTTTATAGTGTCCGGCCTGTAACTTCAAAGGGGTAGGCAAAGGGGTAATATCACACACACATTTCGCCTTACGAATTTTAGGTCCCAAGTAATAGGCGCGGGCTTAACCTTAGAATACTAATCATATTTTACAAACGAATATACTAATCATGAGTCTTTTAGACTACACACGAATAAAGTACATAAATTGTACATGAAAGGTATTTTTTGTGTATATTTTTGTTATGAATGGATCTAAGATATGTTTTTAAAGATATTAAATGAAACAAAGATTATACATGATAAATACTTATTACAAAAATAAGGTTTTATTCTTTTGTCACTTTTTTATGAGATCAGAATCATTAGTCTGACATAGAACTTAAAAAAAAACATAAACCGAATAAATCTTTTGCTCTTAAAGTTAATTGTAATAGTATAAAGACTAATCAACAATAAAAAAGAGAAATTTTCTCATTTAGCACAATTAACACATACTTAATGTAGAAAACATTATGTTCACCACATATGTTTTTTTGGCACTTCAGACATCGAACTTTGGTCATGTGGTTCTTCTTGTATGAGCAAAGTGAACATCTTTTTCTTCTTTTTGAATCAGGTACCTCTTCTCGTTGGCTGGTGCCCTCTCCAGTATTTGTTGGTACTAAATCTTGGATATTATCCCTAAGTCTTTTAGGTAGGGCTGGAATTGAGAGTCGTTTCTCCAAGTAAGGAATGACAAGGTGCATGTGCAAATCACGCATAAATTTCTTTCGGCGGTTTTCCCTTGGCATTGAGCTTGTTCTAACAGTACCTAATATATATACTTAACGTAAATGTTTACCAAGACAATGTAAAGCATTCCAAAAAATAAACACATAGGCCATCTATTAGTCTTTCGACTACAGCTCATATTAGAACACATTTGGTCCAAATTATCGACACCACATTTCGTCGGATTATAAAACTCTACCATTTTTGGCTTCTTTGTTTGTTCATTTACAGTTCCAATCATCACCAGTTTGTTCCGGCTTCTCGACCTCCAAATAGTCCTCAGATTCACTAGCCTCAAGTTTTCCATCGCTGCCACTTAAAACACTACCGTCGTCGTTTAAATATCTGGCTAAATTCTCATCCACGATGTTTCGAACACTGCTTGGACGTGAAAAAGACATTTTTAATCTAAAAACGAATAAAAAAGTAAATAAACACAGGCAATAACTCTACGCTCGTCGCTATGTGCATAATATCAAAAAGTTACACAAAGACTAATCATGAGCCATTTAGACTCTGAGGTACGTCGTATTCACAAAATGGTGTCACTTACCTACGCAATGCTGTCACTCACGTGAACTTCTGACCGGCGACTGACTTAACGTAAAGTATCGTGACAATCCGCGCGTTCGTTAGAGAGAAATATAAAAAAATGCGTGCGGTGCGAGTCAAAATGACTCAGATTAGTATTCTAGGGTTAATGCCGTTACCGGCCACATTACCAGAATCCGTGATGCTACTAAGAATTCTGAAAGCTCTTTTGCCCAACCTGGGAATCGAAGCCGGGACCGATCAGCAGACTCCTATGTTATCTGCGGACCACGGAGGCAGTGTCGTTAGTAGTTTTCGGGTCATACGGACTGTAAAGAGGTATAGAGGAATAAAGGCGGAAAGAACTAGAACGTCGTCACTAGTTAACCAAGCAATCTAAACAACTGTCAATGGTAACTTTATTTCTTTCAAAATCACTCAGTTAAAAGCGCTAGTATGTGGCGCGCAGCTAGACACTGGCTTATTAGTTGAGTAATAATGCTGGGATACTTTACAACTATGGTAATTAATAGAAAAACAAAACTAGTATTTCTTTATCAAAACTTTTTATTAAACAGGATGTTTAAAATAATAGCATATTCTAATAAACTACTAAAAAAGGTCTTAGTCCACTTATACGGCTCCCCAACACCGACCTAAACTAAAACGACTGCTCGCTTTCCACACGGCGACAGCTAGCAGACACCCAGCAGTCCACGCGCCGACCGCTTTCATATCAGAGACGCGGGCACCGTCCACCGACCAGCGCCAGCGCGGCGCAGACCGCTTGCTTACAACACGTCTACCGAGCAAACAAACGTCAATGACAAGCTCGCTGGCAGCGAGCTGTCTGCAAATTTATGTTGCCAATGTAAAGAATATCTAAAGAGCAATACTTAAAGCCACTATTTGAATTCTATTATTTTTGTTGGTCGGGCGCTGAGTCGTGCAAGTTTGCTAAGACCTTAACTGTTAAAAAGCTTGGCAATGCCTTTTACTATGCGTGTAATATAATTTTTATTTCAAATTTTATTAGCTGTTTCATGCAAAAACAATAAGCTTACAGAAAATAAAAAAATATTGATTCTTATTTACATACATACATACATAACGTCACGCCTTTTATCCCCGAAGGGGTAGGCAGAGGTGTATTTCTACACCCACTTTTCGCCAGATATACTTTAGTCCCACGTAATAAGGGGCGAGCCTATTTCCGTACCGGGCACATTTCCAGACTCCGTGCTGCTACTGAGAATTTCGTTACAGAAAAACCCAATGACACTGCCCGACCCAGGAATCGAACCCGGGACCTCCCGATCCCACGCGCACATTTATACCGCGAGACCAACGAGGCAGTCGTACAGGGTTTGATGTCGAGTTTTCCGTATCTACGCAAAGATGGTATTTGCATCGTGTTATCCCTTAGTCGCCTCTTACGACACCCACGGGAAGATAGGGGGTGGTGACACTTGTATTCTATGCCGTCACCTACACGGCATTTGATTCTTATTTGTCGTTCTAATTTTAAACGTAACGAACTGTGATCTAGGTGTCGGTAGCGTAGTACGACCAGGGTCATGTCATTCCATAGTTTGTGGATGTTACTAGTAATAAAAATAATTTGCCTTGTATTTTAAAACTATTCGTGTGAGTGTGGCCAACACCGTAGTCGGCGTTTACAGTCAGTCCGAACACCTGCGACATGGCCTAACAATTTTATTCCTGTCGCGAGAAATAGGATCTTTACGTGCCTTCCGAAGCTCGTTAGCGCTCGGATGTAAATCCTATATCAAGTGGTCACACATCCAAATGGTGACTTAAGTAAACATAGCTTAACTTTGCCGATCTAATACGAACGGCTAGTTATACCATGAAAGCTGTAGAACGGTATATTAGCAGAATGTATATGTAACATCGCCTGTAGCTAATATAAATAAGAATGTAGAAATTATGTACTTATAAAGAGGTTAACGTTCTCATACGCTAAATTATATCATCTCATATTATTCTCCGAATTCTACCAAGATAGCAACACACAATACGTACCTTAACGATCCAATTATTCATAAGTTCTGAATTCAAATTCAATTCACTTAAGCCGAAAAGGTACCGCAAGCAGTTGTAGATCAAAAGAATGCTATTGGAGCGTAAAAGGGTTAGGTCAGGGCGGGCTAAATCCTCATTCAAATTCACTGAAAAGTGTGCATTTAGCCTCCATAGAATTGCCTGTCTATCACTCGGTGTCTTCCAAGAAAATGCTCAGAATAATATCAAATAAAACTGTTGTCCGTATAATGGAAATTTTAGAATAAAATGTTTAAAACATGAAGAAAATAACGTATTTGTATAATAGGATTTTTGTCGGAGCTTGATATGGGCATGACAGATATGTGTGCTCTTTGTATTCATAAGGTAGTTTTATATAACACAGAGAATATTTTATACATTTCGACAAAGGAACTGATTAAATTTTACTGTCATTTCTCTAGTGTGCTGGAATTTACATATCAGGCTCTGTGGTAAAAGTAAATCCTAACAAAACCCTTAATGTTATATCAGAGCTAAGTTCAATATTGAAAATATAAGTCTTGCCGACTTCAACAAGCTCCACGAAGAAAGTTCTAAAACTTTTATTAAAAGAATGTGTAATTTAAGGTTAAGATTTGACCTGGTGTTTTAAATTAATATCTGTCTAACCCAGCACCACAAATTGAAAAATAACATGGTTTTTATATCAATCTTCCCGTATAATTAAAATACCGACAAAAGGGAAGTAGGTACTTGTACTAACTTGCTAAGACTTAACGAAGATAAGTTGATTGGATGCCAATGTGCGTTTAATTATTTCACTTAACTTAGGTAATTATTTCATTTTGTATAGCAAATTAGTCGTTTTACTGTAAACCTATTTTTATACGCAAATACTAAATGTGAAAGCTTGTAATTGGCCGTAGCTTAAACATAGATAATTTTACATAACTATTAACTAGCTGTAAGCTTTCTAAACTTGAAAATAAAATAAATAAAAAAAATAAATAATTATAATAATAATAATAGGGCATGCCTGCAGCTATGACTGCACATTTTTTTACTTATCCTTTTCTGCCCGATAGCGTGAGAGTTTTTGGTAATCCCTTCTTAGCTACCCTATCGTCCTCTAGGAATTATTTGGCAAATTTCAGCTTCTTGCATTCAATAGGTTTGGCTGTGCGTTGTCTATCAGTCAGCTGTAACGCAATAATTTTGTATGTATTATGCAGATATGTATTACGTATGTATTATGCAGATATGTATTACGGCACGGCGGGCGATTTGCCACCGGTTCCTTTTTGCGTGAACTTGGCTGGTCACGATGCCATGTGTCTAGATTCGTACAATCATTCAGATATAATAATATTATTACTGGTAGCGCCATCTACCTTTCTATTGATAATTAATTACATCAACGTCAATCGTTCCTCGCTTGCTTGTCCAATACGTGCGATCCTTTTTATTCCCTCCCTTCCTCTCAAAAAGGCACGCCTATCGCTGATTCGTCGCCAAGTTCATTGACGCGCGAGACAGTCAAGAATCATCCGTGTCGCGCCGAACACGTGTACCTAATTACCGCCATATTTTACCGCTTCTATACTATAAACGCAACAAAACCGCCCGCGGGTGAAGTGAAGTGATTTGTGTAGTTCTGGGTTGGATCCAGACGGAGTGATCAGCTTATAGCCCGACTCCTCGCTGATGTAGAAGCCGACGACAGCCATCTTGCCGACGAGAGAACGAAGGTAGGTGTGCTGTAAATCCCATTCCTCCCAGTATCTATAACTCCCAACTTCCACTCCCTTTTCCTATTCTAGGCGATCAGAACCCATCTCTATACAGTCCACAATATTAATATTTTTTCCAAATCGCCTAGAACATACGGTTTCGGTGTAACGCCGAACCAATTACTTTGCCGCTTTGGCACCCCTTTTCACCTATTTTATATCAACTTCAGGGCAATATATAAATAAATTATGTAATTAATTTTATTAACTGTGTTCTATGTAATATAATCTGAGAAAGTAATTTAGGAACCACTTGAATTTGTAATTTTGTAAATCATGGTACATGTAATGTTAAGAATATTCTGCCTGAAATTTCAACGACTTTAAATAAGACCAGGAAAATAAATCAAATTATTAACATTATATTTCTTCTCTTTAACTATTTCCACAATTTTTAAAGACATTTTATTTTGTTTGTATTAGCTGCTAACTAACTCTTAATAAGAAATCTTTTGACAGTTTAGCTTCGAGATAAATATGTTTATTTCTAAAAAAAATCTTCGTTACTGACTGTCTGCCAGACAACGCATTGTCGAAACTATTTAATTTGGCGCGAGAAACTGAGTGACATCTTAGCAGCGGCTGGTATCCCGCCCAGCCCCCGCGCACTTCGGGCTCCTATACATACCGTGGCGCTGGAGCGCCCGGCCCTTTCATCGGCTGTGCGGCGACCAAACTAAGTACTTCTCTGCTTCCCTGAGCAACGCCGGAAACGCATTCCCGAATTCCCGAAGATTTACGCCGAATCACGCGACCGTGGTTCTATCCTTGTAACTAGTCTTATTGTTTTAGAATCAATAATTTCCATTAAATTACCTTGCTAAAAGATGTTTAGATTCTTTTACTGAAATAAACAAATTTTCGTTTGGAACCAAAATAATGATTCTTATTTAACAACATCACAGTGGCGACCCAACGTCATAGTGGTGCCCACGGGAATAGATAAGTAGGGTCCTTTGGGAATGCGTTTTCGGTAAGTTTTTTTTACATTTTTTTACTGTGTATGTGTGAATTCGTTCCAAAGCAGTGTTAGATTATTTTAGTGGCATATTTTTTTCTTACTACTCTTGGTAAGCCTTTTTTGCATATTATAACTATTTTTGTTGCCGCGTGTGATAATTAATTGTTTATCAAGCGCTTAAGTAACAAGTTATAATCTTTCGACTTACGGCCTCGTGTCCTCTAACGACGCGCTAAGGTCACATTCGTCGATCGCATGTTTTGTCTTATGAGTTAAGGCCTCGTGTCCTCTAACGACGCGCTAAGGTCACATTCGTGGATCGTATGTTTTGCGATAGTTTTTTATAATTGCCTACTACGGTGATTAATTGCTACTGGTAATTATTGCTAATAATTACTGCTTTGTCTGACTTAAGGAACGAATTCGTACCCTTCTCTTTTCTTTTTTTTCATCTTTCTACTATAACCTTCTGCTTGTAATTTTGTACGGTCGATATATATGCTTATAGTCGGTATTATTAAGTATTTTGTACCGCCTACTACGGCGATTATCTTTTAAACTTAAATATTCTTTTCTTTCTTACTAAGAAAGTATCCTCTTTATTACACCAAGTGCATTATAGTTGGACTGACTGAAAATGAACGTACCTAAAGATGCTAGCGTGTTAGATACTAGGTATTTAGCTAGATTTCCGCGGTCATGTGTCAATCAAACGTACACGTGTCACACGCAGGTTGCTCACTGACAAAATCAACAAATTTATTATCAAAAATATTATCGTAGAATTATTTATAATAATTCTACGATAATATTCGTAATTTTATATAAAATAGACAAAGATTAAATTTGTTGATTTTGTCAGTGAGCAACCTGCGTGTGACACGTTTACGGTATGGTAGAATTTTCTATTTGTATTTTATGCCACGGTTTTTCTGCGACAAACCCCTTTGTGTGGTAATATAGTCTACGAAAAAAACTATTTTAATTACAGCCAGCACGATGTGTTTATGTGGCGGGTGGTGTTTAAGATACCTTTTGAAGAAAATTTCATAAAATCCCCACTTAAATCTCCGCTTCGTGTTTCGCTTTAAAATGGAAATGCAGGATAATACGCGGATGATAACAGCTTACTTGACAGCAGCGCGGTAAAAAGTTAAATAAGAAAAACCTCGAAAGAATATTATTTTAATTACCTTTGAAAGCTTGCCTGGGATATAATTGGATAGGATAGAGCCGGTCTATTTATGACGTAAAACAAATTTTAATAAGTAGATTATTTTTTAAATACATACGCGTACCACCAAGTGATATGGGCGAATTTGGACGAACGACAACTATTTTGAGAAGGACGAACTAAAATTAGCATCACGTAATTATATAATTAAGAAAAACACGAGGCTAAGGGGAAAAAGATATCCAATGCGAATGTAGGGGCACAACTAAAGCTAACCACGGCTCATGAGGGCTTGTTAAGATAATAATTTTCTCATAAAAGGAAATTTTGCTCTAAAAAATAATTTGTGTTTTTAGGAATCCCTGTAATGTCATACTTTGTAAGGAGTATAATGCTGTAAGTCTATTAGGTTCATTAGCCTTGTGATCTTAATTACCTAAGGATAAAGGAGCTGTAAATCTACGTCTTATGGCGCTGATACCCTTGAGCATTCAACTGTAATAAGCATTCTCGCGAATGTTACAAAACAAATGAGTGTGTTTTAGGGAGCATTCTCACAAATATTCGGGTGAGTCTTAGAATATAGATAATACATAGAATTCGCACTACAATGGCAGTTAAAGCCAATATATTTACTTCACTTTGACTTATGATTTTAATCTAGGGAAGAATCTTCGTAGTTTGTCACTAATTTTAACTTGACTAGTGATGGAATTACTCAGAATAAATATCGATAAAATGTCGATAATGTTTACAATACATCCTTAGATTTGGTTTACTCAGAATTCATTCCAATAGAATGTTGATAAACTCTCGATATCGATAAATACATTTGTACGGAGGAACAGACAGTTGTGTGATTGATTAAACCTGTTTAAATTAAAATCTGCATTTTATAATTTAGAAACGTCGTTTGTTTATGTTTCTTATTCTTACTCTAGAAATAATTCATGTCAAGTCAAGTGAAACTGAAGTAAACATGTTATTGCGTAAAACTGCTGTTGTAGTGCGATTTCTATATTTTTTCTATATTCTACGGACTATTTGAATTTAGAATGTTCGCTAGAATGATCGTGAAAATGTTCGGTTCGACAAAACAGGAAACGGCGAATGCTCGCTGTTCTGTTACAAGTGAATGCTCAGGTGTATCAGCGCCATTAGACTATGACCTATAGATACATATTTCTTATAATTTTTTTAAATGATTCTATGTTTTTTAAGATAGCTTTTACACATATCTGGTTCTAAAATCAAATAATCCATTCATTCTATAAATATCAACGTCAGTACGTTAACATCGGGATAATAGATTGAATCCTTTTACGTAGTGCCTGCAAACACCGCTAATCTGCCCTCTAAGATCACTAATGTGCACAAGTTGTTGTCGAATAGAGCGCATGTCGATGCTTTATCCTTTATTCTATTTTGGGCTGGGAACTATTGTTTCTTATTTTCGTTGAGCAGGATTGGTAGTGAACAAATAAAAGTAGGAACATATAGATAATGCTATTGCTATTTGGTTTTAGTAGATGTATGGTTTATATATTTTTATAATCAAAGATGCCACCGTACTTTGAATATATCAAACTCACAAAATAGTCACAGGCCAATCACGTAAAATATATTCCATACAAAATCTGATAAATGGTAACCGTCAGTCCGTCAACCATTCGGCGTCGATACGCCGAACAAACTACATTCATATTTAAATGTATTCAACATTCTTTATTTTTTCATCCAACTAAGACTTTCCGCTACAAGGAATCGCTTTTTCCAGTTCATTTTGGTTCGCGAATGCGTCAGAAGATAAATCTTTTTCAAGTTTAATGCAAAAATTGTGTTTATGCGTCAGGCCAGAGGAATAACAACCTACTTTATTCTTATATACGTTTGGAAACGTGCCTTGACGAAAAGCAGTGCTCCGGTTGCTTTGAAATAATTTCGCCGTAAAATTTTATGCAGTGATGGACTCTTTGTGCTTTCTTTTATACAATGGATAAGCTGTTGGGTTATGAGCACACTGTTTTCGTTTTCAGAAGTTTTAGGAGAGCAATGAGCAACATATTCAACAGATCTTTTGTTCAAGTTTCAACTTTCATGGGCTGATTTCTTTAGATGTCTATAGGAACAGGCGTGCCAATTGTTGGCATCAGAGTTCAATAATAGGACCTTGCCTACAATTTGAGCAAGAAACTCAAATGACATAGATATGTAAGCATTTTTTTATAAATTACTATGTATTTATATTCTACTCTTTTTATTTAGTAACAGAACACATTATCAAAATATGTTCAACTCACATCTATTTTCAAATAGGTAACAATAATTAGTATACTACATGAAAGAAACGACAGAAACAACTTGTAAATATAATTATATTAGTAGCGTATCTAACATTCTTGTTAACAACACAAACACAGAGGTTGTTAACCTGTTCAAAGAAATATAAATTTATTCTCATAATGGAAGCAAAATCGAAACCGAATAAATTCAAAATAAGCTACAATATATTGTTTTAACTGTGGTAGATAAGTTTGGCATAGCTGTCAAACCTAGTAAGACTCAAGCTATTGTCATAGGTAGTCAAAGGATTTTACAGAGACTGGATTTCACATCTTTGCCAGCTATCACTTTTAGCGGTACTACAGTTAATCTGCATACATCAGTTAAGAATCTTGGGCTGCATATAGATAGCACGCTAAATTGGCAAACGCAAGTTAACCATGGGAGCCAGAAACTTACCGGCACTCTACGCGCTCTCTACCGCCTAAAAATCTTCCTCCCGCCCGAGACTAAAACAATGCTTGTGTAAACTTTAATTTTCCCTCTGATCGACTATGGTGATGTATGTCACTTTGACCTGAATGCAGATCTCCTCAATAAACTTGACCGACTTCTGAATAATTGCATTCAATTCATTTTCAATCTTCGCAAGTATGACCATGTATCCACTTATCGTTCTCAATCGAAATGGCTTCCCATTCGTCAACGCCGTAGTTTGCGTGCTCTCACAACTCTCTATACCATTCTTACGTCCCCTACCCCCTTGAGTATTTAACGGCCATCTTCCAGTATTTATGTTCTAATCATGCCATTTTGTCTCATAGTATATATATATATACTATGAGACAAAATGGGGATTAGAACATAAATACTGGAAGATGGCCGTTAACCCTTAATTGATCTGTTAGGTCCCAGGGACTCCACGCGATGTGACACACACACACACACACACACACACACACACACACACACACACACACACACACACACATATGTGTGTGTGTGTGTGTGTGTGTATGTATACATTTATATATTTTATATGTAGATGTACTAGAAAGTAGTAATAATATACATTAATTGATGTATATGTATTTATCTTATATGTATATATAGTCTATATATTTATGTAAATTCAAACTCAATGTTCTTTTCCTTATATTTATATAGTGCCTACTTCTTGTCTCTCTGCACCACTCAAAGGTAGACTGGGAGATAATGCCCATGGCATTAAGTCCGCCTGTATACGCTGTGTATATAAAGATTTTAAATAAAATTAAAATAAAATATAGTTACGTTTTTGCTTTAATAAACAATGCCTCTGTAAGTTATCTTTTCTTTGATCGTTATTTATAGAATTGACCTTTAGGTCTAAACGACAATAGCCTGGCGGCTATCGCAATTTTCACATTGGCTGGCGGATAAAGGTCACGGGTTCAAACGTATGACGTAGGACGATAAACAAACATGGTGAAAAAAATGACAGCTTAATCATATTTTGTCATGTCTACACGAAGCCACTTCCCGCCGCATGTTCCTTTAGATCTTTTTAACCACGTAATGGATTGAAGTGCAATTTTCTCAGATTAATTTACAGGGAATGGAATTTGTGTGAGGCTTTATGTTAAGTGTTGGAATTTTCATGGATTTCCTCTGTACGAGAGGTGTGCTAGACCCCTACCGATAAACTACTACTTCACTGTGATCCATTGATTGCCTATTGCCGGGAGAGCTAGATTGATTAAGCATTCACCGCTCCCTTGACAAGCTCTGACCTGAGAGCGACCTAGATTTCAATAGCCGCTTTCCTCTCAGGAGGCAGGAGCAGACACTACGCCATCTCGGCCCTAACGCTGATTGGGTAACGGACTTCCCCAAGCCATTAACCTGCAGGCCGTATTTCAAAAAGGGTGGAGACCAATTAAGCTCTCCTTCTACGTCCATTCTGTCTACCGTGATAGCGAAGATATAATGATCGCTCTCTAAGTTATTACTTATCCACATCACCTCTTCGCAGAAAAAAGCGATTCCATTCCAGGCGGTCTCGCTCGGTCAGAAAAGCCCATGCTTCGCCAGAGGAATGCCTCTCACATGTTTTCCGAAATGTCTTCCAAGCAGCCTCGGTATGTACAATGATTACAAACGGGACGTATATATAAAGACATTGTCATTTAAGGGAACAGAAGATATCATAAAAATGCAATCTCCTTAATATTGCCGCCAAATTAAACCTTAACATATCCCGTAGCGTATAAAGTAATAACGGATTTAAGACTTTTGGGCTAGTTGTAAGATAGTTTTGTCCCGGCACCTTACGGACCATAATCATGAATCCCTTTGTAAGCCCCTACAAAGCCGTGTAACATATAACCTCTTAAAGATCTTAGCTGGCCTCCGGGCCATCAATCACATCTATTGTGACGTCACAGGTGTCAAGTTACGGATAAGCCAAGACCTTAGCAAAAGGCTACGCGATGGGCGGTAGCAACTCTTTCTTGGCAAAGCCTTTGTGGTTATTGAATAGAATGCTGTAGGACATCGCTCGCCCGTTGCTAAGCCCAAAGTCGTGGCCGTGCCTTTACATATACGTGTATGCGTGTGCCTCAAAATACATGTCCATCAATCACAGCGTTTAATGTTTATGAAATAAGCTGTACCGCTACGCTATTGTTTGATAAAATCGAACCCGTCACTTTCGGCGTAGCAGTCGCATACACTCCCGCTGCGCTAACTGGTCGTCAAATGAATTGTAAGATCAACTTTGTTATGAAAATGGTTAAAGCAATCTATGGAGCACTTTGAAAGGTTTTATAAAAAATACATGCTAGCTCTTTCAGACCTGAGATTAACTTTTTATGATTTTTGTAGTACCTGGTAATGTGATTTATGAGAAAAATAGTAAAATAAATTTGTTTTTAACCAGAGTTCTTAAAAGTATATATCACAATCGTGAGCTCTGGGTCTTACTTCAAGCTGCGCATGATCGTGAGTTCCTAATTAAAAGTTATATATTTAATGATTAAATAGTTAAATTGAATTTATTTGCGTATGTTCACATATGTTATAGTAATTGGGGAAGTTTTAAACAATAAGATACATAAATAAGCGTATCTGTGATTGGGTAAATGAAGCCAAAAGTTATTTAGAAAGATTGATGTTTATTTTTTTAGTTTTTAAATCACAGTACACGTAATGCCGTTCTGGCAAATTAAAAAAAAATATCTTATATTATTATGAAACAAATAGGCAGGTAATTTAAAATCTTTCAGTCAAAAACATATCTTAAAAAATATTTAACAAACAAAATGCTTTCCTGGCGATAAAAATGGCAAATAAAAAATCTTCTAAACTTAGTCTAGGTTTTCAGTCTTCTTGACTTCAGTCAGACAGTCTTCTTATAATTGTTTCGTAGCCTTATTTTGTATGATAAAGGTACAAGCAGTCTTTGCCACGACTAAGGCATAAATAAACGTCACATTTGCGACATCTAATTTTTGACCGTGAAGAACAACTCTCGAAACGACATTTACGCGGAGCTTTTATGTCGTCAAATGCGGGCAAGTGGTCGTAGCCATCGTATCTTTTCCCAACCGCAGGATTGTTTGCTGGCTTGTATCGACTTGACATATTATTTTGGATGTCAACAAGTGGAAACAATTCAAGCCGGTCTCTATCAGGAGTATTAACCTCTTGTATGCCGGAATACCAGACACAATTAAAAAGCTATTGTGTCTCGCGTAGATCTGCGTTCCGGCATACAAGGGGTTAATAAGCGTTTCAGCTATTTTATATCTAAATGCCAGTAGATCCTGAATGCGGTGTTTTGGAATACCTTTGGCCAAAGAATCGCATCTGTATAGTCGCCAAGCGTTAACTACAGCTAAGTCCATAAAGTTAAGTATAACTTTCAAAGTCCACTTACGTGTTTTCATAAACGTTCTATAGTATTCCAGTGACTGGTCTAAGACATCTACACCGCCCATACATTCGAACATACAGACATGTGTTCAAAAAAATCGTCATTATAATAATCTTAGAAATATTTAATAGGTGATCTAATTACCACTGGTTCTGGGTGGCCAGAGTAATCGTGTGGCTTATCTATAAAAATAGTTTTTTCCAAATACGAGGACGTTTTTTGGAAGCTGGCGGTCCGCCTTCATCGTTATCATGAGCATCAATAATAGGGGTGTTCCTTTTTTTGCCTCCCTTGCGCGGTGGTGTCGGGTCAGCTACACAAGGTACTTCATTTGGTGCCAAGTCTTCACTTTCAAGCTGCGGCGCGAAAATTCTTCTACGGTATCGTCTTCCTCGAAGTCTAAACAATTTTCATCCTGCAGCAAGCTAAGCACGAGCTCTTCATTCATTGGTAATCCTGAAATGAAACAAAATGCTAAAAAATTACCTAAAATTTGACCAACTCACTATTGTGCGCTAGTACAATTGCGACCTTGAGCTCAAGATCGTGCTATACTTACTTTGCAACGTTGTTATTCCATAATTAGATATATTTTACTCAAGATGTTTATAGCATTCAATTTCTGAAACTTTGAACAATGTATAAACATATAAAGAATGATATAAAACACCTAAAATGTAATAAAAATAGATAAAACTTACGATGTCTTGTCCGGGAGTCAATGTACGCAGCCATCTTGCCGGTCCGCAAGTGACGACTAATATACTTTGCCGCGAAAACGAGTTCTTATTTGTTGCGTGACGAACTCACGACGATGTGATTTCGGTTTGATGCTAAGAAACTAATTACGCGCGGATTTTGAATTTTTTGAAAATGTAACTCACGCTCATGTGACTAAGGTTCGAAAGGGCTAACTTTTTCTCGTAGCTTTGGCCTCATCGTATAAGTTGATATAAGTTTATTTTTTATAAAACAAGATAACTATTTGACGTGTCCCTAATTACTGATTTTCTAAGAAACTTCAAATTTTACCAAAATCTGTGCTGTCGTTTTACCACTCAAGAGGAACAGAAAAACTTTTGAATTTATTGTATTAGTATGGCTACCAAATTTTGAACAGTTTTACATGCAGGTTGTAAAAAGACCCTTAATCAAAACTAAAATCCTATGTTGTACCAATCACTATGATCATTTTTTACTTCGGCACCATACCTAGGCAATTACTGGTTCTGGAGATATTGAGGCTAAAAGTTAGTATGGATTTTTTCATTTTGTACAAAATGGATGCATTTACACCGCCAATATGTTTTTTAGATGCCCTATTACCCCATGGACAAGTAGGTATTTCGAGCATTGCACGCGCGCACTTTTAATTGCGGTTTAAAAAATGTGAAATCTCAAAAATATAGTCGCTTCCCAGGTACTATTTTTGGTTAGTATGACTTGGCATGATGTCCACAACAAGTAAACTTCGGCTTGGTGATGGGTCTTGTGACACCCTGTATAATTATTTACAACATAAAATGTTATTAAAATTGATGTGCCTCATTTTATATAAATGAAATACAATATTATTTTTATTCCGGATAAATGGCAAAATTACAATTGCCGAGCCCCGTAACATTAGCTTAATTTAATCAATAAATACACAGAAATATTGTTTGTTAAAATTACGATATCGACTATTATAGGTACTAAATTCAATGTAATCGTTACACTTGCATCCTAAAATGAGGCCGTTTTGAACTCTAGGCCATTGTGCCCGATCTCCTCAGATCCGAATGATTTGGAAGCCCTTACGCCGGGCCATTTTTTATTGGTCGCCCACTTGTCGCCTTGCCTGAGTATATTGATACGAGACCTGGTCGTCTCTCGCGTTTTGAATTGGTACGCCAGATTACTCAGAGCTTTTGGAAACGCTGGAATTTGAAATATTTGCACATACTACAGCAACGCGTTAAGTGGACCGACAAGTCCGATCCACCCAAGATTGGTGACCTCGTTTTGATCAAGGAGTCTAACCTTCCACCACTCAGATGGCGCAGGGGGCGCATTCTTCGTTTGGTAACTGGAGCTGATGGAGTTCCCCGATTTGCTGAGGTCTTGGTGGACGGTTCGATTCTGAGGAGAGCGGTTGCAACGTTGTCACGTCTACCAACTGATTAGCGGACCGGTAGGCCGGTCCAGGGCGGGTGCATGTTTGAAATATTGTTTGTGATAAGTCAAATCGATTATATCGGTTTAGTAACGTTTGTTTAATCTATTGTAAATTTTGACTATGGTGACACTATGAACTGTCATTCATTCATTCATTGTCGGTTTTCCGAGAAAAATTGTCTTGCGCTAACGCAGTCTTGTAATTTTGCGTTTTGGAATTGTATTATATTGATTGCCTTTTGGAAAGCCCATCCTGGTAGCTTCGCGAATAGTTTTGTGATAAAGGATAAAATTTGTAACATATTGAACATTGTAAAACTTGTGTGAATCCGTGCACGTGTTTGGTGCCCGAGGACTTCGTTGAAGAAAACCCTGATCATTGGACCCTGCAGTAGCCATAAGATACTTCATTCATCTATTTTGGCCAATATATTTGTATGATGTGTCTAATTTAGCTCAAGCCTGACATCAGTGAAGATATCAGGTAAGTTGAAATATAATCGCTGTGCAGTCGCAGTATAAGTGTGTAAATCTAGAACCCTGGGCTAAAGACTGGATGAATTAATCGCTTACACTAATCTTTTTTTTTTTTTTATAGTATAAGGCGGCAAACGAGCAGACGGATTGCCTGATGGTAAGCAATTACCGCCACCCATGGACACAAGCAACACCACAGGAGTCACAAGTGCGTTGCCGGCCTTGGGGTTGGGAAAAGGGATAGGATAAGGAGTGGGATGAGGAAGAAGGAATAGGGGATAGGGCCTCCGGCACTCTCACTCACCGAACGAAACGCAACAGTTTAGATTCTGTTACTTTACGTCGATTTTCTGTGAGAGGGTAGTACTTCCCCGGTCGAGCCGGCCCATTCATGCTGAAATCTGCAAGGCTCTGCTACCTAGAGAATCTCTGTAAACCTTACCAAGTTCAAGCCCAGACTCTAGACACCCAATGACTCAATAGACATCAAAATGGCGCTGAAGATGCGATAAATATTATAAGCAATTGTCTTTCTATATGGACTTCACGAAGATATCTTTGGACTCAAATGGTTTTACAAGAAACCTTTATACAGAAATTAAGACTATCATAGCATTCGAGAGTCCATAATATTACCAAGTACACTTACTCTTAGAAGAAACCACTGTAGAACTAATTCACTCATAATTGGCACATAAAGTTGACTTATACATCCCCTTTAAGATCAAGTAACAAATGCAAATGGTTCTAAGTGCATTTAGTTCTACAAATTACTATTACTGGCGTATGACACTCATAGCGGATTTATAATTACTTCTTGTAGGCGATTATAAGTGTAACTTACTGGAACAAGTTTTCTCAAGTGTATTTACACCTATGCAACACTTTTATAGGCCATCTTAGCCTTTACTGCGCCTATAATTTCGTTCTAAACACGACTATAAGTCAACTTATAAGAACAGGTATACTACAAACCAAACGAACTCCGTGTAACCAGTTATAAGCTTGGTAGTAAAACTTGGAACCACTAAGAGAGACTTATTGGTGCTGTGAGCCTGTAAACTGTGCACATCAGGAGAACTTTGTTACTTGGGAGACGCATCTTAAAATTGTGACAATCAACTTTAAGGGATGCGTCTGATCTTTTTTCGGTGTCAAACCCGATATTTATTGGGAAATATCGCCTCACCCAGGACTTAGGGCCGCTGCATACGTAACGAGATAATACCTCGGACGGGGCGTGAACGGGAACGGGACGTGACTGCTTCGTTCAAGACGGGAACGTGTTCTTAATTCATACGTATCGTAAAAGTGATTCGGATCTAACGTGCTAGTGTTGTGAAGAAGGAAATATGGAATTTTCATTTCAAGAATTGGCTTTAATTGCTATTGCTCTAGATGACGAAGTATTTACGACCGTGAACAAGAAAAGGAGATTCTCTGTACATCCTACATTGCAGAATAGAGAACAGGAAGGAGAATACCACACTCTCTACAAAAAACTTCTGGATGATGAGACTCAAGTTTATCAGTATTTTCATTCAGTATTGAAAATAATGCTTTTCTTTACTGGAAATTAAATCATCAGATCGTTCAAAAAATATCGATCAACGTCACATTCGTTGAGCCACACACGCCAACAGCGCGCGCCGCGCATGCGCAGCAACACTCCGCGCCGACATTTCCAAGTTCTATCTGTTGTAAAGTTATGAATACCATCAATGATTACCGTCTCCAGGGAGTGATAATTCGACTGCAACTTTAAGCCACAGATGATTCTTGTACTTAGTGTCTAAATACTTTGAGGTACCTAAACTATATAATGCTGGATGTGACCGTACATACTCGATTAGTTTTACGTCGTCCATTTTCGATGCTGATGCTGACGTCCAACACTACTTTTCTCTCCAGAACGAACGGAGTGACTGTTCATACGTAGCGGAAACACGGACGGGACGGGGCACTCGCGGGGCGGGACGTACTAAACATCGTTTGCGACGATATTTTTCCCGCCCCGTCAGTGCCACGTTCCCGTCCCATCCGTGTCTCCGTGACATAGGCGCTTCCGTATACATTTTGTATGAAACAATATTTCCAAAATTTCCCGTTCCGTCCCCTTCCGTCACGTATGCAGCGGCCTTTAGTACGAACTTTGATATCGGACACTAAAAATTATTTAAGTGGGGGCAGTAAATGTACTAGCATACCTGCAGTAATAAAGGTAAGGTCAAATACCTACACTTTTAATTAATTGGGCCTGTTTCACCGCCCATAAGTACCTACTGTCGAGTAGGCTACTCGCCATGTAAAGGCACCAAAGAAATTTGAAAGGCACCCGTAACTTCATGTGTTTATTTCACGACATTCGCGTTCCAGTAGCACTACTTACTTACTTTCCAAGACATCTGCCAAATGCCAAATTTACTTAGTTTATTTCTAGTTGACAAAGTTGTCCGTTGTCATTTTGATAGATGGACTGTCATTTTGTGTAGCTACGTCAAATAATATAAACATACGACTACTCTATATAATTTATCAATAAAAATGTATTTATTTGACTTGATTGATCATATTCGTTTTTATGAAATGTCATAGGAGCTCTAGATTGTACCCATGTTACAATAAAGTCGCCTGGTGCGTGGTATTTCTTAACATTATCATGACAAGGACACAACATGTTAATTTACTTATATGTATACCTGCTTAGTACAATATTAAAATGAAAGTATTACTACTACAAAATAATAACTACTACTACTATTATAAGTAGTAGTAGTAGTTATTATTTTAGGTGATTCAGCTGAAAGTTATAGAAACAAAAGGAAAATTTGTTGATTAATATTCAAGTGGCTTTGCGTTAGCCTATTAAAATGCTTGGATATTGTGGCAAAATCACCAGGATCTGTCCATGATCAGATAATATTCAATAATTCACTTTTGAAACAATGACTTGGAACTGGCCAATTTAGAGATGGCTTACTTCTTGGTGATAGCGGATATGAGTAAAGCAATATCTTTTGACACCCTTTCTGAACCCATCATCCCTCACAGAAAACTTATTTAATGAGACCCATATAGGAATAGGGCATACAGTTGAAAGATGATTTGCTGTGTGCAAGAATAGAGTACCTGCACTTAGACAACAGGTAACATTAAAATTCGCTTGTGTGCAAGCTATAATAGTTGCCTGCATCGCCCTACATTACAATGCAATCAATGACAATGACAGAAACAAAATAAACATTTATTCATTTAAAATTATTTTTTAATTTTCGTATTATGTTCCGCTTCCTTCCACTTGCACTCCTTGTCTTTTAACTCTGCCTCCTTCTCGCATTAATTTTTTTTCAAACTCCCATGCCTTGTAGTGATTCACTTGGTACATTAGCTGCAAAGAAAACAAAAGTGAAATTTATTTGAAAAATTGTACATTTTTATATACCTTCCTAATGCTATTAAAATGTCTTACTAATTAGTGTAGGACGTTTTCCTTGATTTTAATTTCTTTCTACTAATGACATCCCACTTTTTATTTGATGTTTTGTAGTAGGAGTTATACCACATTTCCCACTTAGAGTATTATGCAAAGCTTTGTTGACGACAATTATTCTACTTTTATAGAAGAATTATATTAGTTTTCTAAGTTTTGTTTCTCCTTTAAAATAAAATTTATTTTTTTACAGATTTTAAGCACTATCCATTTTTATGCTCATGGCAGTGATCAAAAGTCATCAGTAGGTGAACATGATATTGCAATGAGCCAGCCTAGTTTCAGTAGGTGCATTCAGGAGGTTACAGAAGCCATCAATCAGCCTATAGTTAAAAAAATGGATCAAATTTCCTAATAGGGACAATATAAATCAATTGATCGTAAGGTGAGAACTTCAGAAATCATATAATTTTTGTAACAAGCTTTTTTATCAACTTTTAGTAGGTACATTTTTTATTTTCGTGTTCCTTTCTTTTACTTTACTGTAGGAACTATGAACGTTTCCAACTACTTGGGGTTCTGGGATTTGTGGACGGAACCCATGTTAATATAAAGATGCCTCCAAATGAGCAGGAAATTTACATAAATAGAAAATACCAGCATTCTTTGAATGTACAGATAGTAATTTTACACAGATAAATAGGTACACAATGATTATATCCATATATATAAGAGTACAACTAATGTATGGATAGAAACAAAATATATTTAACATATTCATACCTATATTTCGCAGGCATGTGATTCAAGCTTGTACATAATGAATATTTTAACCCGTTACCCTGGCAGTTCACATGACTCTTTTATTTGGCGTAACTCTGCGCTACGCTTGACGATGATGCAGTTGCATGCAAGTGGGGAAAGTTGTTGGCTTCTTGGTAAGAACCAAAGTACAATGCAACGTACTGCCGTTGACGCACTCTATTGTAAATTGAACAATAATAATATATTCATAACTTTAGGATTCCTAAAATTGTAGTTTACATTGTATGGTTAGCGACTTACCTGTGCTTATCCGCCTATCTACTGGACTTAATTAACCCTATATTACTAACCTTCGTAAATTCGACTACGCGGGTTTGTTTAAATCGTGCTAACTTTTGCGCGCGCGATCGCACTGCTTCCACACTTTAGATAATCTCAGTCGACCCGTTGCCCCCCCAACTGACGGTAGCGTTTTGAGTGGGGGGGCACCGTGAGCGCCGTTCCAGCAACCATGGGTCGTCGCATCGACGAAGGTTAGTATTAACGTAACATTTTGTCTTATTTAGTTGATGAACTCTTGCGTTTTGTTTGTTTTGTTTATTTATTTTCTTTGCGAAAATAATGCGACTGATGTACCTCCTACCTAAAAAAGGAAAATATAAGCCTTGTGTCCCTCCGCAAAGCGAAGGATAACTGAAAGTATTTGCACCCAGAGCAAGAAATCGTTGTGCGGGAAGCACAAACTTGACGTTTGTCACAAATGTATAACTTGATAGATTCTTACCAAAATTTTTGTTTCATTACTTTATTTCATTCGTTATTTCTAGTATTTGAAAATTATTTTTCACATTTACTTTCAAATAATACTTTAAAAAATCTTTTAAAATATTACCTTTGTTTCATCTCATTTATAAGGCTGATTTTTTAATAAATATGCCGGTTTGGTTTATGTAAATTTATTATTTAATAAGAAGAATATAATAAATTTATAATAAAAATAAAAAATATGCATGTTTAATTCAAATAAAACCCATTATCCCCTTTATTAAATACCGTAGTCGAAAGTACGAAGGTTAGTAATAAGGGTCGAAAAATAAGGTTAGTGATCTAGGGTTAAGATTGAAAATTACTAAATAGGTACTCAATTTATTATTCAATTTCTAAAACAGGTATTCTCAGAAATAAATTACTTTAGATAGCATCAAATAAAAGCAAATGTTTGTGTTTTAGGTGATTCTGGCTATCCCAACGAGTGTTGGCTCTTAACACCGATATTGAATGCGGAAGAACGAACCCCCGAAGCCTTATACACCAAGCGCCATGTAAAAGCACGTAATTGTGTATGTTTGAAATAGAAATATTTTTTTTAGTAACGTTTTATTTTGTATATTGTAGTATTTGACTCTGGTCACACTATGAACTGTCAAACACTCTCTCATCTTGGTTTCCGGAAAAAATTGTCTTGCGCATACGCCTTTTGTTTGTTCGCGTGTTTTGTAGAATTGAAGTAAATTTGTCTTGTAATTTCTTGTATCTGCCGCCATTTGACCATTACCGGCAAGAGTTGTAATAGATTTGTAAAATATTGAACATTTGTAAAATTGTGTGTCGACAAGCACGTGCATCGTGATTTGAAGACCCTGACCCTTGGACTCTGGTAGCTATAAGATACTTCATTAATCTTTTTTGGTCAATATATTTGTATCATTTGTCTAATTTAGCTCAAGCCTGACATCAGTGAAGATTCAGGTAAGTAATTGTAATATAATCACTGTGCAACACTGTACATATATGTTAGACTTTTGCCCTGGGCTACAGACTGGATGAATTGATCACGCTTCCACTGCCTTCTGCAAACAACCCAGTCTTTCTAGCCCAGACTCTGAACATATTTTGTGATAGCAAGAGCGTGGTTAACTGTGCCTATATTGTAAACTTGTATCTGAGCTAGGCATCACATTTGTTAAACAGTGTTGTAGTGTTTGTTAGGTCAGTTTTGCTTAAATACATGATATTTATTTGTATTGGTTGACCTACTTAATTTTAAACACATTGTCATATGCATAACCTCAAATCAGTAATTGTTTGACTTGTATTGTTGAAATCTAGCTTAAATTTGTTGTTATTCGCATTAATAAGTCAGTTTGATTGGATGCATAACAGTTATATGTATCAATTGATTTAGTTAATTGTAAACATTGAGTTTGAAATACTATAATAACCAAATTTGACCTTGCATAAATGGGCGGGTCGCATTGATAAGTCAACTTACCAAACCTTGTTTTGTTGCAATATACTGATAATATTGTTGGGCATCACATATTCTGTGTGTACTTACGGTTATATATATCATAAATAACACACTTAGTCTGTCTGTTGCAAATAATTAATTAATTAATTTGAAGTTTCAACTTTTAATTTGTTGTAAGTTATAACTTTGATAACTTTTGTTTCTGTTTCAATATATTGAAACTTTTAATTTTGTTGGGCAGTAAATACCTGTCATTTGCCTGCACTTGCAGTAAACAGGCTAATACCTCGTTGGTTACAAAGAATTAACAAATATTAAGTTTTGTTAAGTTTTAATTGATAGTATTTTTTAACGCTTGTCCGAGCTCTTTTGAGAATTAATTATGTCAGCTATCAAGGACTTGTGTGTGGATGTGGGTGCCATTGCATCACAGTTGCGCTGGGTTGCCTCAGCCAGTGCTCTGGTAAACCGGCCTGATCGCCAGCAGGCCTTATTACGAAGATTTGAGCAGATCAATGATCGGCTAGCAAGCGTGGAACAGCAATTTTGTTCTGTCAGCGCTTGCTGTCACGAAGTGTCAGTTGTTGACTTCACCGCTGACCAGCGAAATAAAGTCAGTGAGGATTATGCCCAGATATTGGATCTCTATGATGCTGTCTCCAACTGTGCAAGACAGTTAATTGCCGAGAGAGACGGGCAACTAATTTTGAAGCAGGAAATTCCTAGCCCAGCACAGGGACTGGTGAGTCAGCTTCCCACATTAGAGCTCCCACATTTTGATGGCTGCCTAGGAAGCTACCTGGGCTTTCTTAACCTGTTTGACAGCCTGGTCGATGATAGGGCTGACCTTCGGCCGGCACAAAAATTGGCCTACTTGATGTCGGTTCTGGATGGGGAGGCCAAAGGCCTCATCCAGCATCTGCCCGCATCTGACAAGGCCTACCAGACGGCTCGGGACTTAATTACCCGTAGGTACCACAACAAGCGTGGCCTCGCAGACACCCATATTGAGCAGATTTTGAGTTGTGTGCCCACGCTCACCCGGGTCTTTGGGTTGCGCACCCAACTTTTGAACCCGCTATTGGTGGCAATAAACGCCCTTAAGTGTCTGGATCTACCCGTGGACCAATGGTCCTACCTGTTGGTGCAAATTGTGCTCAAAAAGCTGCCTACCGACCTGAGGTCGCGATTTGAGCAGCGCTTTGGTGGGGATAGTGCGACGCATCTGCCCCCTTTTGCAGACTTGGAGAAGTTCTTGGAGGACGAGTGCCAGGTTTTGGACAACTTCGCGTGTTGACACGCCGGCTAAGTCACAGCCGCCCAAGATCAAGGAGCAGGCTCGCGTTCACACCCGAGGAAATGTTGATCGGCGTCCTCCTCGATTTGCAGTCACGCAGAGCCCAGCGGATTGCTCTTACTGCAAGGTCACGAGGCACAGAACGGCCAGTTGTAAGGCATTCTTGGCCCTTCATGTCACCTCTCGTAGGCGCATCGCGAATGCCCGCCGCCTTTGCTTCTCATGTTTGGGATCCCACTACCAGCGAGACTGCCCAAACTCTCGCCCCTGTCCTCACTGTGGAGGACAGCATTTGGACATTCTCTGCATGAATGCCAGAGAGGTAGGCCGCTTGTCCAACCAGCCGAGGATGCGCACGGGCGGGTGTTTTGAAGGTGGCAACCGAGGCTCACCGGCGCGCAGCCGAGATTCGCGTCGCTCACTTGATCGCCACTCACTCCGCTTGGAGAACCGTAGCGTGCGCACGCCTCCTCTCTCTCGCGCACCTGAATGTGCGACTGCTCAGCGTCACCAGCACCATGACTGCTGCCCCAGGTATTCCCCTCCTTTGACGGAGCGTCCCCGCCTTGACTCGCGCCCACCTCGTTTTGGGCGGGTGCGATGGCGCGCGGATTGAGTCACCGTGCCTTAGAAGACTTCAAGCCGCACCCTCGTTTTTATTTGCCTGGTCCTGGCCAATGGTCGCCGCCCAGGCAACAATAGGTCATTGACTCCTGCCCTATAACGCCAACCTTTTGACCCATTGAGACCGTTATAGTACCAACGGTTGCGGTTAGGGTCTGGAAACCCACGGGGACCTCTGTTGTTGTCCGTGCTATATTGGACACAGGTTCACAAGGTTGCATTGTTTTCACTTATTTGGTAGGGCAGGTTAAATTAAATATGGGTTCTTTTCCGAATTGTATACGGGGAATAGGTGACGTAGCCTCTAATGTTGAAGGGCAAGTTAAGGTTTTGGTTGAATCTTCACACCCGAGGATTAAAACTTTTACACACCAAGACAAATCGATTTATTGAGAGGCTCTGATGTGCTCGGTGGAATTTTGATTGGTGGGAAACGGGTCTTGGTGCCAAATGGTTTGAGTACCATCCCGACCATATTTGGATTTGCTTTGATGGAACCTGTACCTAGGGACCCCCCTCCACCCGAGTGTGATAATTTGTTGGCGGTAGGCCCCGCTCTCTCTGATGCGGTTCAGAGGTTTTGGGAGGTAGAGGAGCCCCCTCAAGCTGCTCGTTTGAATCCAGAACATGAGGAGTGCGAGCTGTTCTTCCAGAATAACACTGGTCGACTCCGTTCTGGTCGGATTATCACGAAGCTGCCCTTTCTGTCTGTTCGGCCTCCGCTTGGTGAGTCACGACCTTTAGCCGAAAAGCGATTGCTGGCTATGGAGCGTCGTACGGGTCGTGACCCGGAGCTCAGACAGAAGTATATTGAGTTCATGAGAGAATACGAATAGTTGGGACACATGTCCGTGTCTAATTTGGATTGGCGTTCGGTGGAGCATTACTTTCTCCTGCATAATGCGGTATTGAAGCCATCAACTGGCAAGCTCCGCACGGTATTTGATGGTTCTGCGCAGACTTCTACGGGCGTATCCTTGAACCAGTGCTTGCATTCTGGTCCCAAGTTGGTCAAAGACCTTTGTGACGTCATCACCAGCTTCCGACGACATCAGGTTGTCTTTGTGGCTGATATAAAAATGAATTTTAGGCAGACGATTATCCACCCTGATGACCGTCGTTTCCAGCTGATTCTTTGGAGAGAAAATCCTCGCGATCCCATGGTCGTTTACGAGCTCAATACCAATACGTACGGGCTAAGGTTGAGCCCCTACTTGGCAATACGTTCTCTTTGGAAGCTCGCAGACCACGAGGGCCTACGTTTCCCACGAGCCTCTGCCATCCTGAAGGACGATATTTACGTGGATTACATTTGTTCGGGCGCCTCCACAGCGGACGAGGCGATCCTCCTGCGGGACGAATTGATAGGTATTTTGGCCTCCGCTGGTTATGAGTTGCGCAAATGGATCTCCAGCTCACCAGCGCTTTTGGGGGGCTTACCCGAGGATCATCAGCAAGATGAGACCAGTCCAATACATCTTTACGTATAACGTAGACTTGAAATTCCCTTGTTCTTGGACTAAACGTCTCGTCTTGTCTACTGTCGCCAGAACCGGTTGTCCTGTTATACTTTGGGCAAAATGCTTCTTGCAGAAGCTTTGAACAGCAGGATTGACCTGGAACGAACCTCTACGCGGTACTCTTGTTGAGGAATGGACCTGTTTTGTATCCTCACTTCCTGCCGTCAATGAGATCTCCTTGCCTCGTCCCATCCTTCCTCCCGGGAAGGACAAGGCAACCCTTCACGGGTTTTGTGATGCCTCGGAACGTGGTCACGCGGCCGTGGTGTACTTGCGCACAGTCAGTGTCTCAGGTCAGGTGAAGGTTTCCCTGATCATGGGGAAGAGCAAGGTTGTACCCCTTCGGACATCTCTGACCACTCCAATATTGGAGCTCTCGGGAGTAGTTCTACTCGTACGATTGTTGAATCACGTGTCTAACACTTTGGATAAAACGATCTGTATTAATGGGATCTACGCCTGGACAGACAGTCAAATTGTTCTTTGTTGGTTGAAGGCGTCCGTCCACACCTTGGAAGTATTTGTCGCTAATTGTGTTTCCCAAATACAAAAATCTGAAGTCAAGCTTGTTTGGAGACACGTGCCAGGTGAGCTCAACCCCGCTGATTGTGCCTCGCGCGGATGCTTGACGCCCAGTTTGATAGGCCATTCGCTGTAGTGGGGTCCGGAATGGTTGAGTCGACCAGAAATTGATTGGCCTCGAACGCCAGTTTTGAATTCCAATTTGCCGGGTCTGCGAACACTCGCTCTTGAGAAGGTAGAATGCGCTTTTGACAAAAAATCGGGTTTTTTGTTAAATCGCTACAGTTCTCTTGACAAGTTGTTAGGTTAGGATAAAGCGTTTTGTTTTTAATTTTAGGCACCCACAACAGAAACGTCTGACACCGTTTCTCTCACCACAGGAACGACAGGAGTCCCTCACCTTTTGGGTTCGTTCTGTGCAATTGGCGCATTTTGAGAAGGAGATTGCTATCCTTAAGGCAGGGAAATCGAAATTGTCGGGAGCAATATCTAAATTGAACGCATTTTGCAACGTGAGTTTTGAATTTTGTCTACCCGAAGAATTATTCAGAGTGTAGTCTTTCGCTGCATCCCTTGCTATAAGGTCAAGGTGTCTACCATGCAGCCGTTGATGGGAGACTTACCGGCAGATTGCGTAACAGAGAGCAGGACGTTTGACGGTGTTGGCACGGACTTTGCTGGTCCCTTTTTACTTGTGCGTCTTCGTTTGTCTCTCCACAAAGGCCGTACATTTGGAACTGGTCTCCTCGCTTACGACCTAGGCGTTTGTGGCCACATTTGACAGATTTGTATCCCGCAGAGGGCTGCCTTCCTTGATCCGATCCGATTGTGGCACTAACTTCAAGGGCACTTATAATTATTTGAAAAACGTAGTTAATTTCCTTGAAACCAACAAGGCTGATATAGGCAATAGGCTTGCCTGACGTGGGATAAATTGGTTGTTTTCCCCACCAAATGGTCCAAACTGGGTGGTATATTTGAGGCCGCTGTAAAATCACACACATGCGCAGGACAATTGGTGAATCAGTTCTTACATTTGAGGAACTCGCAACAGTGTTTTGTAAGATTGAGGCCGTTTTGAACTCGAGGCCATTGTGCCTGATCTCCTCAGACCCAAATGATTTGGAAGCCCTTACGTCGGGCCATTTTTTGATTAGTCGCCCACTTGTCGCTTTGCCTGAGTACCCCTATACCTATACCTACCCCTACGAGACCTAATTGTCTCTAGCGTTTTGAATTGGTACGCCAGATTACTCAGAGCTTTTGGAAAAGCTGGAAATTGGAATATTTGCACATACTCCAGCAACGCGTTAAGTGGAGCGATGAGACCGATCCATCCAAGTTTGGAGACCTCGTTTTGATCAAGGAGGCTAATCTTCCGCCACTCAGATGGCGCAGGGGGCGCATTCTTCGTTTGGTAACTGGGACTGATGGATTTCCCCGATTTGCTGAGGTCTTGGTGGACGGTTCGATTCTGAGGAGAGCGGTTGCAACATTGTCACGAGTAGGGTAAAATTGGGGCTTCTGCATCACTTGCTCTCGCGTCGCCGCTCGAGCTGCGTGATACAGAAGCCCCAATTTTACAATCGAGATCGATTAATATAAATGTGATCTGCATCACTTAGAACAAAGTGAGCTGACGCAGACGCTCCCAATAATACCGTTGTTATCTGCGATCCGTCTGATTCACGATATAATATTGTATTTTATTCACCGACATATCATTGTAGTAGCAATGCAATGGGACAACTTACTGTCGTTTCTAGTTTGAGATGCTAATGTAACAACATTCTCAAGTTAGACTGCTGTGTTCAGTCGACGCGATCAGTCCGATCGGTTGTTGTGTGTATCATAATCTGGTATGGTGTCGAACTGACATAGCCAAGCAAAAATTATCGCGCGCACTTAAATAAGTACAATAAACAACAATATCATGTTCGATCACGGCACATCGTTGCATCGAAACGATTTGGTGCACATCTTGTACTAATGAATGCATAGGCCTTCCGTATAATGAGAGGTTAGCTTTTACTAGCAACTATAACTCAATAATAGAGTTGTGGACACTACCACAATGCAACAATATAGCTGAGTGTGCACATCAAGTGCACATATTTGTCACAGACTAATCTTATGCCTTGCAATGTTTTCTTTTATATGTAATACTTTTTCTGTCTGTGACAAATAAATAGTTTTTCTATTTCTTTCTTTCTTAGTAAGTAGCCAACAGTAGGTATTATGGAGACATAATAATTGCTTATAATACAAAAAAAAATAAAGTAAAAAAAACATAAAAACAAAATCCAAACTGGAACAATACTCATTTGTTCCGTGCGGGAATCGAACCCGCAACACGTTGGTGCATTAGTTGCTGCGTCTATTAAACCTACTATTTACATTGTGATGCGAGTCATACTCTTAGCCAATGCGCCAAACGTGTCGTCAAAGATGTGATAAAATATTGGACCACTTTGTCTTAACATGACGTGTATAGAATTATCCAAGATAATCAATAACTCAGTACAAACGTTTATTTTTTATAATTACGATAGTAAAATCTTCTAATATATAATATATTTAAGTAGTAGACAATTAGGATTCTTGATGGATGATTTATATATCTTAGTCTTAAAACAAATAGCACTTTAAAATACAATAAATGTTAGATTAGGAATCACTTATTTCTTATAAGATTATTTAATTACTCTTTTAATAATAATAATTATGCATTTCATTTTCATCTACTACAGGCATTCAATCCAGCAAACCTGCCGTCTTTCTGATTTAGTCAAATCGTAAAAAGGAAATGGTGGTTTGATTAAAAACACTTGTAGGTTTTTATTACACCATACAGCTATTTCTTTTAGTATAAATTCATTTGCTTACTGCATCACTCACCTCGCTTCGCTCCGTTCGCAATGCAGAGCGCCCCAAAAATCACACTACTAACATGATCTGCGATACGGACGGTTGGCATTAGAAGTATAATATTATTTCATTCATCGATGCATCGTAATACTGGTAGCATAGTAACAATGTTTTTACTTGGGATGACATAATATAAACAACATTCTCAAGTTCGTTCGACGCGCTCAGTGCGGCTCGGGCACAGCGATGCATTCATAATAATTTATATGTAGGTAGGTACATACCGTTATCTTTGCACAGCTCGTTGATAATTTTAATGAATGAATGCAAAATCTTAACAAAGTTGAAAGTAGGATCGGGTGGCTCCCGGGTTCGATTCCCGGGTCGGCCAAAGTGTTATTGGGTTTTTCTGTTAGGAAATTCTCAGTAACAGCATGAAGTCTAGAAATGTGCCCGGTACGGCAATAGGCTCGCCTCCCTATTACTTGGGACTTAAATATATCTGGCGAAAAGTGGGTGTAGTAATACACCTTTGCCTACCTCTTCAGGGTTACAGGCATAAGACTATGAATGTATGTACTTATGAATTATATAATTGTTTTATCCACAACTAGCTTTTGCCTCTGACTTCGTCTACATGGAACTTGAACCCACGGTCACTCGGATTCCAGGTGATGCGGACGTATCGAGATAAAGCAGATTGACTGCACGTGTAGTGTTCGATCGATTAATATAAATGTGTTCTGACTTCTGCGTCACTCAACTCGCTTCGCTCGTTTCGCGACGCCTCCAATAATACCTACTTTTGTTATCTGCGATCCGTTTTATTCACGATATAGATTATTAACATTATGTTTTCAGCTTAGAATAATAACACCTATTCTAAGGTTTTCAGGTTAGGAATTTAACTCCTTGTCTTAGTGACCAATGTAACTGTTCTCTTTGCTGAGTTTTTTATTGTACTTATGAATGTGTATCAATTCATGTAATATTCCAATCATAGTATATATTAAAACTAAATGGGTATGTTAGTGAGTATAGGAAACGATTAAGTAAAATGAAACAATCCATATTGTATCTTTTAAAAAAAGTTTATTATCAAAGCACCATTTTTTTAAGCACATAACATTTTTTAATGCACATATTGAGTCATGATAGATACAATTGTACAAATCTCCGGAATATTTATAGCGATCATATAGGGTTAACAAATTAGGACAACCTTTATCTTCTAAATTAATTACATTAACACTATTTAAAATATTTTTCAACCATGACACTTTTTCAAGACCTTTAACGAAAACAGACTTATCTTTTAAGATATCTAAAACTAAATATTGATAATTTGAGTAAGGTATAAATCCTTCGCTCCAGTATATTTTTCTATTACGCTCAATCCAGCAAACTTGTTGTCTTTCCGATTTGGTCAAATCGTAAAAAGGAAATGGCGGTTTGATTAAAAACACTTGCAGGCTTTGATTACACCATATAGCAATTTCTTTTATTATAAATTCATTCTTCTGTTTTAAAGCCTTGGATGTCTACAATAGCAGTCATGATAATCTACGCACGATGTTGCTCAGAGGTTTGTATTCCACAAGTCGGTCGTTTATAATCAAACAGTATGCAGTTGTCTTATCTGGTATTTGTGTTGAACATTCAAATTCCAATCTTACATCCACTGGACCAGTTTTTAAACTATCGTTTTGCCTCGAGCAGTCTAAGATGAAGACTGGGGCCTTTTCTTTGAAATCCTGCAGATCAAGCAACGGTTCTACCGGAGAGTTGTAATACGACTGGCGAAATTTCACATACATTTCATATAATATACTATATTTGTTCTCACAAAACTTTAAAGATAAAGGCTCATAAGGATAATATTGCGAATTTAAAAAGAGCGTAACATTTGTCACCTCACAATGATCAAATACCGAACTGTCTTTAGTTCTATTATTTTTTCTATTAGTTTGCAAGCAAAAAATGACATACCGAGGCTTTTCTAATTGAGAAGCAGTCTTTACTGACCAAGAATGCTTTGTGGTTTTAGGTAGTAAAGGATACTCATATAAATCCCAATTTCTAAAGGCCATCTGAATAGGTTTATCTCTTTCTAAGTGCTTTAAAAGTATTAAACGTTCTCGATCGGAAACTTTTATATGTGGTACTCTCCATTGAATTCTCTGTATATCTATTTGAAGCTGAACGACTTCATCAGTAAGAATAATACTATTTAAGTTAGAATTACTCCTATTCAATATAAGTTCGTGTTTACAATTTATCACAATTTTATTGTAATCCTCTGCAAACCCTAAAATCTTATTTAAGGGCACCACAACGCTAAAATGTCCATCACTTTGGAAACCGTTTAAATTCCAACCCCATAGTGCAGAAACTTTACTTTCTGCTTCATTAAATGAGATGTATGACTTTATTGTTGATGTTATTCCAGAATTTTTTATACGGTCTATTTCAATTCCATTCATTTTGTACCTGATGTCTTGGAACAAGTACATAACAGGGTTATTAGTAAACGTAACAGCTTTCTTGATCTGATGCCCATCCTTACTGAACAGCTTTGCTTGACCTGCGATGTAGATGGAATTGGCTGATGGTAGCCCGTATATATCTTGCTGGTGTATGGGGATTCTGATTTCATCGTTTTCTCTAAAACTGTTATTGTAGGGATTGTATGAATGGATTTCATAACTTTCGATCGAACTATCAAAGTGTGGTAAGTCGGTAATCTGTAGTATACTCATACTTTAAACCCTAAAGCTTTAAGAAAATCTTTATTTGATTTAGTCAATTTCTTCACGTTTTTCTTACGTCTGTGCACCTTTATGGTTGTTGACGGAATAGGACGTTTTATTTTCACTGAAGGTTTTTTATAATATACTATCATTTTGCTTTTCTTAAATGAAGACGTAATTGAATATTTTCTTCACCAAAGTCAATACGGTAACCAAACTGATCTACAATCCTAACAGATATGGATGAAATTATATTTTTGTTAACTGGAAAGTAAATAACGTTCTGAGGTATTTCTATGTAGCCGTGACTTGGAGCAGTATCAGATATAAATTCATGAATAAAATGAGTCGGTAATCCGTTGCAGTATGAACCGTGTACAAGATCACATTCAATTCTGATAACAGCTGTTAAACTGCTGTTATTAACGGGCACATTCGGTCTTGTTTTTAATACTGAAAAGTATAGTAAACCGCACTCGTACTGATCAGATAAATGAAGAGGTGGTTGAAAATACGAAATCAGTTCCGATTTATTTCCAGAGATGGTAACCGTAGTAGACATGCTTGCATACTGAACTCTTTTAGATGATCCTTTTTATTTTATTTCATGATTATACCAAAAATTCTTTAAGAAATTTAAACATAAATGTCCACAATTGAAGGGGTGATCACGTTATTTTCATAATTATATTGAATGTTAGAACCTACATATTTTATAAATTCCTTCGGAGGTTTAAGATTTCCATAACTGTCAAAATACTCAACATAATCATTATATTTTGCATAGGCTACCCAATGAGAACCAGGATTTTTTGAACTATCCAAATTAATAACTCCACATTCTTTTTTATAAGGACATTTAGGGAGCTCATCTCTCATAAAGACACCTCTAAAATAAGGAATTCTATTCCCGTACTTTAAAATGTCAAAGTTAGTTAAGGCCCGTTTGGGTAGCCGATATCTTAGTTTTTTTCTTTTGATACGAAAATTCCAAGGCCGCCTTTATGTGGTTTAAGGTGTAGTCCTTTCCCAATACATAGAGCTGCCATTTTTTCATTATGTCTTCTCGATTCTTCATACAGCTTTTTAGCCATTTTGAATTCATTTATGGTTTTAGCAATACCAGCTGCACCGCCTGCTAAAGCTCCCGCAGCTGATAATCCCGTAAAAATAGGAATCAAAGGTAATACTCCCCCAGTTTTTGGAATAGGAATAACGCGAGGGAGCTTAATCGATGAATCATCAGCCAATTCTCTAGTAGCGGCAATAGCTAATTCTATTGCCATTTTCTTGCTCTTTGGTTTTAATTTTTTGATATGCCTTTTTGCTTTTGTAATAACAGATTTTAATTTACTTTTTAACCCTTTTCCAGGTGTAATTTTTGGAGAAGGCTTTTTGTCCAAACCAGAACCAGTTTTAATTTTTGCTGACATAGCCTTACTTACTAAGCGTGCCGCGAGTTTTTCAGCTATACTGGCATCGGAAGCAACCGCTCGCTCTTTCGCCATTTTTAACAAAATTAAATCAGCCTTATGTCGATCCTTTAAGTTTGATGACTTGTGATATGCAATATCGTGATCTTTGCAGTATTCGTCCAACTTATTTACGCCGTTATCTCCTTTTGTTAGTCTTTTTATTAATTTAGTACCTGGGCCACAGTAATTATATCCTGGTAAGTGTAATTCAAATGGTAAATTATTAATAAGCCAATTGAGAAGACTACTCTCTCCAAAACACATTATAAGACTGATGATTCCGGTTTGAATACTTTAATAAATAGTTATGTGATTCGAGTTTGTTAACGTTATTTTATTTATAATATTACTTTCGATTTATCAATCCAACTGCTTTCAGCTGAAGACAAACCTAACCATTTTACTAAAACCCTGTTACCTTTTCTTCTAAGAACTTTCTCGACTAGATATATATTGGGATGTTTTGTTTTTTGAAGTTCTTGTGAATAAAATGCTCCTAAAATAGGCAGACCTCTGATAGTGTCTTCAATTAAGTAAGTTATAGGAGTTGTATTTTGTATTTTACGAATTTTAAATATTTCTGTTGACCAGTTGGGAGTATAACCTTTTTCAAATGTACCTTTGTATTTACTGATACGCACATAATCACCTACTTTGTACTTGCTTTTTAAATTATCATTTTTTGGCAACTTTAAATACCTTTCTAATATCAGTTTTTTATTCATATTGATCACATTAGCAGGGATTTCATTAATAGTGCGATGGTGAGTGTGATTGTATTTGTAAATAACATCATTGAGGGTATTATTTACCCAATTGTAATTGCCTTTTAAACTAAATTCCTTATTGATTTTAGATTTCAATGTCCTGATAAATCGTTCGACTATTGAAGCTTTTTTTGTTGAGAAGGTTGAATAATGGTTAATATGAAACGATTTCATAAGCTTCTGAAATTTGTTATTATAAAATTCTGTTCCATTATCGGTTTGCAGATTTTTAGGAACACGCCCTTTATCCAACAAAGTTTTGAAAGAGTTATACACATCTTCTTTGCTTTTACTTCTCATAGGAAAGGCCCAAGCATATTTCGAAAATGAATCAATAACGGTAAGAATATATCTATAATTTTTATTTTCTTTTGAAATTGATTGCAAATCAATTAAGTCTGCTTGCCACAAGTCATCTATATCTCTCATTACAACATGTCTTCGCGGATAGTTCACTCTCGCATTTTTATGAATTTCGTTTACCACGTCAGCTTTGCTCATGTTCACAACTCAGTAGGTATGTCTGTCTCGAATTCTGCTATAATACTGAATAAAAAGCATATTATTAGGACTATTTATTATTTAATTATGTCAGCTTCTTTTAACTCTTCGATTATTGATAAAATTTCATTATCATGATTTGTATTACCAGCATCTCGGGAAGCAATTAATAGTTTCAATCTTTCAACCAGTTCGTTAGGATCGTCCCAATATACCAAGTCAGTGCTATTTTTGTATTTCTTTAACGTTGGTAAGCTTCCTCCAAATTTAGTGACAATATTATTGTTTGACGATTCAGAAAACAATGGTTTGATTATTTCACGATATTTTATACCTTTATCGCCTCTTATTTGCCCATTAGGATTGAAATCTCTCTTATGTGCATTTGTATAATGCAACATATCTTTATAGACAAGTTTATCTTTGCTCGATATTTGTTTCAAATCAGGTTTTCTTCGAAGTAAAAGTTCTTTTAAACCAGGGGTTAAATTGAAGCTTTTGTCACCAACTTTAATTAAAATGGTATTATCATTATTTGCACTATCTATTTTAGAAAACGAAACTATTGAATTACCCATTAATATTTTTTTGTTTTCACTCCTTATTCCAAATGGTATGTTTAGGTCATAAATATCATGGATATCACGACCCTCTAATGATATTTCTAAATCATCCGGTAATTCCGTCTGGGGAGGCTTTTTAACGTTCAGTACAGAATTCAGTTCTGGGTCATAGCATTCTTCAAACTTAGTAGATGAGCTAGTATTAATGTCACCTAATTCCACGTCTTCAAAATTAGAGTGTGTATTCTCAAAATTTTGTATTTTTTCTAATGTTTTATTTGAATCAACTAGAGTTTTAAGGGGATCTGTGCCAGGTTTTAACATTTTTTCAAGTGATAAGTTCGTAGAGTGTTCCTGGTTTTTCATTTGTTTTATTTTATTCTTTATGGAGTCTACAGACTTCATTAATTCTATTTTAATATTTTCTCCATGTTATACTTATTAACAACTGTATTCAGCTAAAGAACAAATTATACTGAATTTGATTTGCCATGTTAATTACTTATATATATACATATAAACAGTCAGTCAAATTTAAAAAACATATCAAAGTTCTGTCTGTACCTTCCATTATTTAATGACGATTCTTTATTAATAAGTAGAAAATTATAAGGTTTACTCCAAACAGTTTGACAAATATTTCTAAACTCTTTCCACTGTAAATCAGAAGCAACATGCTCTTCATAAATATGTTTTAAATTCACATCATCTTGTTTGAATATAATAAGAAAATTCACATTGTCACGCAACAATTGTTTTGGAATTTTGGAATAGGTTTGAGATAAATGGAAACAATCTATTTGTTTATGTCTACCCATACAAAAATAATTGCGAATATTAACTTGATTTTCACACGCAACATCATCAAAAATAAACACAGAATTTGTTAAAGCTTCACTCGGAGAAATTACCTCTTTATCATCGCTAAATTTGTAGAAGTTAATCTGCGAGACTCTTCCTAATACTTCACTCAAGAAACGATACTTTGGTTGAAATGAAATTTTGGAATAAAGATAAAGATTTTTAAATTTTAGACCATTTTCATGTAACAACAAACTAATCATAACGTTTGTTTTACCACAGTTCGATGGACCGCACATTATACATCGAATCGTATTCGGTAATAAAGGACTATGTCTGATCTGGTGAGAAGTTTAATTTAAATCTATATTATTAATTTTCAAAGATATGGGTTGCTTGATCAACTTCATTTTGACAATTACTGTAATGAATGTCTAACACGCATATTTATAGGTAGCTATACCTTTAACACTAAATTAGATATACATATCATAAAGTATAAATAACAGCATTTAACATGTTTGAACAGGTCTAGAAAGTTAGGAATTTTGTATTCTCGTATTACAATATTATATTTTTAATAATTGATTTAATTTGGTATTGAATATCATACAGATTTAAAATTGCATTCCTTATTTCATTATGCTGTCATAGTCAGCCGAAACAGGACCTGTTGCTAGCAGAGAAATCAAGTTTTTTTGGTAAGAACGTTTTTAATGTTATTAGTTATTACAATATTATATTATATTATTATATGAATAATTAGATATCTTACTTTAGTTTTATTTTCAGAATCATGTCATACAGCCCCAGCATTCTCAACATTGGAGGACTTAACAGATTTGTATTTGATAATGTTGATTCTCAAATCCCAAGTCCTTTGGACGAAGTTGACCAGACAGAAATACAAGAGGTTAGTAAATATTATTTTATTCCTCATAGTTAAATTCATATAGTTATGAACTTTTCATTTATATTTTTTATGTTATTATATTGCAGGACAATGCTTTGGCAGAGAATGGTAGACAGTTAAAAAACAAGCCATTTTTTTACTCTCAAGGAAATTATTAATGTTTTGAAAAGCATCGGAACAAATCCTCTGATCAGGTAAGCACTACATAAAATGTATTTATGTTTATAAACATTTATTGTGCGCGTCCACATTATTATATATTTATGTGTGATTTATTTTTTTACAGGTTACTAGCCCATATTTCTCCACTCAAGACGATGGCATAACATACATTGAACCAAACTTTTCTACACAGTCAAAAAAATTGTCACCGTCTAAAAAGCGCCAAAGTTTATTAACGTCATCGGCAAATTCGTACATTGTTCGAAGAAATCGTCCTAAGCAAGGACGTCTTCTAATTAAAATAGATATTCATGAATTAGATTATGTAGACAAAAATAAAAAAACGAGGCTTGCTTAAGTGCACAATATGTGGTTGAGGAGCCTTATGATGATGTAATGGATATCATAGAGACATTAATAAAAAAAATAAGTAAGAAATTGTGTGATACTGAGTAGTCTTAAGATAATGTTTTTATTTAAGTTTAGTTGTATTTCTAAAAATAAATAAATGTTATCTTTTTAAAAATGTGTAATTGTTATGAGTCAATGTTTGTATGCATGCTTTATATTTATGTAAAAATTAAATAAATGTTGTGGCTGAATTTAGTAGCTCAGTACCGAATTGTGGAATACAAACCTCTAAGCAACATCGTGCGTAGGCTATCATGACGGCCATTGTTGACGTTCAAGGCTTTAAAACGGAAGCAAATGAATTTATACTAAAAGAAATAGCTGTATGGTGAAGTAAAAACCTACAAGTCTTTTTAATCAAACCACCATTTCCTTTTTACGATTTGACTAAATCAGAAAGACGGCAGGTTTGCTGGATTGAACGTAACAGGAAAATATACTGGGGTGAAGGATTTATACCTTACTCAAATTATCAATATTTAATTGCAGATGTTTTAAAAGATAAGTGTATTTACGTTAAAGGTCTTGAAAAAATGTTATGGTTGAAGGATATTTTAAATACTAATAATTTAATTAATTTAGAAGATAAATGTTGTCCTAATTTGTTATGTGTATATGATCGCTATGAGTGTTCTGAAGATTTGTACAATTGTATTTATCATGACTCAATATGTGCTTTTAAAAATGTTTTGTGTTTAAAAAAATGGTGCATTGATAATAAACTTTTTTTAAATTGATAATATACATTGTTTTATTTTACTTAATAGTTTCCTAGACTCATTAACATATCCATTTATTTTTTAAATTGATAACATGATTACATTGATATTACATGGAGTGAGGAATTCATTAGGTACACACATTCATAATAAAAACTCACTAAAAGTAACGCTACCATTGATCACTAAATAATTGCTAAACTTAAAAAATTATGTTAACTATAACAGTATGGTATTACTGGGCACTCTGAGTTATGCAGAATACATTAATATGAATCGACCATTTTAAATAGTGTTCATGTAATTAATTTAGAAGATAAAGGTTGTCCTAATTTGTTAACCCTATATGATCGCTATTAATATTCCGGAGATTTGTACAATTGTATCTATCATGACTCAATATGTGCATTAAAAAATGTTATGTGCTTAAAAAAATGGTGCTTTGATAATAAACTTTTTTTAAAAGATACAATATGGATTGTTTCATTTTACTTAATCGTTTCCTATACTCACTAACATACCCATTTAGTTTTAATATATACTATGATTGGAATATTACATGAATTGATACACATTCATAAGTACAATAAAAAACTCAGCAAAGAGAACAGTTACATTGGTCACTAAGACAAGGAGTTAAATTCCTAACCTGAAAACCTTAGAATAGGTGTTATTATTCTAAGCTGAAAACATAATGTTAATAATCTATATCGTGAATAAAACGGATCGCAGATAACAAAAGTAGGTATTATTAGAGGCGTCGCGAAACGAGCGAAGCGAGTTGAGTGACGCAGAAGTCAGAACACATTTATATTAATCGATCGAACACTACACGTGCAGTCAATCTGCTTTATCTCGATACGTCCGCATCACCTGGAATCCGAGTGACCGTGGGTTCAAGTTCCATGTAGACGAAGTCAGAGGCAAAAGCTAGTTGTGGATAAAACAATTATATAATTCATAAGTACATACATTCATAGTCTTATGCCTGTAACCCTGAAGAGGTAGGCAAAGGTGTATTACTACACCCACTTTTCGCCAGATATATTTAAGTCCCAAGTAATAGGGAGGCGAGCCTATTGCCGTACCGGGCACATTTCTAGACTTCATGCTGTTACTGAGAATTTCCTAACAGAAAAACCCAATAACACTTTGGCCGACCCGGGAATCGAACCCGGGAGCCACCCGATCCTACTTTCAACTTTGTTAAGATTTTGCATTCATTCATTAAAATTATCAACGAGCTGTGCAAAAATAACAGTATTTACCTACCTACATATAAATTATTATGCATGCATCGCTGTGCCCGAGCTGCACTGAGCGCGTCGAACGAACTTGAGAATGTTGTTTATATTATGTCATCCCAAGTAAAAACATTGTTACTATGCTACCAGTATTACGATGCATCATCGATGAATGAAATAATATTATACTTCTAATGCCAACCGTCCGTATCGCAGATCATGTTAGTAGTGTGATTTTTGGGGCGCTCTGCATTGCGAACGGAGCGAAGCGAGGTGAGTGATGCAGTAAGCAAATGAATTTATACTAAAAGAAATAGCTGTATGGTGTAATAAAAACCTACAAGTGTTTTTAATCAAACCACCATTTCCTTTTTACGATTTGACTAAATCAGAAAGACGGCAGGTTTGCTGGATTGAATGCCTGTAGTAGATGAAAATGAAATGCATAATTATTATTATTAAAAGAGTAATTAAATAATCTTATAAGAAATAAGTGATTCCTAATCTAACATTTATTGTATTTTAAAGTGCTATTTGTTTTAAGACTAAGATATATAAATCATCCATCAAGAATCCTAATTGTCTACTACTTAAATATATTATATATTAGAAGATTTTACTATCGTAATTATAAAAATAAACGTTTGTACTGAGTTATTGATTATCTTGGATAATTCTATACACGTCATGTTAAGACAAAGTGGTCCAATATTTTATCACATCTTTGACGACACGTTTGGCGCATTGGCTAAGAGTATGACTCGCATCACAATGTAAATAGTAGGTTTAATAAACGCAGCAACTAATGCACCAACGTGTTGCGGGTTCGATTCCCGCACGGAACAAATGAGTATTGTTCCAGTTTGGATTTTGTTTTTATGTTTTTTTTACTTTATTTTTTTTTGTATTATAAGCAATTATTATGTCTCCATAATACCTACTGTTGGCTACTTACTAAGAAAGGTAGAAAGAGAAAAACTATTTATTTGTCACAGACACAGAAAAAGTATTACATATAAAAGAAAACATTGCAAGGCATAAGATTAGTCTGTGACAAATATGTGCACTTGATGTGCACACTCAGCTATATTGTTGCATTGTGGTAGTGTCCACAACTCTATTATTGAGTTATAGTTGCTAGTAAAAGCTAACCTCTCATTATACGGAAGGCCTATGCATTCATTAGTACAAGATGTGCACCAAATCGTTTCGATGCAACGATGTGCCGTGATCGAACATGATATTGTTGTTTATTGTACTTATTTAAGTGCGCGCGATAATTTTTGCTTGGCTATGTCAGTTCGACACCATACCAGATTATGATACACACAACAACCGATCGGACTGATCGCGTCGACTGAACACAGCAGTCTAACTTGAGAATGTTGTTACATTAGCATCTCAAACTAGAAACGACAGTAAGTTGTCCCATTGCATTGCTACTACAATGATATGTCGGTGAATGAAGTACAATATTATATCGTGAATCAGACGGATCGCAGATAACAACGGTATTATTGGGAGCGTCTGCGTCAGCTCACTTTGTTCTGAGTGATGCAGATCACATTTATATTAATCGATCTCGATTGTAAAATTGGGGCTTCTGTATCACGCAGCTCGAGCGGCGACGCGAGAGCAAGTGATGCAAAAGCCCCAGTTTTACTCTACTGTCACGTCTACCAACCGATTAGCGGACCGGTAGGCCGGTCCGGGGCGGGTGGATGTTTGAAATAGAAATATTGTCTGTGATAAGTCAAATCGATTATATCGGTTTAGTAACGTTTTATTTTGTCTATTGTAGTATTTGACTCTGGTCACACTATGAACTGTCAAACTCTCTCACATCTTGGTTTCCGGAAAAAATTGTCTTGCGCATACGCCTTTTGTTTGTTCGCGTGTTTTGTAGAATTGACGTAAATTTGTCTTGTAATTTCTTGTATCTGCCGCCATTTGACCATTACTGGCAAGAGTTGTAATAGATTTGTAAAATATTGAACATTTTTAAAATTGTGTGTCGACAAGCACGTGCATCCAGATTTGAAGACCCTGACCCTGGGACTCTGGTAGCTATAAGATACTTCATTAATCCTTTTTGGTCAATATATTTGTAAAATTTGTCTAATTTAGCTCAAGCCTGACATCAGTGAAGATTCAGGTAAGTAATTGTAATATAATCACTGTGCAACACTGTACACATATGTTAGATTTTTGCCCTGGGCTACAGACTGAATGAATTGATCACGCTTCCACTGCCTTCTGCAAACAACCCAGTCTTTCTAGCCCAGACTCTGAACATATTTTGTGATAGCAAGAGCGTGGTTAACTGTGTCCGCCACTCAGATGGCGCAGGGGGCGCATTCTTCGTTTGGTAACTGGGACTGATGGATTTCCCCGATTTGCTGAGGTCTTGGTGGACAGTTCGATTCTGAGGAGAGCGGTTGCAACATTGTCACGTCTACCAACCGATTAGCGGACCGGTAGGCCGGTCCGGGGCGGGTGGATGTTTGAAATAGAAATATTGTCTGTGATAAGTCAAATCGATTATATCGGTTTAGTAACGTTTTATTTTGTCTATTGTAGTACTTGTCTCTGGTCACACTATGAACTGTAAAACTCTCTCACATCTTGGTTTCCGGAAAAAATTGTCTTGCGCATACGCCTTTTGTTTGTTCGCGTGTTTTGTAGAATTGACGTAAATTTGTCTTGTAATTTCTTGTATCTGCCGCCATTTGACCATTACTGGCAAGAGTTGTAATAGATTTGTAAAATATTGAACATTTTTAAAATTGTGTGTCGACAAACACGTGCATCCAGATTTGAAGACCCTGACCCTGGGACTCTGGTAGCTATAAGATACTTCATTAATCCTTTTTGGTCAATATATTTGTATAATTTGTCTAATTTAGCTCAAGCCTGACATCAGTGAAGATTCAGGTAAGTAATTGTAATATAATCACTGTGCAACACTGTACACATATGTTAGACTTTTGCCCTGGGCTACAGACTGGAGTAATTGATCACGCTTCCACTGCCTTCTGCAAACAACCATTCCCAGCTTTTCTAGCCCAGACTCTGAACAGTGTAGAACGGTTCATCGGCGTTTTGAAAGGACGATTTAGATGCATGTCAAAAAACGAACTTTAGAGTACATTCCCAAAAAGGCTGGTAAAATTGTAAATGCCAGCGCCGTTCTACACAATATGTGCACGTTCGCCAATGTTGAGCTACCGCACTTTACAATCGATGAAGATACAACGAAATGAAATTACGTATCCAGTGGCCTCGGCGGATTTAACAAGGGGATTCGAAGTCCGCAGTAATGTTATTCAAAGAATATCAATGTAATCTTACATTAATTTAAGCCTACCGTATCACATTTAATACGGCAAAATAAATTATCCAGAACTACCTACCCCAAATCATATTTTTCTTATGTTTTATCTGAATGTCATAAGCAGTGATGCAAATAGAATTAGTTTATTGTTATTATTACTTTTGTAAGGTACATAGGTCCACAGTATTTTCGATGACTTTTTATTGTTTATACCAAATTTCTTCAAACAGTTATGACTTAAAATGCAAAAATAAAATCTTGATGTGTATATTATTGATAGTATATGTATATATACTATCAATAATATACACAACAAAATTTATCTTTTTCATGTGAAAAAGAATACTTATAAATATCAAAGATAGATTTATAGTAATATTCCTGTGTATTTTTTCTAACTTGTAATATGTTGTATCGTATATGATACAATAGGTCTATTCACGTCTAATTGTTTCTGCTTTTGGCATTTGGTTTCAATGATTTTGTGACGTTGTTAGATGAAAAACATGAACAAAATACTTAGCGAGTGTGATATATTTATGCATAAATCTGCAGATGATTATCCCTTCCACCACGGTCCTAAGTAGCACGAACCGTTTTTTATTACGCTCGGCCACTTGACACCCACTTGAGACAAGCACGCGCTTATTGTGAACATAGGGCTTCCAAAATTGATACTGAACCCCGCATTTCTTAGAACTTAGAGTGGCTTGTTTTTGATATGAAACAATAATAAAGATTTCGAGATGTGTAACAGGATTTTTAAATATACCTACTCCTTTGATACCTTTACTTGTCATAAATGTAATAATGTTAACAGCAACAAATCATTAATTTGTTGACTTGATGATTAGTTCTTGTACGCGTATAAGCCTACTGTATCATATGTGATAAGGATAATCTTAAATATTTTTTCATACTTAAGAGTACTATGCATAAAATTCAAGAATATTTTTAAAAAATAATTAAAAATACTATCCGTGTGGTGACAGAATAAGAATACAGAGTGTTACCACCCCATTTAATCCATGCGGCGACTAAGGGAAACACACCAAATTCTATAACAACTCGTCTGGCCAGCGTGGTATAGTAGGCCAAAACCAGAGGCTAAAGTCCAGCAGTGGACCGGAAAAGCTTGTTGATGTGAATTAGAAAATAATAGTTTCAGGTCTAAATATGTTAATAAATTTATTGAATATGTACAATAAAAATAAAAATTATATTCAAAATCCTTTATTCATTTGGGTCACAATGTGACGCTTATGAACGTCAAAATAATAAATGTATAAAATAATTACTTATAGACTCTACATTTACATTTACTGCCACGTTTGCAAAGCAATAGGTAGAACCATGAGAAAGAGCGGGCAATAAAATTCACGGTCACTCTTTTTCATCGCCAGGTTTAGCATAATACACAATTTACATTTTGTAAGGTGCTGCAACTGTTAGACCTTCTATATCACTTGTATATATTTACTGAACATAATAATACTTTTGGTTAGCCTCCTCAGAATAGACATGGTGAAACAGGAGCATCCGCTTACGTTATATATACCTAATAATTCAGGCAATCCGCGAAAGTGATCAGAACCATGATGGAAATGATGCAGTTAAATATTAAAATCTAATACCAGCCCGCAAGACCGTCATCGACCAGTCATCGCAAGTAGCACCCGTTCACGAGTATGACGCATGTGCCAGCCATCATCCCTCTTGCCATATAAGAGGGACAGGGATGACCCGACACACGACGCCACCACAAGAAATGACATTTTAGTGAGCATGACGACAACGGTATACGAACCAGGAGTAAGAAACAATCTATTGGTATACTGACCATGACCGCCAATTACCTCCATTTTCCAGATCGTTATTATTAACATAAATTAGTGGAACGCGTGAAGGAATGCAAATGTAGAAAGAATTTTGTGAAGATGACAAGTGAACAATGATATGATCAGGGATAAATAATGTTAAACTACATTCAACAAATCATAAAAATATCCAAATCCTGCAAATCCTTTCTTAATGTACATTAAGTTAGCATATATAATATATATTGCGATGCAACTGTCAATATATCTACTTCTTTAAATTTATCACGTTAAGAATCTCTAGCACCTAACTTATAAATTGCACGTATAGCCCTCATTTAAATAACAAAAATAGTCTGTATATCAGCAGCTGTACTCCATAACATTATTCCGTAAGACATTACGCTGTGAAAATAACTAAATTAAACTAGTCTAGCAGTATCTATATCTGTGAATTCCTTAACTTTTCTAACTGCAAACGCTGCAGAAATAAGTTTTACTGTGAGACAAGATATTTGGGCGCCCCACTGAAGCTTACAATCGAAAGTTACACCTAAGAATACGGTTGATTCGACTAGTTGAATTGTTTCCTTATTTGAAATTATATTAATAGGAACACTTTTGACATTAGGCAAAGAGAATTTAACACATTTGGTTTTGCTTGAGTTGAGTACCAAATTATTTGTCGAAAACCAATCTAATACTTGTGCAAGAGTGTTATTGATGGTATCAAAGTTACTTAAATTACGATCAACTTTATAAATTAGTGACGTATCGTCGGCAAACAAAACAATATCACATAAATTTTGTACAAAGAACGGCAAATAATTAATATATATTAAAAAAAGGAATGGATCGAGAATAGAGCCCTGTGGAATGCCCATTCCTACTGGCAAACCTAGAGATCTACTCCCATTAACATCTTTATACTAAATTCTATCACTAAGGTAGCTGGCAACAAGATTGAGTGCGGTATCTCTAATACCATAAAGTTTCAATTTAAGTAAAAGTGTTTTATGTTCCACACAGTCAAAGGCCTTTGATAGGTCACAAAAAACATCAATGGCATCCTTCGAGTTTTCCCAAGCATTAAAAATATGCTTTAACAATATAAAAAACAAGCAATGCTTTTATTCTATATTGTGAATTGTAGCCCACGTGTCGAAAAATTTAAGGTCGACGTCGGCAAGCCTGCCAATTTGGCGGGAAACTTCAGCTTGAGCATCCGCCTGTCACTCCAATGCCGCTATCAATTTTCATCAGTTATGTTATCAATTATGAGCCTTTTCGGTGGTGGCGCTTCGGCGGCAGGTGTAGGAGTGGCAGGATTGGGTCCCTCTTTAAACACTGGAGATGAGTGTGCGAAAAGGTCCAGTACAGGGTCGCGGGCAGCCTCATGGCTTTCAATTACAATAAACTTTCCTCTACGCTCCCGTGCTCGAGTGGGTCTAGGACATTAAGCCCACTTATAGTAGTGGCTCCTATGAATTGTATCAGGTCCTTCTCCGTTTCGCTCAATATGACCCCAATAGGAGACCCTCCTCCAGTGCCACGAGTATGGCGGGCAATGTTGGCTGCCTTTTTTTACGTCGGATTTCCAATCCTGCCACGAATGAAAAACACAATATAATTTTAGTTTGTTAGGTGGGTATATTAACATCCAAACTCTTACAAAACTGGATGTATGTAGGTATAGTACTAAGCTTTTTAACTTACTCTTAGCCATTTATTGGGGCTTTTAGTAGCTCCCGATCCTTGGCTATTTAATAAATTCGCCATCTCTTACAAGAGCCTAGCCCGGCTCCTGGATGCATCAGGCCCATTAAATCTACCGGACGCAATTGATGGATTTTGTTTAATAAAATCCGGCATCAATTGTCGTTGCGCCGCGCCGAGGTGATTTTATACCTTTAATCTATAAAAGCCGATTGAAGAATGAGTTCAAGAAACTTTGATATAACTCTTACCATTTTCTCGTATTCAATATTTAATTTAAAAAAGTTTAAAAAAATATACTATGTCAATTTGGTACTTTTTTCAAATCAATGATTATTCATTAATAATTATTTTGATCAATGCGCGCGCTTTTATGACATTTGCCAAAAACATCTTCGCTCATTTTATTGGCTAGTGTTTATGAAGTAAGTATTGTTCATAGGTTGCATTCAATGACATGAATAGGTACATAGTTGTGTTTATTTTTAATTTATATAAATATTTTTTTTTAAGGAATAGGGAGCAAACGAGCAGACGGATCACCTGATGTTAAGTGATTACCGCCGCCCATGGACACCCGCAACACCAGAGGAGTCACAAGTGCGTTGCCGGCCTTTTAAAAAGGAATACGCTCTTTTCTTGACGGTTTGAAGGTCGTATTGGTTCGGAAAAACCGCAGACAACAGATCATTCCACAGTTTAGAGGTGCGAGGCAGAAAGTTTGTAGAGAATTGCACCGTTGTGGATTGCCAACCATCAAAATGATGGGGATGGAAATGCTGTCGGGTAGAACGATGGCGGCAAGAGGCGGCAAGGATTTATCTGAACAATTCCTCGGAGCACTCCCCATAGTAGTAGCGATAAAAGATGCATAGCGAGGCTACATCTCTACGCAGCGCCAAGGGGTCTAACCGGTTGCAAATATCTTGGCAGTCGACAATTCAAACGGCTCTCCGTCGGATGCGGTCCAGAGGGAGAAGCTGGTACTGGGGTGCCCCTGCCCAAAGATGAGAACAGTATTCCATATGCGGCCAGACCTGCGCCTTATAAAGGAGCAAGCGGTGGGCCGGAGTGAAATACCGTCTCGATCTATTGAGCACGCTAAGCTTCTTCGAGGCTAACTTAGCCTTACCCTCTAAGTGACCGCGGAACTGGACTTCGCTCGATATGTCGACAACAAGTATTCCAATACTGGAGGAGACATTTAAGGCGGTGGTCTCAAAACGAGTACATACGACCAACGGCAGTTTTTTAGCAGTGAACACGCAAACTTGTGTCTTTGTGGGGTTAAATTGGACCAAATTAAGTCTTCCCCAATCTGAGGCCATCTCCAAGGAGGTCTCAATTTCAGACACAACTTCAAACAAAATATTTCGGGTCTCGATGACTTTTTCCCGAGAAATGTTGGCGCGGCCGGTATATAAAGCATCGCTTGAGCTGTCATCTGCATAACAATGAATGCCGCTGTCTAGCAACATATCATTGATATGCAGGAGTAACAAAGTAGGCGATAGCACGTAGCCTTGAGGGACACCAGCATTTACAGACAGGGCATCAGAGCATTCAGCGTCAACTACGACCTTTATGCTTCTGTCTATAAGAAAGCTGGTGACCCATTCGCATCATTGGACAGCCCATGGGAGCTTCGAAAGAAGCGCTTTGTGCCAGACCCGATCGAAGGCCTTCGCTATGTCCAAACTGACCGCCAAAGCCTCCCCCCTTGTCTCGATTGCCTGTGACCAACGATGTATCAGGTATACTAGAAGATCACCAGCCGACCAACCCCTACAAAAACCGTATTGCTGGTCACTAAGCAGCTGATTATCCTCTAAAAACCGAAGGAGCTGGCAGTTAATAATGAACTCCATAATCTGCGAAAAGAGGGAGGTTATGGCTATCGGTCTGTAGTTGGACGCGTTAGAGCGATCGCCTTTTTTAGGGATTGGGTGGACCAATGCTGTCTTCCACGATGTTGGGACTACGCCAAAAGAGTAAGAGAGCCGAAAAAGGCGTGTTAGAACTGGTGCCAACTCTGGAGCACAGATCTTCAACACAATAGGTGGAATTCTATCAGGCCCACTCGACTTATGGATATCGAGGGACAGAAGTGCCATACGGACTGCGCGTTGGTGGAAAAGAATATCAGGTCTACAGCCCTTGAACAGCGGTATAGTAGGCGGTTCCTGTCCCCCGTCATCCAAGGTCAAGTTGGACGCAAAGAGTTTGCCCAGAAGATCAGCTTTCTCCTTTGCGTCGTGGGCCAAGGAGTCATTTCCCATGTGTAGCGGTGGAAAGGATGGCTTACAGAAGTTCTCTTCAATAGCTTTGGCAAAAGATCAGAATGCACGAGTTCCCGAAGGAAGGCGCCCAAGCCTCTCGCCAATTCTACCGATGTGCTTCGACTTCGCACTAGCAATGTCTCTTTTGAAGGACCTGGAGGCAAAGTTATACTCCTTTTTTAATGCACTGGTATTTTCATCCCGTGTCGCCACCGCATCAGCCCTTCCTGCTTCCTGCGAGAAGCCTTTTTGGAAGATGAACCAAACCAAGGCCGAAATTTGCCACCAATGGGGATCACAGAGGATGGAATGAAAAGTTGCATACCCTGTAGCAACACATCAGCAACAGAATCAGCAGCGGCGTTAGGATCATCCGGCGAGAAGCAGACTTGTCCCCAAGGATAGGACGCAAAGAAGTTCTGCATTCCATCCCAATCTGCTGACTTGTAGTGCCACACACGGCGACTGCGTGCAACCCGCGATCGCAGCGAGCACGTGAGAGGCACCACACTCCGTAAAAGGCAATGGTCTGAGGAGCCAAATGGGGCGCCTACGGATACCTTGTAGCCGTCTGGATGAGAAGTCAGCAGAAGGTCCAGCAGTGAAGGATCCTGGCTTTCAACGTATGGGATTCGCGTGGGCGTGGTAACCAGTTGTGTCCGGCCGTAAGCCAGGGTGAAGTCGTGAACAGATCTCCCCGCATGATCAGTTTTACTGGAACTGAGCCAGTCGGCGTGATAGGCGTTAAAATCGCCAAGCAAGATGATCTCTACTGACGGGATCTGCTGCTGCAAAAAGTCTGAAGCCATTTGGCTGTGCTCAATGAGTTGGTCAGTTTCGGTATCACCGCTATGGGACCTATAAAGGCAAGCATAGACGCGGGGGTGGTCGTCGTTATCTATAGGTAGCCATAAGGTGGAGAGGTCTCTATCTTCGAGATTTCTAAGGCGACGAGAACTGATATCGTCTCTAACATACACGCACACTCCGGCCTTGGACAGAAAGGAGTGTTCAAGTCCATACCCAGGGTAAGTAAGGTAAGAAGTGTATGCTGGAGACGATATCTGCGTCTCAGTCAAGAAGAGCAAGGCCGGCTCTGTTGTCTTGAGGTGGTGGTGGACAGCATTAAGGTTGGTGTGTAATCCCCTGATATTGCAGAAGTCCACAACCAGTGTGGCAGGGGATGCCAGAATATTTTTGCTCCTTTTAAGGGAATTTTTGAGCGCAGTTTTGCCCTCTCCAGAGTACGAGGGGTGGCCTGGGCGTCCACGCTTAGATGCGTTGTGTCCTAAACGCGGACGTCCAGAGAGGGATTCTCCAACGCTGGCGCAGTTGGTACCATTCTGGGGTAGCAAAAAGTTTTTCAACTGCACCATCATAGGGGGGGTTAGGGGATTGGGCCTCCGGTATTGGACTCACTCGGCGAAACACAACGCAAGCGTTGTTTCACGCCTGTTTTCTGTGAGGCCGTGGTATCACTCCGGTCGAGCCTGACCCATTCGTGCCGAAGCATGGCTCTCCCACGGTGGTTTTTATAATGTTGATGTAATATTATTTGCTTTAATTTTAATCTATATTATCAAAATAGTCCTCTACAAAGCTAATTATATTTGAATAATTTGTACTTTCGTGTATACATTTATCTATACAAGCAAACTCAGTAAACGCACCATAATGTGTTATCGGAATCAAATTGACTTATAAAAATTCAACCAAATCCGAAGTCGGATGATTCTGAATAACATTGACAAAGCGCATAAGAAATTGGATTATGGCACCAAAGACATACGATTTGATTAGTTGTCGTGAGATTCTGAATAGGCCTGCAGATTCGAAAGAATATTAGAATTAGCTAGTTCTGTGAAAATAGCCACTGTAGAAAATACTTTACATAGATTACATACAGCATATACATAGCTACATAGTTATTTATATATGTAAGTAAAGGAATATTTTTGATAAGCTCTGCACGTTAATACACCTATCATTCAAAATGACGTTCTATTACATTAGTATTAATCACCAAGTTTGTTCATCGTACAGTTACTAATACACTAAGTATAAGTGGTCCGAGCATTCCAAATAATTTGTTTCACGTGAATCAATACTAATGAAAGATTTTATCGCTGGCATATCATCAAAGCAATTGTAATATGTTGATCCACCTAATAAATTGACGAAATAATATGACATAAATGGTCAAACAAGTCATTTGCTTCACAACTTCACAGCAGTCATGATGTATAACAATTTTCATCATACAAAAGTACCAATAAATGGACCATCGAATTGGACACCACGGAGTAATTTTTGTTGTTCTTTTTAGGTCTGTACCTAAAAAGAACAACAAAAATTACTCCGGTTGGGACAAAACAAAATAATTACGTCAAAAAAAGTGTCAGTGCTATCAAGTGTGTGAAAGCTCAAATATTTGGTATCCTATTATTTGGGATCAACAGATGCTACTTACTTCAAATAAATAGATCCATTTTGATCCTCAGTTACATCTACAGCCTGTCCGTCATGATTCTTGCAATATTCAATATGTACAGATCGGAGACCATTACTGCTGCACACTTCGTGTTCAAATACACATTGGTTACTGAATACTTGTTTGTCGTCACTATGTCTTTATTCAGCAGCAAGAAGAAGATGATCAGTTTCTTTCAAGATCTCAACAAATTCGATGAAACGCTGAACTTGAGCAAAGACCTCAAAGTAATTGACGCTGGTTACGTCTGCTTTTTATGGGTATCTGGGTGTTTGGTGTACAGTGTAGTTGAATATATTCTCATGTATATCTTCCTCCGCTTATTCTTGGATGATACTGTTTACAGTTTCTACGTCATGATGTTGACTCACGACTATGAACAGATTTTGTTCTTCATGTTGCTCAGAAACATTTACTTGAGACTTCGTATAATGAAGGGGCACGTTTCAAAGATATTTACCGAAGTTAGAACAGATAACCATCGGCAGAAGTTAAGTAAAGTTGAAGCGCTGTCGAACAATGCACGCCTTGATTTTACTTCTTTACACCGAGCTTATGATTTGCTTCACAATTGTGCCGACCAACTAAACTCCGCAATGAGTTTACCGGTAAGTTCCATGCATAAATTATTTGTAGTTAAAATTTTCAATAGGTTAAAGTTTCCAATATTTTATAATAATATATGATAAATGGATCGCGACCTACATAGAGGCAACTACTGGTGTTTTGTTTCTGTTTTCATATTTATTAATATCGTCATTTGGCTTGATACTTGATCGTAAATTATGTTGGATTACACTCATGAAAGTAAATTATGCTAATTTGCAGATGACGATAATATTACTGACCGCTGGATTATCGACAACGATGTTGCTGAAAATGATGGTAAAAGTGATACAAACAGTGACTACTGGTAATTCAGTAAGTGAATTCACTATAGTAATAAAACCAAAACAATTTTATGTTTTAAGGAATGGTATTGCTTTAAGTTTAAGTTAAATTTTAATTTTATTGGTAAAGTGCAATAAATGAATAATCTACTTAAACAATATTATTTAAAAAACAATTTTGCGAAGCGTTCGTATGATTTATTTTATTATAAAGTTAAAATAATAGTAAAAGAGCTTCTTTATTTCTGAAATAAATGTAAAATACATTTTATTTTCTCTATAAAATTTCAGAGAGGGCCAGCAACACCAGTCAGGGCCAATTGAATACATATATTTTTAAAATGATTACTTGTTTTTGACCCGTTATTAATTTTATTTATTTTTCGTACGTATATAATAATCCTTGTTTAATGTTACAGTTTGGTAGGTCAGTAATACTGTATTTATTCAGTCGCAGTATGAAGTACACAGTTCTAGTCGTGATGTCTTGCTACTACTCCAGCGTGACCTCAACGCAAGTCACTGCCATAAGAACCATCTTGCACGATGCCGTGCATTCTTTTCCTTTAGGTATTACCTTTTTGTGTTTTATTGATTTTCTGCTTAGTCATTTATTTTATAGGTATTCCGTGTGACTGCCTCCGTGGTCCAGTGGATAGATTATACGTTTGCTAATTGGGAGGCCCTGGTTTCGATTCCCGGGTCGGCCAAAAGTGCTACTGAGTTTTCAAAATTCTTAGTAGCAGCACGGACTCTCGCATGCCAGAGTCCATGCCGCTACTGAATTAACAATTGAACACGCATATCACTTCGAAAAGTCAGTGGTGTGCGCCGTGGATTTGAATCCGATACCCTCTGCATAGCAGTCCGGTGTTATCTCCACTAGGCTATCGCTGCCTGTAACCTATTCCACTTTAATCATTAACAATATTACCATTATTTCAGTCAATAGCGGAAATGTGTGCATATTATGTAAAATATGAATTTTGTAATTGTTAAAACCACGATATCTCACGAATGGTGAGTCGTACGAGAAAAAGTCTTTGGAAACGGTTTGTACAAAATTGTATGATCTACAACTTTCTTTGACCTATTTTCACGATAAAATTCACCATTTACCGAGAAAAAAAAAAATCCAAAATGTTGTATATTTGATCTTAGATAAAAAAATGCAGAAGTAGTATCGATGGGAATTTTTGACATTTTATTTATAATGATGTATTTAACGTCTCTGCCAATTTTCAGCTCTATGCAAATGATGTCTAAGTCAAATGTCTATTTGTACTTGACTAACAATAGTTTGTTGTGATAGTTTGATCTTTTAGTTCACAGAGATTCGACCATTTGCAACCTCGTCATGTGGTTGAACCTGAAACTATTCTCGTCACATTCTACAGATTTCTTCACTAGGCTACCGCTGCTTAAACGCTATTTGTTTGGTGTTATATTTTCACCAAGAAAATCAAACTAAATATTTTTCAAGTTATCTCATTCTTCCATGCAATTTGTATAGCCGTGAAAATACACAGTCAATCAGTATCACCATCCACCATTTCATTCAATACGTTAATTAAATCCATATTCCAATTTTTTTTTATACAATCTGACAGCTATTGGTATTTCTTTTCCAGATAAAATCGAACGTCGTAAGGTGAAGGCTTTCTTTCAGCTGACTCAGGAGAATGAGTTCGCTTACGCTTTGGGCGGGGTCGTCCGACTTAACATGTCCTTGCCTCTCAGCTACATGAGCTTGTGCACAACCTACCTTGTCATATCTATACAATTCTCCAAGTTCTTAGACTAAAATCATAATGTTATTAAAATGACAATATTAGATATATTATACTAATACTAATAAAATAAAAGTAATGAATATTGTTTTTTTTCTTTGAATGTACTCAGTGCAGAAACTACCAATCAACTTTGCTAAAATCTTTTGCTTTTGAAAGATCAATGAATAGTTTGATAAAAACCCTTTCAGTAGTTTGAGAGTAAAGGGTAAGAAGCATCGATCCCCACTAACTTTCTCACTTATAGGTAACTAAATATGCCCCGTGAAATACACACCTACATCTTCCTCAGGAATCACCCAATCTATACACGGGGATTTATTTTTATAATATGTGTAGAAAGATAGTAGTGTAGAGGAGAAGATTATGGTGTTCCTCCAACTAGAGCCACTCAACCTCAGTTTACATTATAAGTTGAAACTATTTTTGTCAATTACAAAACACAGATTTAAGACCTAGCCCGTAATCCTAACTAAACATGCAAGTCATAGGTACAAAGTCGGCCATTCATCAATATGAATTCGAATTTTCTAAGCATAGGCCTATAGACCCGATACGACTTTCTAGTTGAAAGGATAGGTCTGCTTGGGTCTTGGGTCGCTCAGTGACTATGCAGCAAACTTAATCGTAAAAGTGATTCGGCGACGTAAACACATACGCGTATTGTATATTGTAGAGGCCGTAGCTTCACCTACGTGGTATTTTGATAAAATCCCATGTGAATACTTACTTACTTACTCCAATGGCTCATCGACTCGAAATGTGCCTTGGCGTCCAATACGAGAGAACGCCACTTCACCCGATCTTTGGCCACTTCTCGCCAATAACCAAATCATTTACAAAACTGTAATAAGACCCGTGTGAATGAATTTGATATATTATTTATATCGAATTAAATATCAATACAAGATTATAATCCGTCACCACACTTTTCGTGTGGGGACGGATTAAGAATACGGATTGTCAACACCCCATATCATCCCATGCGTGTCGTAAGAGCCGACAGAGGGACCATACTATGCAGAGAACAGCATTGTAAGAGAAGGCAAACTTGACACAAACCCTGTACCAAACTCCTGCCTCCGTCATGGCCTAACGATACTTATTCAGAGACAATGACCGAGACCGATAGTTTTACGTGCCTGCCGAGGCACGGTAGTGCTTTGATGTAAATAACACACGCGGTCACCCATCCAAGTGATGACCTGTGCAAGTGTTCCTTAACTTTGTAGACCACAGACATAGATCTACATAGATAACGCAAATGCAGGTACTTCACGTGTCTGAACCCCGACCAAGCGTCGAGGTTGGTCGCCGCTAACTTCAGTCCCCGCGCGTCCGTTGTTGCAGCCGAACGTCCGCAAAAAACTAAAAAAAATGCCTCGTTGCGTGATAATTAACTGCAATAGCCCAAAAATTTCGAGCACCCAAAGGCAGGAACATATTTCCTTTCACAGGTAAGTTATTTTAAAATTATTGTACAAGCTAGGGCCTAACCTTCGTTAGCTCTTGAGTATAGCCCTAAGCTTGCACGTACCTAAACCTAGACTTATCCTAATTTAAGCCTACTGGTTCCTATATCTAGCTTAACATATCTTATGATATACCTATCCCTATTTTAGATCTAACTCTAACCTAACTCCCTAGTCTACCCTAGCCCTGTTAGGTATAGTGTATAGCGAGGCCGTGTACACTGTGGTCACACAGACTGTCGCTTATATAACCCTAATCCCTAGTTCCCTAGCAGTCCCTGGGATCCCTAGGCCGGGATATCTGTCGCCGGGAGACCTAAGGCGACAGACGGAAAGTGGGTAGGATTAGAGTGTAGTGAAGTGGGTTTTCTCACTGCGGGTCGAGCAGACTCACAAGACCGATCATGGTGACGGCTAAGGGTGTCTTGGCCGCAGTGAGAGGTGAGGGGTAGGGTATGAGTCAAAGCCGGGAGTGAGCTAATGACTGGTTTATTTCTTAAAACTATAATCTTATATACTAAACTTATTCTATGTACACATATACACGTATTTAGTTGTGTGCCGTCGGTGTATTGTGCCGATGCAGCATGTCTGAGCCGACCGCCGTACGTGATAAATTACATGATCTTAAAATATCACGCATCTTCCTTGGTGATAAGTTGGATGTATGTTGGAATGCCAAGAATGTCATGTTCATGTTTGAACATTCTGGCGTCTCTCCGGGATAGGCTTCAGGAAGGTCATGTTCCGGCGTGAACATTCTAGCGCCTCTCCGGGGCAGGCTCTAGAAAGTTCTTATGTTCAGGCGTGAACATTCTGGCGTCTCTTCGGCGTAGGCTTCAGCTCAACGTTAACGGCATCTGTAGTTTGTTGTTCACTGGTGATTCGTTTTCTTGACGGCTTCGGTTGGCTGGCTGTAGGCCATGTATGATGCGGTCCTGGCAGCGGCAGCTTATTGCGTTGCTTGCTGTTGAACCTTGAGGATCGTTGCGGTGGATATGTTAAGTACCTATGTGTGGTAGGAAAAAACAAGGTATATTTTATATTTAGTCAACATGTAGTTGTTTTGTACCATTGCATGTTATTCAGCCCTCCAGAAATTCCATCCCTTCTCTTATTTAGTATTAGTAGTAGTAGTAGACGTTGTAGTAGTAGTGTAGTAGTTGTAGTAGTAGACGTTGTAGTAGTAGTAGTAGTATTCGTTGTAGTAGTAGTAGTAGTGTAGTATTTGTAGTAGTAGTAGTCGTTGTAGTAGTAGTAGTAAACTTAGTATATTCGTAAAAATTTAGCGCCCATGAACTCTGATCGCGCAGAACTCGTATACAAGTGTGTATCGCGGCTGTGGCAGTAACTTGTTACGAGGACGATGGCGGTTTGTCAACACTGTGGTTTTCTGGGAGTCAGGTTCGATTGGACTTCATGACTTGTAACATGTTCTTAATTGTAAAGGTATGGGTCCTTGATTTGTTTATCTAAGGCCCTTGTTATGTATTCATTGTTATTTGCTTCCTCTAGCCAATCCTAACTTGTTTACGTAGATATGTCTTTCCCTAAACTTGGTTGCAATCTCGTCCTCGAAACGGTAAGTGCGACTTCTCGAGTACCGGGGCGACCCGCTTGTGGGAGACCGATACCTGATTCGCTACCGCCCGACGCAATCAAGTTAGTAAGTCTCTTACTATACCACGAGACTAGTGCGATTGGGGAACACTAGCCCGCAATATAATAAGTGTCAGTCAGTCAACTAGACAGCCTACGGGAACAGGAGTTCCAGAGATGTTATATCGCTTTTGCTCGAAGGACCAATGTACAAGCTAGGGCCTAACCTTCGTTAGCTCTTGAGTATAGTCCTAAGCTTGCACGTACCTAAACCTAGACTTATCCTAATTTAAGCCTACTGGTTCCTATATCTAGCTTAACATATCTTATGATATACCTATCCCTATTTTAGATCTAACTCTAACCTAACTCCCTAGTCTACCCTAGCCCTGTTAGGTATAGTGTATAGCGAGGCCGTGTACCCTGTGGTCACACAGACTGTCGCTTATACAACCCTAATCCCTAGTTCCCTAGCAGTCCCTGGGATCCCTAGGCCGGGATATCTGTCGCCGGGAGACCTAAGGCGACAGACGGAAAGTGGGTAGGATTAGGGTGTAGTGAAGTGGGTTTTCTCACTGCCGGTCGAGCAGACTCACAAGACCGATCATGGTGACGGCTAAGGGTGTCTTGGCCGCAGTGAGAGGTGAGGGGTAGGGTATGAGTCAAAGCCGGGAGTGAGCTAATGACTGGTTTATTTCTTAAAACTATAATCTTATATACTAAACTTATTCTATGTACACATATACACGTATTTAGTTGTGTGCCGTCGGTGTATTGTGCCGATGCAGCATGTCTGAGCCGACCGCCGTACGTGATAAATTACATGATCTTAAAATATCACGCATCTTCCTTGGTGATAAGTTGGATGTGTGTTGGAATGCCAAGAATGTCATGTTCATGTTTGAACAATTATATTATGCGTAAATTCATATTAAAACTGTTTTTAAGTATTCCAAGCTGCGTGTCGTTCCAGAATATACCTAACTATAAATTACCGTTAAGTAAACTTTTTTCACATTACGTTGCCGCGTTTGCTTTGGACGTTTGATCTGACGTTGTGTGTTAGGAGACGATGAATATCGCACAAGCGATACTGTCGCGCATCGCTTCGGTACAGTTCGTACAGTAGGTATTAAAAAGTCGGCACGCTTGGTTTCAATACAAATCGTGATAATTGCGTTATATATGTAGATCTATATATGTGTTGTAGACCTATATTATAACGAATGGCAAGCTAAGTCACGCTCTGAACGCTATTAGCACTAATTCCAATACTCTCATCTTGTGCAAATTATTATTGATGATTTTAATTTAAATCAATGCCTCTAACTTCTGATTTATAATATAAATGTTTTCTTAAAATTTTAAGTACCTACTTTCTTATCCGTCCGTTCTTACTCTCTAGTTGTTGACGAAGTTGACTAGAATTACAAAACAAATATTCTACTAAACTTTTAGAGGTAGTAATATCGCCGTTTCCTCAGTTTACAAATATCTTCGCAGCAATTAGTTTGAATGTCATTCGTCGCATGTTTGCGTCAACTATTTAGATCGTCGACGATCGTTTTTAAAACGAAAATGTCACTAAGGACCCTGTTGACTGTTATGAAGGGTCAAATAGGACTACAAATTACACGAAACACGTCCTCTCTTGATTAACTTTCACAAGAGGCGACGCTTAGAATTCTAATAAAATTAAATTGGATATCGATACAGTTGAAACCTTTACATTGATAAAAAAAAGAAAATGGTTAAATACTTATAAAAATTTGAGACGCAGTCGCTTATACGAATTGGTAACATAGTAATAGGTGATCAGCTATCTAAATCGTTTTTCTATCATCTTATTCGGTTGATGAAAATGTGACTATGCGAATTTTTGATTTTCGTCTATGAATTTCCGTTAACTTGTCTCATAAAATCATTGGTGGAGATTTCAGGGTGAAATTAGGAACGGTGGGTTTTGAGGCTAGGGAAAAAATTAGTGAGATAACATTCAGCTTTATTCCTCACCGTCCATCTCCGCCGAAACTAAGGGCTAACGTAAACGACCTCGGAGACTTGCTTTTTATCTTAAGAGTGGGTAACTTGAGCATTGATGGGATTTCTGGGTAAAAACTAAAATATTATTTAACGTTTTATTACGGTACTCAGGCCCTCGTCTCTGCATATTTAGGCGTAGTGTGCTTGAAAATATGCGGTAATGAGTAGCAGTAGCCATATTGTATTATATTTTGTAGAAACACATTTGGTCTGGCATTTTCATTTATTTATATATTCATGCCTTTATGTGTGTCATTTAAGAAAACACCATCATGGGTTTACCATACCTGTATTGCTAATAAGTAGTTTTATATAGTGTAATGATTAATAAATATATTATTTATATGAATTTATAACCATTGATCCACGGTCAATTACTAAAATAAATGAGCACTAGACCAGTAATCTTATAATAAATGAATTGACTCAATTAAGATAACTTCGTTGACCTTGATATATAATACCAACGACGTTGTTTTACTAGCAACGTATATGTATACCTTTGTCAAGCGCCGGTGGCCTAGTAATACCTTCTCTATCTCATCAGGTTTCTTTCTGCTCCTTTTACCTTTCTCATTTGCGAACATCTTGTTATAATTTTCCATTTTAACATGTATTGCTTTAACATGTATTGCTCATGTAACATTGCGGTAATCAGGATAAATAATCTCCCCATCAGGTAGACTTACAATCGTCAACAAAGAAAGCAAAAACAAAAAAAAAGTAGTAAAATATAGATTGACTACCTCCGTGGTCCACTGGCGTGTGCGACTGCTGATCGGAGGTCCCGGGTTCGATTCCCGGGTCGGGCAAAAGTGTTTCTGGGGTTTTCCGAATTCTCAGTAGCAGCACGGAGTCTCGTGATGTGCCCGGTAACGGCAATAGGCTCGCCCCCTATTACGTGGGACCTAAAAATTTATGGCGTCATGTGGGTGTAATACTTCACCTCTGCATACCCCTTCGGGGATACAGGCGTGAGCCTATATAAATGAAAAGAAAAAAAGATAGATATAATCTTTATTGCCTTGTAATATAAACATCAAAGGATCAGACCACAAAGTCATAATCGAGCTCGTTCAACCCAAAGTTCTTATGAAGATATCATAAATGTTGTGCCAGACTATTTAAGTTTTTCAAATCACGTGCTTGTGTCCTTATTTAAACTTATATGTAAGAAGAAATGTATAATAGAATATATATGCTCAAAAAACAGAAACTACACTTGGGCATTCAGCTAAAGTAATGGCAAAGAAATATTTGTTCATAAACAATTTAACTTGTCAATCACGCCGGGTTAATCCAAATGAACAATCTGGATTTCTAATCGGTAGGAAAAAATTAATAATATAATTTAGCGACGTACTTTCTTAAGAGGATTACGGATTTAAAAGAACTAGATAATTATCTTACCAAATATAATAGAAATAGCATATCACAGAGCACCTGCCGTCTGACCTCCGCAACCCAAACGGATTGCGAATATTGCGATCCATACTTTAGAAGCACTAAAAAATATATAGTCATTAAAATCGTTACTTTTTTTTTATTATTAAAAAGAACCTATCAAAATGACTTCACGCTGCCTGATGGTAAGCTGACAGTGAAGTCCTATTGGGAAGGCCATCATCCCCAATTGCTGGTTAGGCAATGTGACATGACGGCCCTCACTTTGACGGCCTTGAGAGATGCTTTTTCACGCCCCGCTTAAAGGACCCAGGATCAAGGGAGGAAGGAAACACGTGAGCTGGTGGAGCATGGTACGGCAAAGATAAGATGTACCGAACCTTTTCGTACGTGACGGTATCTGCTCAACTGTGTAAGCGTGGCACTTTAACCCGGCACGTGTTGTTTGGGATAGGAAAGGAGAGGGTGGGATGAGTTGAAAGAGTTCTTCTGAACACTCCGTGATATACAAGAGAATATATTTAACTACACTGTACACCAAACACCCAGATACCCATAAAAAGCAGACGTAACCAGCGTCAATTACTTTGAGGTCTTTGCTCAAGTTCAGCGTTTCATCGAATTTGTTGAGATCTTGAAAGAAACTGATCATCTTCTTCTTGCTGCTGAATAAAGACATAGTGACGACAAACAAGTATTCAGTAACCAATGTGTATTTGAACACGAAGTGTGCAGCACTAATGGTCTCCGATCTGTACATATTGAATATTGCAAGAATCATGACGGACAGGCTGTAGATGTAACTGAGGATCAAAATGGATCTATTTATTTGAAGTAAGTAGCATCTGTTGATCCCAAATAATAGGATACCAAATATTTGAGCTTTCACACACTTGATAGCACTGACACTTTTTTTGACGTAATTATTTTGTTTTGTCCCAACCGGAGTAATTTTTGTTGTTCTTTTTAGGTCTGTAGGTGTCCAATTCGATGGTCCATTTATTGGTACTTTTGTATGATGAAAATTGTTATACATCATGACTGCTGTGAAGTTGTGAAGCAAATGACTTGTTTGACCATTTATGTCATATTATTTCGTCAATTTATTAGGTGGATCAACATATTACAATTGCTTTGATGATATGCCAGCGATAAAATCTTTCATTAGTATTGATTCACGTGAAACAAATTATTTGGAATGCTCGGACCACTTATACTTAGTGTATTAGTAACTGTACGATGAACAAACTTGGTGATTAATAGTAATGTAATAGAACGTCATTTTGAATGATAGGTGTATTAACGTGCAGAGCTTATCAAAAATATTCCTTTACTTACATATATAAATAACTATGTAGCTATGTATATGCTGTATGTAATCTATGTAAAGTATTTTCTACAGTGGCTATTTTCACAGAACTAGCTAATTCTAATATTCTTTCGAATCTGCAGGCCTATTCAGCATCTCACGACAACTAATCAAATCGTATGTTTTTGGTGCCGTAATCCAATTTCTTATGCGCTTTGTCAATGTTATTCAGAATCATCCGACTTCGGATTTGGTTGAATTTTTATAAGTCAATTTGATTCCGATAACACATTATGGTGCGTTTACTGAGTTTGCTTGTATAGATAAATGTATACACGAAAGTACAAATTATTCAAATATAATTAGCTTTGTAGAGGACTATTTTGATAATCTAGATTAAAATTAAAGCAAATAATATTACATCAACATTATAAAAACCACCGTGGGAGAGCCATGCTTCGGCACGAATGGGTCAGGCTCGACCGGAGTGATACCACGGCCTCACAGAAAACAGGCGTGAAACAACGCTTGCGTTGTGTTTCGCCGAGTAGGTCCAATACCGGAGGCCCAATCCCCTAACCCCCCCTATGATGGTGCAGTTGAAAAACTTTTTGCTACCCCAGAAGGGTACCAACTGCGCCAGCGTTGGAGAATCCCTCTCTGGACGTCCGCGTTTAGGACACAACGCATCTAAGCGTGGACGCCCAGGCCACCCCTCGTACTCTGGAGAGGGCAAAACTGCGCTCAAAAATTCCCTTAAAAGGAGCAAAAATATTCTGGCATCCCCTGCCACACTGGTTGTGGACTTCTGCAATATCAGGGGATTACACACCAAGCTTAATGCTGTCCACCACCACCTCAAGACAACAGAGCCGGCCTTGCTCTTCTTGACTGAGACGCAGATATCGCCTCCAGCATACACTTCTTACCTTACTTACCCTGGGTATGGACTTGAACACTCCTTTCTGTCCAAGGCCGGAGTGTGCGTGTATGTTAGAGACGATATCAGTTCTCGTCGCCTTAGAAATCTCGAAGATAGAGACCTCTCCACCTTATGGCTACCTATAGATAACGACGACCACCCCCGCGTCTATGCTTGCCTTTATAGGTCCTATAGCGGTGATACCGAAACTGACCAACTCATTGAGCACAGCCAAATGGCTTCAGACTTTTTGCAGCAGCAGATCCCGTCAGTAGAGATCATCTTGCTTGGCGATTTTAACGCCTATCACGCCGACTGGCTCAGTTCCAGTAAAACTGATCATGCGGGGAGATCTGTTCACGACTTCACCCTGGCTTACGGCCGGACACAACTGGTTACCACGCCCACGCGAATCCCATACGTTGTAAATACCAGTGCATTAAAAAAGGAGTATAACTTTGCCTCCAGGTCCTTCAAAAGAGACATTGCTAGTGCGAAGTCGAAGCACATCGGTAGAATTGGCGAGAGGCTTAGGCGCCTTCCTTCGGGAACTCGTGCATTCTGATCTTTTGCCAAAGCTATTGAAGAGAACTTCTGTAAGCCATCCTTTCCACCGCTACACATGGGAAATGACTCCTTGGCCCACGACGCAAAGGAGAAAGCTGATCTTCTGGGCAAACTCTTTGCGTCCAACTTGACCTTGGATGACGGGGGACAGGAACCGCCTACTATACCGCTGTTCAAGGGCTGTAGGCCTGATATTCTTTTCCACCAACGCGCAGTCCGTATGGCACTTCTGTCCCTCGATATCCATAAGTCGAGTGGGCCTGATAGAATTCCACCTATTGTGTTGAAGATCTGTGCTCCAGAGTTGGCACCAGTTCTAACACGCCTTTTTCGGCTCTCTTACTCTTTTGGCGTAGTCCCAACATCGTGGAAGACAGCATTGGTCCACCCAATCCCTAAAAAAGGCGATCGCTCTAACGCGTCCAACTACAGACCGATAGCCATAACCTCCCTCTTTTCGCAGATTATGGAGTTCATTATTAACTGCCAGCTCCTTCGGTTTTTAGAGGATAATCAGCTGCTTAGTGACCAGCAATACGGTTTTTGTAGGGGTTGGTCGGCTGGTGATCTTCTAGTATACCTGATACATCGTTGGTCACAGGCAATTGAGACAAGGGGGGAGGCTTTGGCGGTCAGTTTGGACATAGCGAAGGCCTTCGATCGGGTCTGGCACAAAGCGCTTCTTTTGAAGCTCCCATGGGCTGTCCAATGATGCGAATGGGTCACCAGCTTTCTTATAGACAGAAGCATAAAGGTCGTAGTTGACGCTGAATGCTCTGATGCCCTGTCTGTAAATGCTGGTGTCCCTCAAGGCTACGTGCTATCGCCTACTTTGTTACTCCTGCATATCAATGATATGTTGCTAGACAGCGGCATTCATTGTTATGCAGATGACAGCTCAAGCGATGCTTTATATACCGGCCGCGCCAACATTTCTCGGGAAAAAGTCATCGAGAGCCGAAATATTTTGTTTGAAGTTGTGTCTGAAATTGAGACCTCCTCGGAGATGGCCTCAGATTGGGGAAGACTTAATTTGGTCCAATTTAACCCCACAAAGACACAAGTTTGCGTGTTCACTGCTAAAAAACTGCCGTTGGTCGTATGTACTCGTTTTGAGACCACCGCCTTAAATGTCTCCTCCAGTATTGGAATACTTGTTGTCGACATATCGAGCGAAGTCCAGTTCCGCGGTCACTTAGAGGGTAAGGCTAAGTTAGCCTCGAAGAAGCTTAGCGTGCTCAATAGATCGAGACGGTATTTCACTCCGGCCCACCGCTTGCTCCTTTATAAGGCGCAGGTCTGGCCGCATATGGAATACTGTTCTCATCTTTGGGCAGGGGCACCCCAGTACCAGCTTCTCCCTCTGGACCGCATCCGACGGAGAGCCGTTTGAATTGTCGACTGCCAAGATATTTGCAACCGGTTAGACCCCTTGGCGCTGCGTAGAGATGTAGCCTCGCTATGCATCTTTTATCGCTACTACTATGGGGAGTGCTCCGAGGAATTGTTCAGATAAATCCTTGCCGCCTCTTGCCGCCATCGTTCTACCCGACAGCATTTCCATCCCCATCATTTTGATGGTTGGCAATCCACAACGGTGCAATTCTCTACAAACTTTCTGCCTCGCACCTCTAAACTGTGGAATGATCTGTTGTCTGCGGTTTTTCCGAACCAATACGACCTTCAAACCGTCAAGAAAAGAGCGTATTCCTTTTTAAAAGGCCGGCAACGCACTTGTGACTCCTCTGGTGTTGCGGGTGTCCATGGGCGGCGGTAATCACTTAACATCAGGTGATCCGTCTGCTCGTTTGCTCCCTATTCCTTAAAAAAAAATATTTATATAAATTAAAAATAAACACAACTATGTACCTATTCATGTCATTGAATGCAACCTATGAACAATACTTACTTCATAAACACTAGCCAATAAAATGAGCGAAGATGTTTTTGGCAAATGTCATAAAAGCGCGCGCATTGATCAAAATAATTATTAATGAATAATCATTGATTTGAAAAAAGTACCAAATTGACATAGTATATTTTTTTAAACTTTTTTAAATTAAATATTGAATACGAGAAAATGGTAAGAGTTATATCAAAGTTTCTTGAACTCATTCTTCAATCGGCTTTTATAGATTAAAGGTATAAAATCACCTCGGCGCGGCGCAACGACAATTGATGCCGGATTTTATTAAACAAAATCCATCAATTGCGTCCGGTAGATTTAATGGGCCTGATGCATCCAGGAGCCGGGCTAGGCTCTTGTAAGAGATGGCGAATTTATTAAATAGCCAAGGATCGGGAGCTACTAAAAGCCCCAATAAATGGCTAAGAGTAAGTTAAAAAGCTTAGTACTATACCTACATACATCCAGTTTTGTAAGAGTTTGGATGTTAATATACCCACCTAACAAACTAAAATTATATTGTGTTTTTCATTCGTGGCAGGATTGGAAATCCGACGTAAAAAAAGGCAGCCAACATTGCCCGCCATACTCGTGGCACTGGAGGAGGGTCTCCTATTGGGGTCATATTGAGCGAAACGGAGAAGGACCTGATACAATTCATAGGAGCCACTACTATAAGTGGGCTTAATGTCCTAGACCCACTCGAGCACGGGAGCGTAGAGGAAAGTTTATTGTAATTGAAAGCCATGAGGCTGCCCGCGACCCTGTACTGGACCTTTTCGCACACTCATCTCCAGTGTTTAAAGAGGGACCCAATCCTGCCACTCCTACACCTGCCGCCGAAGCGCCACCACCGAAAAGGCTCATAATTGATAACATAACTGATGAAAATTGATAGCGGCATTGGAGTGACAGGCGGATGCTCAAGCTGAAGTTTCCCGCCAAATTGGCAGGCTTGCCGACGTCGACCTTAAATTTTTCGACACGTGGGCTACAATTCACAATATAGAATAAAAGCATTGCTTGTTTTTTATATTGTTAAAGCATATTTTTAATGCTTGGGAAAACTCGAAGGATGCCATTGATGTTTTTTGTGACCTATCAAAGGCCTTTGACTGTGTGGAACATAAAACACTTTTACTTAAATTGAAACTTTATGGTATTAGAGATACCGCACTCAATCTTGTTGCCAGCTACCTTAGTGATAGAATTTAGTATAAAGATGTTAATGGGAGTAGATCTCTAGGTTTGCCAGTAGGAATGGGCATTCCACAGGGCTCTATTCTCGGTCCATTCCTTTTTTTAATATATATTAATTATTTGCCGTTCTTTGTACAAAATTTATGTAATATTGTTTTGTTTGCCGACGATACGTCACTAATTTATAAAGTTGATCGTAATTTAAGTAACTTTGATACCATCAATAACACTCTTGCACAAGTATTAGATTGGTTTTCGACAAATAATTTGGTACTCAACTCAAGCAAAACCAAATGTGTTAAATTCTCTTTGCCTAATGTCAAAAGTGTTCCTATTAATATAATTTCAAATAAGGAAACAATTCAACTAGTCGAATCAACCGTATTCTTAGGTGTAACTTTCGATTGTAAGCTTCAGTGGGGCGCCCAAATATCTTGTCTCACAGTAAAACTTATTTCTGCAGCGTTTGCAGTTAGAAAAGTTAGGGAATTCACAGATATAGATACTGCTAGACTAGTTTAATTTAGTTATTTTCACAGCGTAATGTCTTACGGAATAATGTTATGGAGTACAGCTGCTGATATACAGACTATTTTTGTTATTTAAATGAGGGCTATACGTGCAATTTATAAGTTAGGTGCTAGAGATTCTTAACGTGATAAATTTAAAGAAGTAGATATATTGACAGTTGCATCGCAATATATATTATATATGCTAACTTAATGTACATTAAGAAAGGATTTGCAGGATTTGGATATTTTTATGATTTGTTGAATGTAGTTTAACATTATTTATCCCTGATCATATCATTGTTCACTTGTCATCTTCACAAAATTCTTTCTACATTTGCATTCCTTCACGCGTTCCACTAATTTATGTTAATAATAACGATCTGGAAAATGGAGGTAATTGGCGGTCATGGTCAGTATACCAATAGATTGTTTCTTACTGCTGGTTCGTATACCGTTGTCGTCATGCTCACTAAAATGTCATTTCTTGTGGTGGCGTCGTGTGTCGGGTCATCCCTGTCCCTCTTATATGGCGAGAGGGATGATGGCTGGCACATGCGTCATACTCGTGAACGGGTGCTACTTGCGATGACTGGTCGATGACGGTCTTGCGGGCTGGTATTAGATTTTAATATTTAACTGCATCATTTCCATCATGGTTCTGACCACTTTCGCGGATTGCCTGAATTATTAGGTATATATAACGTAAGCGGATGCTCCTGTTTCACCATGTCTATTCTGAGGAGGCTAACCAAAAGTATTATTATGTTCAGTAAATATATACAAGTGATATAGAAGGTCTAACAATTGCAGCACCTTACAAAATGTAAATTGTGTATTATGCTAAACCTGGCGATGAAAAAGAGTGACCGTGAATTTTATTGCCCGCTCTTTCTCATGGTTCTACCTATTGCTTTGCAAACGTGGCAGTAAATGTAAATGTAGAGTCTATAAGTAATTATTTTATACATTTATTATTTTGACGTTCATAAGCGTCACATTGTGACCCAAATGAATAAAGGATTTTGAATATAATTTTTATTTTTATTGTACATATTCAATAAATTTATTAACATATTTAGACCTGAAACTATTATTTTCTAATTCACATCAACAAGCTTTTCCGGTCCACTGCTGGACTTTAGCCTCTGGTTTTGGCCTACTATACCACGCTGGCCAGACGAGTTGTTATAGAATTTGGTGTGTTTCCCTTAGTCGCCGCATGGATTAAATGGGGTGGTAACACTCTGTATTCTTATTCTGTCACCACACGGATAGTATTTTTAATTATTTTTTAAAAATATTCTTGAATTTTATGCATAGTACTCTTAAGTATGAAAAAATATTTAAGATTATCCTTATCACATATGATACAGTAGGCTTATACGCGTACAAGAACTAATCATCAAGTCAACAAATTAATGATTTGTTGCTGTTAACATTATTACATTTATGACAAGTAAAGGTATCAAAGGAGTAGGTATATTTAAAAATCCTGTTACACATCTCGAAATCTTTATTATTGTTTCATATCAAAAACAAGCCACTCTAAGTTCTAAGAAATGCGGGGTTCAGTATCAATTTTGGAAGCCCTATGTTCACAATAAGCGCGTGCTTGTCTCAAGTGGGTGTCAAGTGGCCGAGCGTAATAAAAAACGGTTCGTGCTACTTAGGACCGTGGTGGAAGGGATAATCATCTGCAGATTTATGCATAAATATATCACACTCGCTAAGTATTTTGTTCATGTTTTTCATCTAACAACGTCACAAAATCATTGAAACCAAATGCCAAAAGCAGAAACAATTAGACGTGAATAGACCTATTGTATCATATACGATACAACATATTACAAGTTAGAAAAAATACACAGGAATATTACTATAAATCTATCTTTGATATTTATAAGTATTCTTTTTCACATGAAAAAGATAAATTTTGTTGTGTATATTATTGATAGTATATATACATATACTATCAATAATATACACATCAAGATTTTATTTTTGCATTTTAAGTCATAACTGTTTGAAGAAATTTGGTATAAACAATAAAAAGTCATCGAAAATACTGTGGACCTATGTACCTTACAAAAGTAATAATAACAATAAACTAATTCTATTTGCATCACTGCTTATGACATTCAGATAAAACATAAGAAAAATATGATTTGGGGTAGGTAGTTCTGGATAATTTATTTTGCCGTATTAAATGTGATACGGTAGGCTTAAATTAATGTAAGATTACATTGATATTCTTTGAATAACATTACTGCGGACTTCGAATGCCCTTGTTAAATCCGCCGAGGCCACTGGATACGTAATTTCATTTCGTTGTATCTTCATCGATTGTAAAGTGCGGTAGCTCAACATTGGCGAACGTGCACATATTGTGTAGAACGGCGCTGGCATTTACAATTTTACCAGCCTTTTTGGGAATGTACTCTAAAGTTCGTTTTTTGACATGCATCTAAATCGTCCTTTCAAAACGCCGATGAACCGTTCTACACTGTTCAGAGTCTGGGCTAGAAAAGCTGGGAATGGTTGTTTGCAGAAGGCAGTGGAAGCGTGATCAATTACTCCAGTCTGTAGCCCAGGGCAAAAGTCTAACATATGTGTACAGTGTTGCACAGTGATTATATTACAATTACTTACCTGAATCTTCACTGATGTCAGGCTTGAGCTAAATTAGACAAATTATACAAATATATTGACCAAAAAGGATTAATGAAGTATCTTATAGCTACCAGAGTCCCAGGGTCAGGGTCTTCAAATCTGGATGCACGTGTTTGTCGACACACAATTTTAAAAATGTTCAATATTTTACAAATCTATTACAACTCTTGCCAGTAATGGTCAAATGGCGGCAGATACAAGAAATTACAAGACAAATTTACGTCAATTCTACAAAACACGCGAACAAACAAAAGGCGTATGCGCAAGACAATTTTTTCCGGAAACCAAGATGTGAGAGAGTTTTACAGTTCATAGTGTGACCAGAGACAAGTACTACAATAGACAAAATAAAACGTTACTAAACCGATATAATCGATTTGACTTATCACAGACAATATTTCTATTTCAAACATCCACCCGCCCCGGACCGGCCTACCGGTCCGCTAATCGGTTGGTAGACGTGACAATGTTGCAACCGCTCTCCTCAGAATCGAACTGTCCACCAAGACCTCAGCAAATCGGGGAAATCCATCAGTCCCAGTTACCAAACGAAGAATGCGCCCCCTGCGCCATCTGAGTGGCGGAAGGTTAGCCTCCTTGATCAAAACGAGGTCTCCAATTTTGGATGGATCGGTCTTATCGCTCCACTTAACGTGTTGCTGGAGTATGTGCAAATATTCCAATTTCCAGCTTTTCCAAAAGCTCTGAGTAATCTGGCGTACCAATTCAAAACGCGAGAGACAATTAGGTCTCGTATCAATATAGGGGTACTCAGGCAAAGCGACAAGTGGGCGACTAATCAAAAAATGGCCCGACGTAAGAGTATCCAAATCATTTGGGTCTGAGGAGATCAGGCACAATGGCCTCGAGTTCAAAACGGCCTCAATCTTACAAAACACTGTTGCGAGTTCCTCAAATGTAAGAACTGATTCACCAATTGTCCTGCGCAAGTGTGTGATTTTATAGCGGCCTCAAATATACCACCCAGTTTGGACCATTTGGTGGGGAAAACAACCAATTTATCCCACGTCAGGCAAGCCTATTGCCTATATCAGCCTTGTTGGTTTCAAGGAAATTAACTACGTTGTTCAAATAATTATAAGTGCCTTTGAAGTTAGTGCCACAATCGGATCGGATCAAGGAAGGCAGCCCTCTGGGGGATACAAATCTGTCAAATGTGGCCACAAACGCCTAGGTCGTAAGCGAGGAGACCAGTTCCAAATGTACGGCCTTTGTGGAGAGACAAACGAAGACGCACAAGTAGGCCTTAACAGTCTTGCTGTTTCGAAGTGTCGATGTTTTCACCAAAAAGGGACCAGCAAAGTCAGTGCCAACACCGTCAAACGTCCTTCTCTCTGTTACGCAATCTGCCGGTAAGTCTCCCATCAACGGCTGCATGGTAGAAGCCTTGAGCTTATAGCAAGGGATGCAGCGAAAGACTACACTCCGAATAATTCTTCGGGTAGACAAAATTCAAAACTCACGTTGCAAAATGGCCAACAGAATATTACAACCAGCATGCGAATTCTTAAGGTGACGGTAAGTTACCAACAAGTGCACCAAATGACCGTCCTTAGGTAACAACAGGGGGTGACGTGCCCCGGTTGGCGTTCTTGAGTCGCCCTCCAACGCGCAAGAGACCCGTATCGTCCAAAAAGGGGTTCAATTTAGATACAGCCGATAATTTAGATTTTCCTGACTTAAGGATAGCAACCTCCTTCTCAAAATGCGCCACATGCACAGAACGAATGCAAAAGGTGAGGGACTCCTGTCGTTCCTGTGGTGAGAGAAACAGTGTCAGTCGTTTCTGTTGTGGGTTCCTAAAATTAAAAACAAAACGCTTTATCCTAACCTAACAACTTGTCAAGAGAACTGTAGCGATTTAACAAAAAACCCGATTTTTTGTTAAAAGCGCATTCTACCTTCTCAAGGGCGAGTGTTCGCAGACCCGGCAAATTGGAATTCAAAACTGGCGTTCGAGGCCAATCAATTTCTGGTCGACTCAACCATTCCGGACCCCACTACAGCGAATGGCCTATCAAACTGGGCGTCAAGCATCCGCGCGAGGCACAATCAGCGGGGTTGAGCTCTCCTGGCACGTGTCTCCAAACAAGCTTGACTTCAGATTTTTGTATTTGGGAAACACGATTAGCGACAAATACTTCCAAGGTGTGGACGGACGCCTTCAACCAACAAAGAACAATTTGACTGTCTGTCCAGGCGTAGATCCCATTAATACAGATCGTTTTATCCAAAGTGTTAGACACGTGATTCAACAATCGTACGAGTAGAACTACTCCCGAGATCTCCAATATTGGAGTGGTCAGAGATGTCCGAAGGGGTAACCTTGCTCTCACTCATGATCAGGGAAACTTTCACCTGACCTGAGACACTGACTGTGCGCAAGTACACCACGGCCGCGTGACCACGTTCCGAGGCATCACAAAACCCGTGAAGGGTTGCCTTGTCCTTCCCGGGAGGAAGGATGGGACGAGGCAAGGAGATCTCACTGACGGCAGGAAGTGAGGATACAAAAGAGGTCCATTCCTCAACAAGAGTACCGCGTAGAGGTTCGTTCCAGGTCAATCCTGCTGTTCAAAGCTTCTGCAAGAAGCATTTTGCCCAAAGTATAACAGGACAACCGGTTCTGGCGACAGTAGACAAGACGAGACGTTTAGTCCAAGAACAAGGGAATTTCAAGTCTACGTTATACGTAAAGATGTCTTGGACTGGTCTCATCTTGCTGATGATCCTCGGGTAAGCCCCCCAAAAGCGCTGGTGAGCTGGAGATCCATTTGCGCAACTCATAACCAGCGGAGGCCAAAATACCTATCAATTCGTCCCGCAGGAGGATCGCCTCGTCCGCTGTGGAGGCGCCCGAACAAATGTAATCCACGTAAATATCGTCCTTCAGGATGGCAGAGGCTCGTGGGAAACGTAGGCCCTCGTGGTCTGCGAGCTTCCAAAGAGAACGTATTCCCAAGTAGGGGCTCAACCTTAGCCCGTACGTATTGGTATTGAGCTCGTAAACGACCATGGGATCGCGAGGATTCTCTCTCCAAAGAATCAGCTGGAAACGACGATCATCAGGGTGGATAATCGTCTGCCTAAAATTCATTTTTATATCAGCCACAAAGACAACCTGATGTCGTCGGAAGCAGGTGATGACGTCACAAAGGTCTTTGACCAACTTGGGACCAGAATGCAAGCACTGGTTCAAGGATACGCCCGTAGAAGTCTGCGCAGAACCATCAAATACCGTGCGGAGCTTGCCAGTTGATGGTTTCAATACCGCATTATGCAGGAGAAAGTAATGCTCCACCGAACGCCAATCCAAATTTGACACGGACATGTGTCCCAACTATTCGTATTCTCTCATGAACTCAATATACTTCTGTCTGAGCTCCGGGTCACGACCCGTACGACGCTCCATAGCCAGCAATCGCTTTTCGGCTAAAGGTCGTGACTCACCAAGCGGAGGCCGAACAGACAGAAAGGGCAGCTTCGTGATAATCCGACCAGAACGGAGTCGACCAGTGTTATTCTGGAAGAACAGCTCGCACTCCTCATGTTCTGGATTCAAACGAGCAGCTTGAGGGGGCTCCTCTACCTCCCAAAACCTCTGAACCGCATCAGAGAGAGCGGGGCCTACCGCCAACAAATTATCACATTCGGGTGGAGGTGGGTCCCTAGGTACAGGTTCCATCAAAGCAAATCCAAATATGGTCGTGATGGTACTCAAACCATTTGGCACCAAGACCCGTTTCCCACCAATCAAAATTCCACCGAGCACATCAGAGCCTCTCAATAAATCGATTTGTCTTGGTGTGTAAAATTTTTAATCCTCGGGTGTGAAGATTCAACCAAAACCTTAACTTGCCCTTCAACATTAGAGGCTACGTCACCTATTCCCCGTATACAATTCGGAAAAGAACCCATATTTAATTTAACCTGCCCTACCAAATAAGTGAAAACAATGCAACCTTGTGAACCTGTGTCCAATATAGCACGGACAACAACAGAGGTCCTCGTGGGTTCCCAGACCCTAACCGCAACCGTTGGTACTATAACGGTCTCAATGGGTCAAAAGGTTGGCGTTATAGGGCAGGAGTCAATGACCTATTGTTGCCTGGGCGGCGACCGTTGGCCAGGACCAGGCAAATAAAAACGAGGGTGCGGCTTGAAGTCTTCTAAGGCACGGTGACTCGATCCGCGCGCCATCTGTGGAAGAGTGATAATGACGCACCCGCCCAAAACGAGGTGGGCGCGAGTCAAGGCGGGGACGCTCCGCCAAAGGAGTGGAATACCTGGGGCAGCAGTCATGGTGCTGGTGACGCTGAGCAGTCGCACATTCAGGTGCGCGAGAGAGAGGAGGCGTGCGCACGCTACGGTTCTCCAAGCGGAGTGAGTGGCGATCAAGTGAGCGATGCGAATCTCGGCTGCGCGCCGGTGAGCCTCGGTTGCCACCTTCAAAACACCCGCCCGTGCGCATTGTCGGCTGGTTGGACAAGCGGCCTACCTCTCTGGCATTCATGCAGAGAATGTCCAAATGCTGTCCTCCACAGTGAGGACAGGGGCGAGAGTTTGGGCAGTCTCGCTGGTAGTGGGATCCCAAACATGAGAAGCAAAGGCGGCGGGCATTCGCGATGCGCCTACGAGAGGCGACATGAAGGGCCAAGAATGCCTTACAACTGGCCGTTCTGTGCCTCGTGACCTTGCAGTAAGAGCAATCCGCTGGGCTCTGCGTGACTGCAAATCGAGGAGGACGCCGATCAACATTTCCTCGGGTGTGAACGCGAACCTGCTCCTTGATCTTGGGCGGCTGTGACTTAGCCGGCGTGTCACCACGCGAAGTTGTCCAAAACCTGGCACTCGTCCTCCAAGAACTTCTCCAAGTCTGCAAAAGGGGGCAGATGCGTCGTACTATCCCCACCAAAGCGCTGCTCAAATCGCGACCTCAGGTCGGCAGGCAGCTTTTTGAGCACAATTTGCACCAACAGGTAGGACCATTGGTCCACGGGCAGATCCAGACACTTAAGGGCGTTTATTACCACCAATAGCGGGTTCAAAAGTTGGGTGCGCAACCCAAAGACCCGGGTGAGCGTGGGCACACAACTCAAAATCTGCTCAATATGGGTGTCTGCGAGGCCACGCTTGTTGTGGTACCTACGGGTAATTAAGTCCCGAGCCGTCTGGTAGGCCTTGTCAGATGCGGGCAGATGCTGGATGAGGCCTTTGGCCTCCCCATCCAGAACCGACATCAAGTAGGCCAATTTTTGTGCCGGCCGAAGGTCAGCCCTATCATCAACCAGGCTGTCAAACAGGTTAAGAAAGCCCAGGTAGCTTCCTAGGCAGCCATCAAAATGTGGGAGCTCTAGTGTGGGAAGCTGACTCACCAGTCCCTGTGCTGGCCTAGGAATTTCCTGCTTCAAAATTAGTTGCCCGTCTCTCTCGGCAATTAACTGTCTTGCACAGTTGGAGACAGCATCATAGAGATCCAATATCTGGGCATAATCCTCACTGACTTTATTTCGCTGGTCAGCGGTGAAGTCAACAACTGACACTTCGAGACAGCAAGCGCTGAAAGAACATAATAAGAAAAAAAAACAAAACTATAATGAAAACTTAAAAATCGCACCAAAAATGTTTACTAGGTATTTAGTTTCTTTTTAAAAAAAAGAGAACCGCCTTCAAAATATCGACCCACTGAAAAGTACGAAATAATTTTTACATACGCTAATACATAGTATATAACGTATACAAAATACTTAGTTTTTGAAGTCGGTGCCAAACCAAATCCCTCTAAAAGCCTATTGTTTGGCGTCATCCTTTCCAAACCAGCGCATTCAATCTACATAGTACTTACAGCCCAAAATAGCTAAGAAGTATAATTGTTTTATAATTAAGCATTTATTTCATATTTTTTATATATTTTTTAAATATGTTGCTTTTAAGAGTATATAGGAAATTTTAATAATTCAGATTTTTTTGAGGCTTTATTGATTTGATATATTCGTCGTATTATTTTCTCTGTTTGCCAGTATTCTTTTTTGTTTTTGATGGTTTGGCACCGACTTCAAAAACTAAGTATTTTGTATACGTTATATACTATGTATTAGCGTATGTAAAAATTATTTCGTACTTTTCAGTGGGTCGATTTTTTGAAGGCGGTTCTCTTTTTTTTAAAAAGAAACTAAATATCTAGTAAACATTTTTGGTGCGATTTTTAAGTTTTCATTATACCTAGTTTTGTTTTTTTTTCTTATTATTTTTATTTCATACTTTTTAGTGTTAGGTACTTCGTTCGTTTACTTCAGGTTTTGTGTTAACTACTCTTTTATTTATTTCATACTTTTTAGTGATAGGTACTCCATTTACTTTAAGTTTTGGGCTAATTAATAGTTTTTTATAGTTAGATTCAATTATTTTAGTGATGAGTTTTCTGCTAGTATCAGTTTGTTATTATGACTTTGACATAGGTACCTACTTTTATTCTGTGTGCCTATGGGCTTAGGCTTCATGCTGGAAGAGAGAGATGAGTCTAGGGAATCAGTCACATACGGAAGTACGATCCAAACAAATGCGGTGGACTTGTACATACTATTGAATTGGCTGTGAGCTCTCGTATTATGCTCCGGAGAAATATGCCAATAACGGATGGCTTAGCAAACGGGGCAATGGGTGTTCCCAAAGCATTTAAATGGCCGTCACTAAGACGAGATCAACTTGAGCCAGGTGAACTGCCTGATGACATTTTGATATTATTTGATGATCCATCAATAGCATTACGTCTTAAAGATGATGATGGATACATTTCCATAGCTCTAGTGCCAGCGACCTATCAAGGCAATCGCGGTTATGGTGATATCGAGAGGCGGATGTTGCCAGTCATATTGTGTTGGGCTGTGACGGTACACAAGTTGCAAGGATGTACACTTAGTTCCGCGGACCTAGGGCCTAAAATCTTTGCTATAGGCCAATGTTATGTTGCCTTGAGGCGGGTCAAATCCCTAAAAGGCATGGCTTTAAGTGATATTGACTCGAACAAATTACTCAACCATCCCCACGACAACAGAGCCTTATCCGAAATGACAAGAATGAGAAATATGCTCTCGCATTAGATTCTTTCACCGACTTTCTTTGTTTTTGGTTAATCGCAGAGACATAGACACGTACACACACACACTCGTACACACACACACAGACACATACAAATACACACATGCGCGCGCGCAAACACGTACACACGTACAAACTACTTCTTTCTCTTAGCGTTATCCCAGTTTCAATCTGGGGTCCGCTTTCTAGTCTTACCGGATTTGGCTGAATATTAGCTTTTCCACAGAGCGACTGCCTGTCTGACCTCCGCAACCCGAAGGGATAGCGATATTCCATGGTTTAGACTAGTGTCAGTTTTATTTAGAAGGTACAGACGCCCTGTAACGACTGTCAAAGATTTTCATGACAACCGGGACCGACGGCTTAACGTGCTCTCCGAGGCACGGGACAAGCGATAATTAACAATTCAATACGCACATAACTCCGAAAAGTCATTGGTGCGCGCCGTGGATTCGAACCCGATACCCTCTGCATGGCAGTCTGTTGGTATATCCACTCGGCTATCGCAGCCTACGTACACACGTACAAACATACACACATAATACATACAAACATACTAAGAACCAATAAATGTATACGGGTCAAACTGAGCACCTTCTTTTTTTGAAGTCGGTTAAAATACTAAAACTTTCTCCTAAGTGTAACAAATACTTTTTTTCTGAAAACCGCATAAAAAGCGGTTCAGCCAAACTCGAGTTAATCGTGGGCAAACTTACATATATACGGGTCAAACTCAGCACCTTCTTTTTTTGAAGTCGGTTAAGGGCCTAAAACCTTCTCCTAAGTGTAACAAATACTTTTCTGAAAACCGCATCAAAATCGGTTCAGCCAAACGCGAGATAATCGCGGACAAACATACATACATACCTACATACATACATACATACAGGTCAAACTGAGAACCTCCTTTTTTTTAAGTCGGTTAAAAATTGCTGTTCCACGCTTGCTAGCCGATCATTGATCTGCTCAAATCTTCGTGATAGGGCCTGCTGGCGATCAGGCCGGTTTACCAGAGCACTGGCTGAGGCAAACCAGCGCAACTGTGATGCAATGGCACCAACATCCACACACAAGTCCTTGATAGCTGACATAATTAATTCTCAAAAGAGCTCGGACAAGCGTTAAAAAATACTATCAATTAAAACTTAACAAAACTTAATATTTGTTAATTCTTTGTAACCAACGAGGTATTAGCCTGTTTACTGCAAGTGCAGGCAAATGACAGGTATTTACTGCCCAACAAAATTAAAAGTATCAATATATTGAAACAGAAACAAAAGTTATCAAAGTTATAACTTACAACAAATTAAAAGTTGAAACTTCAAATTAATTAATTAATTACTTGCAACAGACAGACTAAGTGTGTTATTTATGATATATATAACCGTAAGTACACACAGAATATGTGTTGCCCAACAATATTATCAGTATATTGCAACAAAACAAGGTTTGGTAAGTTGACTTATCAATGCGACCCGCCCATCTATGCAAGGTCAAATTTGGTTATTATAGTATTTCAAACTCAATGTTTACAATTAACTAAATCAATTGATACATATAACTGTTATGCATCCAATCAAACTGACTTATTAATGCTAATAACAACAAATTTAAGCTAGATTTCAACAATACAAGTCAAACAATTACTGATTTGAGGTTATGCATATGACAATGTGTTTAAAATTAAGTAGGTCAACCAATACAAATAAATATCATGTATTTAAGCAAAACTGACCTAACAAACACTACAACACTGTTTAACAAATGTGATGCCTAGCTCAGATACAAGTTTACAATATAGGCACAGTTAACCACGCTCTTGCTATCACAAAATATGTTCAGAGTCTGGGCTAGAAAGACTGGGTTGTTTGCAGAAGGCAGTGGAAGCGTGATCAATTCATCCAGTCTGTAGCCCACGGCAAAAGTCTAACATATATGTACAGTGTTGCACAGTGATTATATTACAATTACTTACCTGAATCTTCACTGATGTCAGGCTTGAGCTAAATTAGACAAATGATACAAATATATTGACCAAAAAAGATTAATGAAGTATCTTATAGCTACCAGAGTCCAAGGGTCAGGGTCTTCAAATCACGATGCACGTGCTTGTCGACACACAATTTTACAAATGTTCAATATTTTACAAATCTATTACAACTCTTGCCGGTAATGGTCAAATGGCGGCAGATACAAGAAATTACAAGACAAATTTACTTCAATTCTACAAAACACGCGAACAAACAAAAGGCGTATGCGCAAGACAATTTTTTCCGGAAACCAAGATGAGAGAGTGTTTGACAGTTCATAGTGTGACCAGAGTCAAATACTACAATATACAAAATAAAACGTTACTAAAAAAAATATTTCTATTTCAAACATACACAATTACGTGCTTTTACATGGCGCTTGGTGTATAAGGCTTCGGGGGTTCGTTCTTCCGCATTCAATATCGGTGTTAAGAGCCAACACTCGTTGGGATAGCCAGAATCACCTAAAACACAAACATTTGCTTTTATTTGATGCTATCTAAAGTAATTTATTTCTGAGAATACCTGTTTTAGAAATTGAATAATAAATTGAGTACCTATTTAGTAATTTTCAATCTTAACCCTAGATCACTAACCTTATTTTTCGACCCTTATTACTAACCTTCGTACTTTCGACTACGGTATTTAATAAAGGGGATAATGGGTTTTATTTGAATTAAACATGCATATTTTTTTTTTTTATTATAAATTTATTATATTCTTCTTATTAAATAATAAATTTACATAAACCAAACCGGCATATTTATTAAAAAATCAGCCTTATAAATGAGATGAAACAAAGGTAATATTTTAAAAGATTTTTTAAAGTATTATTTGAAAGTAAATGTGAAAAATAATTTTCAAATACTAGAAATAACGAATGAAATAAAGTAATGAAACAAAAATTTTGGTAAGAATCTATCAAGTTATACATTTGTGACAAACGTCAAGTTTGTGCTTCCCGCACAACGATTTCTTGCTCTGGGTGCAAATACTTTCAGTTATCCTTCGCTTTGCGGAGGGACACAAGGCTTATATTTTCCTTTTTTAGGTAGGAGGTACATCAGTCGCATTATTTTCGCAAAGAAAATAAATAAACAAAACAAACAAAACGCAAGAGTTCATCAACTAAATAAGACAAAATGTTACGTTAATACTAACCTTCGTCGATGCGACGACCCATGGTTGCTGGAACGGCGCTCACGGTGCCCCCCCACTCAAAACGCTACCGTCAGTTGGGGGGGCAACGGGTCGACTGAGATTATCTAAAGTGTGGAAGCAGTGCGATCGCGCGCGCAAAAGTTAGCACGATTTAAACAAACCCGCGTAGTCGAATTTACGAAGGTTAGTAATATAGGGTTAATTAAGTCCAGTAGATAGGCGGATAAGCACAGGTAAGTCGCTAACCATACAATGTAAACTACAATTTTAGGAATCCTAAAGTTATGAATATATTATTATTGTTCAATTTACAATAGAGTGCGTCAACGGCAGTACGTTGCATTGTACTTTGGTTCTTACCAAGAAGCCAACAACTTTCCCCACTTGCATGCAACTGCATCATCGTCAAGCGTAGCGCAGAGTTACGCCAAATAAAAGAGTCATGTGAACTGCCAGGGTAACGGGTTAAAATATTCATTATGTACAAGCTTGAATCACATGCCTGCGAAATATAGGTATGAATATGTTAAATATATTTTGTTTCTATCCATACATTAGTTGTACTCTTATATATATGGATATAATCATTGTGTACCTATTTATCTGTGTAAAATTACTATCTGTACATTCAAAGAATGCTGGTATTTTCTATTTATGTAAATTTCCTGCTCATTTGGAGGCATCTTTATATTAACATGGGTTCCGTCCACAAATCCCAGAACCCCAAGTAGTTGGAAACGTTCATAGTTCCTACAGTAAAGTAAAAGAAAGGAACACGAAAATAAAAAATGTACCTACTAAAAGTTGATAAAAAAGCTTGTTACAAAAATTATATGATTTCTGAAGTTCTCACCTTACGATCAATTGATTTATATTGTCCCTATTAGGAAATTTGATCCATTTTTTTAACTATAGGCTGATTGATGGCTTCTGTAACCTCCTGAATGCACCTACTGAAACTAGGCTGGCTCATTGCAATATCATGTTCACCTACTGATGACTTTTGATCACTGCCATGAGCATAAAAATGGATAGTGCTTAAAATCTGTAAAAAAATAAATTTTATTTTAAAGGAGAAACAAAACTTAGAAAACTAATATAATTCTTCTATAAAAGTAGAATAATTGTCGTCAACAAAGCTTTGCATAATACTCTAAGTGGGAAATGTGGTATAACTCCTACTACAAAACATCAAATAAAAAGTGGGATGTCATTAGTAGAAAGAAATTAAAATCAAGGAAAACGTCCTACACTAATTAGTAAGACATTTTAATAGCATTAGGAAGGTATATAAAAATGTACAATTTTTCAAATAAATTTCACTTTTGTTTTCTTTGCAGCTAATGTACCAAGTGAATCACTACAAGGCATGGGAGTTTGAAGAAAATTAATGCGAGAAGGAGGCAGAGTTAAAAGAAAAGGAGTGCAAGTGGAAGGAAGCGGAACATAATACGAAAATTAAAAAATAATTTTAAATGAATAAATGTTTATTTTGTTTCTGTCATTGTCATTGATTGCATTGTAATGTAGGACGATGCAGGCAACTATTATAGCTTGCACACAAGCGAATTTTAATGTTACCTGTTGTCTAAGTACAGGTACTCTATTCTTGCACACAGCAAATCATCTTTCAACTGTATGCCCTATTCCTATATGGGTCTCATTAAATAAGTTTTCTGTGAGGGATGATGGGTTCAGAAAGGGTGTCAAAAGATATTGCTTTACTCATATCCGCTATCACCAAGAAGTAAGCCATCTCTAAATTGGCCAGTTCCAAGTCATTGTTTCAAAAGTGAATTATTGAATATTATCTGATCATGGACAGATCCTGGTGATTTTGCCACAATATCCAAGCATTTTAATAGGCTAACGCAAAACCACTTGAACATTAATCAACAAATTTTCCTTTTTGTTTCTATAACTTTCAGCTGAATCACCTAAAATAATAAATATTACTTTCATTTTAATATTGTACTAAGCAGGTATACATATAAGTAAATTAACATGTTGTGTCCTTGTCATGACAATGTTAAGAAATACCACGCACCAGGCGATTTTATTGTATCATGGGTACAATCTAGAGCTCCTATGACATTTCATAAAAACGAATATGATCAATCAAGTCAAATAAATACATTTTTATTGATAAATTATATAGAGTAATCGTATGTTTATGTTATTTGACGTAGCTACACAAAATGACAGTCCATCTATCAAAATGACAACGGACAACTTTGTCAACTAGAAATAAACTAAGTAAATTTGGCATTTGGCAGATGTCTTGGAAAGTAAGTAAGTAGTGCTACTGGAACGCGAATGTCGTGAAATAAACACATGAAGTTACGGGTGCCTTTCAAATTTCTTTGGTGCCTTTACATGGCGAGTAGCCTACTCGACAGTAGGTACTTATGGGCGGTGAAACAGGCCCAATTAATTAAAAGTATAGGTATTTGACCTTACCTTTATTACTGCAGGTATGCTAGTACATTTACTGCCCCCACTTAAATAATTTTTAGTGTCCGATATCAAAGTTCGTACTAAAGGCCGCTGCATACGTGACGGAAGGGGACGGAACGGGAAATTTTGGAAATATTGTTTCATACAAAATGTATACGGAAGCGCCTATGTCACGGAGACACGGATGGGACGGGAACGTGGCACTGACGGGGCGGGAAAAATATCGTCGCAAACGATGTTTAGTACGTCCCGCCCCGCGAGTGCCCCGGGTCCCGTCCGTGTTTCCGCTACGTATGAACAGTCACTCCGTTCGTTCTGGAGAGAAAAGTAGTGTTGGACGTCAGCATCAGCATCGAAAATGGACGACGTAAAACTAATCGAGTGTGTACGGTCACATCCAGCATTATATAGTTTAGGTACCTCAAAGTATTTAGACACTAAGTACAAGAATCATCTGTAACTTAAAGTTGCAGTCGAATTATCACTCCCTGGAGACGGTAATCATTGATTGTATTCATAACTTTACAACAGATAGAACTTGGAAATGTCGGCGCGGAGTGTTGCTGCGCATGCGCGTTGCGCGCTGTTGGCGTGCGTGGCTCAACGAATGTGACGTTGATCGATATTTGTTGAACGATCTGATGATTTAATTTCCAGTAAAGAAAAGCATTCTTTTCAATACTGACTGAAAATACTGATAAACTTGAGTCTCATCATCCAGAAGTTTTTTGTAGAGAGTGTGGTATTCTCCTTCCTGTTCTCTATTCTGCAATGTAGGATGTACAGAGAATCTCCTTTTCTTGTTCACGGTCGTAAATACTTCGTCATCTAGAGCAATAGCAATTAAAGCCAATTCTTGAAATGAAAATTCCATATTTCCTTCTTCACAACACTAGCACGTTAGATCCGAATCACTTTTACGGTACGTATGAATTAAGAACACGTTCCCGTCTTGAACGAAGCAGTCACGTCCCGTTCCCGTTCACGCCCCGTCCGAGGTATTATCTCGTTACGTATGCAGCGGCCCTAAGTCCTGGGTGAGGCGATATTTCCCAATAAATATCGGGTTTGACACCGAAAAAAGATCAGACGCATCCCTTAAAGTTGATTGTCACAATTTTAAGATGCGTCTCCCAAGTAACAAAGTTCTCCTGATGTGCACAGTTTACAGGCTCACAGCACCAGTAAGTCTCTCTTAGTGGTTCCAAGTTTTACTACCAAGCTTATAACTGGTTACACGGAGTTCGTTTGGTTTGTAGTATACCTGTTCTTATAAGTTGACTTATAGTCGTGTTTAGAACGAAATTATAGGCGCAGTAAAGGCTAAGATGGCCTATAAAAGTGTTGCATAGGTGTAAATACACTTGAGAAAACTTGTTCCAGTAAGTTACACTTATAATCGCCTACAAGAAGTAATTATAAATCCGCTATGAGTGTCATACGCCAGTAATAGTAATTTGTAGAACTAAATGCACTTAGAACCATTTGCATTTGTTACTTGATCTTAAAGGGGATGTATAAGTCAACTTTATGTGCCAATTATGAGTGAATTAGTTCTACAGTGGTTTCTTCTAAGAGTAAGTGTACTTGGTAATATTATGGACTCTCGAATGCTATTATAGTCTTAATTTTTGTATAAAGGTTTCTTGTAAAACCATTTGAGTCCAAAGATATCTTCGTGAAGTCCATATAGAAAGACAATTGCTTATAATATTTATCGCATCTTCAGCGCCATTTTGATGTCTATTGAGTCATTGGGTGTCTAGAGTCTGGGCTTGAACTGGGTAAGGTTTACAGAGATTAGTGTAAGCGATTAATTCATCCAGTCTTTAGCCCAGGGCAAAGATCTACACACTTATACTGCGACTGCACAGTGATTATATTTCAACTTACCTGATATCTTCACTGATGTCAGGCTTGAGCTAAATTAGACACATCATACAAATATAATGGCCAAAATAGATGAATGAAGTATCTTATGGCTACTGCAGGGTCCAATGATCAGGGTTTTCTTCAACGAAGTCCTCGGGCACCAAACACGTGCACGGATTCACACAAGTTTTACAATGTTCAATATGTTACGAATTTTATCTTTTATCACAAAACTATTCGCGAAGCTACCAGGATGGGCTTTCCAAAGGCAATCAATATAATTCAATTCCAAAACGCAAAATTACAAGACTGCGTTAGCGCAAGACAATTTTTCTCGGGAAACCGACAATGAATGAATGAATGACAGTTCATAGTGTCACCATAGTCAAAATTTACAATAGACTAAACAAACGTTACTAAACCGATATAATCGATTTTGACTTATCACAAACAATATTTCAAACATGCACCCGCCCCGGACCGGCCTACCGGTCCGCTAATCAGTTGGTAGACGTGACAACGTTGCAACCGCTCTCCTCAGAATCGAACCGTCCACCAAGACCTCAGCAAATCGGGGAACTCCATCAGCCCCAGTTACCAAACAAAGAATGCGCCTCCTGCGCCATCTGAGTGGTGGAAGGTTAGCCTCCTTGATCAAAACGAGGTCACCAATCTTGGGTGGATCGGACTTGTCGGTCCACTTAACGCGTTGCTGTAGTATGTGCAAATATTCCAAATTCCAGCGTTTCCAAAAGCTCTGAGTAATCTAGCGTACCAATTCAAAACGCGAGAGACGACCAGGTCTCGTATCAATATACTCAGGCAAGGCGACAAGTGGGCGACCAATCAAAAAATGGCCCGGCGTAAGGGCTTCCAAATCATTCGGATCTGAGGAGATCGGGCACAATGGCCTAGAGTTCAAAACGGCCTCATTTTAGGATGTAAGTGTAACGATTACATTGAATTTAGTACCTATAATAGTCGATATCGTAATTTTAACAAGCAATATTTCTGTGTATTTATTGATTAAATTAAGCTAATGTTACGGGGCTCGGCAATTGTAATTTTGCCATTTATCCGGAATAAAAATAATATTGTATTTCATTTATATAAAATCAGGCACATCAATTTTAATAACATTTTATGTTGTAAATAATTATACAGGGTGTCACAAGACCCATCACCAAGCCGAAGTCTACTTGTTGTGGACATCATGCCAAGTCATACTAACCAAAAATAGTACCTGGGAAGCGACTATATTTTTGAGATTTCACATTTTTTAAACCGCAATTAAAAGTGCGCGCGTGCAATGCTCGAAATACCTACTTGTCCATGGGGTAATAGGGCATCTAAAAAACATATTGGCGGTGTAAATGCATCCATTTTGTACAAAACGAAAAAATCCATACTAACTTTTAGCCTCAATATCTCCAGAACCAGTAATTGCCCAGGTATGGTGCCGAAGTAAAAAATGATCATAGTGATTGGTACAACATAGGATTTTAGTTTTGATTAAGGGTCTTTTTACAACCTGTATGTAAAACTGTTCAAAATTTGGTAGCCATACTAATACAATAAATTCAAAAGTTTTTCTGTTCCTCTTGAGTGGTAAAACGACAGCACAGATTTTGGTAAAATTTGAAGTTTCTTAGAAAATCAGTAATTAGGGACACGTCAAATAGTTATCTTGTTTTATAAAAAATAAACTTGTATCAACTTATACGATGAGGCCAAAGCTACGAGAAAAAGCTAGCCCTTTCGAACCTTAGTCACATGAGCGTGAGTTACATTTTCAAAAAATTCAAAATCCGCGCGTAATTAGTTTCTTAGCATCAAACCGAAATCACATCGTCGTGAGTTCGTCACGCAACAAATAAAAACTCGTCACGTGCGGACCGGTAAGATGGCTGCGTACATTGACTCCCGGACAAGACATCGTAAGTTTTATCTATTTTTATTACATTTTAGGTGTTTTATATCATTCTTTATATGTTTATACATTGTTCAAAGTTTCAGAAATTGAATGCTATAAACATCTTGAGTAAAATATATCTAATTATGGAATAACAACGTTGCAAAGTAAGTATAGCACGATCTTGAGCTCAAGGTCGCAATTGTACTAGCGCACAATAGTGAGTTGGTCAAATTTTAGGTGATTTTTTAGCATTTTGTTTCATTTCAGGATTACCAATGAATGAAGAGCTCGTGCTTAGCTTGCTGCAGGATGAAAATTGTTTAGACTTCGAGGAAGACGATACCGTAGAAGAATTTTCACGCCGCAGCTTGAAAGTGAAGACTTGGCACCAAATGAAGTACCTTGTGTAGCTGACCCGACACCAGCGCGCAAGGGAGGCAAAAAAAGGAACACACCTATTATTGATGCTCATGATAACGATGAAGGCGGACCGCCAGCTTCCAAAAAACGTCCTCGTATTTGGAAAAAACTATTTTTATAGATAAGTCACACGATTACTCTGGCCACCCAGAACCAGTGGTAATTAGATCACCTATTAAATATTTCTAAGATTATTATAATGACGATTTTTTTTAACACATGTCTGTATGTACGAATGTATGGGCAGTGTAGATGTCTTAGACCAGTCACTGGAATACTATAGAACGTTTATGAAAACACGTAAGTGGACTTTGAAAGTTATACTTAACTTTATGGACTTAGCTGTAGTTAACGCTTGGCGACTATACAGATGCGATTCTTTGGCCAAAGGTATTCCAAAACACCGCATTCAGGATCTACTGGCATTTAGATTTAAAATAGCTGAAACGCTTATTAATACTCCTGATAGAGACCGGCTTGAATCGTTTCCACTTGTTGACATCCAAAATAATATGTCAAGTCGATACAAGCCAGCAAACAATCCTGCGGTTGGGAAAAGATACGATGGCTACGACCACTTGCCCGCATTTGACGACATAAAAGCTCCACGTAAATGTCGTTTCGAGAGTTGTTCTTCACGGTCTAAAATTAGATGTCGCAAATGTGACGTTTATTTATGCCTTAGTCGTGGCAAAGACTGCTTGTACCTTTATCATACAAAATAAGGCTACGAAACAATTATAAGAAGACTGTCTGACTGAAGTCAAGAAGACTGAAAACCTAGACTAAGTTTAGAAGATTTTTTATTTGCCATTTTTATCGCCAGGAAAGCATTTTGTTTGTTAAATATTTTTTAAGATATGTTTTTGACTGAAAGATTTTAAATTACCTGCCTATTTGTTTCATAATAATATAAGATATTTTTTTTTTATTTGCCAGAACGGCATTACGTGTACTGTGATTTAAAAACTAAAAAAATAAACATCAATCTTTCTAAATAACTTTTGGCTTCATTTACCCAATCACAGATACGCTTATATATGTATCTTATTGTTTAAAACTTCCCCAATTACTATAACATATAACATACGCAAATAAATTCAATTTAACTATTTAATCATTAAATATATAACTTTGAATTAGGAACTCACGATCATGCGCAGCTTGAAGTAAGACCCAGAGCTCACGATTGTGATATATACTTTTAAGAACTCTGGTTAAAAACAAATTTATTTTACTATTTTTCTCATAAATCACATTACCAGGTACTACAAAAATCATAAAAATTTAATCTCAGGTCTGAAAGGGCTAGTATGTATTTTTTATAAAACCTTTCAAAGTGCTCCATAGATTGCTTTAACCATTTTCATAACAAAGTTGATCTTACAATTCATTTGACGACCAGTTAGCGCAGCGGGAGTGTATGCGACTGCTAGGCCGAAAGTGACGGGTTCGATTTTATCAAACAATAGCGTAGCGGTACAGCTTATTTCATAAACATTAAACGCTGTGATTGATGGACATGTATTTTGAGGCACACGCATACACGTATATGTAAAGGCACGGCCACGACTTTGGGCTTAGCAACGGGCGAGCGATGTCCTACAGCATTCTATTCAATAACCACAAAGGCTTTGCCAAGAAAAAGTTGCTACCGCCCATCGCGTAGCCTTTTGCTAAGGTCTTGGCTTATCCGTAACTTGACACCTGTGACGTCACAATAGATGAGATTGATGGCCCGAGGCCAGCTAAGATCTTAAAGAGGTTATATGTTACACGGCTTTGTAGGGGCTTACAATGGGATTCGTGATTATGATCCGTAAGGTGCCGGGACAAAACTATCTTACAACTAGCCCAAAAGTCTTAAATCCGTTATTACTTTATACGCTACGGGAAATGTTAAGGTTTAATTTGGCGGCAATATTAAGGAGATTGCATTTTTATGATATCTTCTGTTCCCTTAAATGACAATGTCTTTGTATCTACGTCCTGTTTGTAATCATTCTACATACGGAGGCTGCTTGGAAGACATTTCGGAAAACATGTGAGAGGCATTCCTCTGGCGAAGCATGGGCTTTTCTGACCGAGCGAGACCGCCTGGAATGGAATCGCTTTTTTCTGCGAAGAGGTGATGCGGATAAGTAATAACTTAGAGAGCGATCATTATATCTTCGCTATCACGGTAGACAGAATGGACGTAGAAGGAGAGCTTAATTGGTCTCCACCCTTTTTGAAATACGGCCTGCAGGTTAATGGCTTGGGGAAGTCCGTTACCCAATCAGCGTTAGGGCCGAGATGGCGTAGTGTCTGCTCCTGCCTCCTGAGAGGAAAAGCGGCTATTGAAATCTAGGTCGCTCTCAGGTCAGAGCTTGTCAAGGGAGCGGTGAATGCTTAATCAATCTAGCTCTCCCGGAAATAGGCAATCAATGGATCACAGTGAAGTAGTAGTTTATCGGTAGGGGTCTAGCACACCTCTCGTACAGAGGAAATCCATGAAAATTCCAACACTTAACATAAAGCCTCGCACAAATTCGATTCCCTGTAAATCAATCTGAGAAAATTGCACTTCAATCCATTACGTGGTTAAAAAGATCTAAAGGAACATGCGGCGGGAAGTGGCTTCGTGTAGACATGACAAAATATGACTAAGCTGTCATTGTTTTCACCATGTTTGTTTATCGTCCTACGTCATACGTTTGAACCCGTGACCTTTATCCGCCAGCCAATGTGAAAATTGCGATAGCCGCCAGGCTATCGTCGTTTAGACCTAAAGGTCAATTCTATAAATAACGATCAAAGAAAAGATAACTTACAGAGGCATTGTTTATTAAAGCAAAAACGTAACTATATTTTATTTTAATTTTATTTAAAATCTTTATATACACAGCGTATACAGGCGGGCATTATCTCCCAGTCTACCTTTGAGTGGTGCAGAGAGACAAGAAGTAGGCACTATATAAATATAAGGAAAAGAACATTGAGTTTGAATTTACATAAATATATAGACTATATATACATATAAGATAAATACATATACATCAATTAATGTATATTATTACTACTTTCTAGTACATCTACATATAAAATATATAAATGTATACATACACACACACACACACACACACACACACACACACACACACACACACACACACACACACACACACATATATATATATATATATATATATATATATATATATATGTGTGTGTGTGTGTGTGTAATAAATATAAAGACTATATAAATAATAACAAAGACTATAAAAATATATAAACAATATAAAGACTATAAAAATAAAAAATATATAGACTATATATACATATAAGATAAATACATATACATCAATTAATGTATATTATTACTACTTTCTAGTACATCTACATATAAAATATATAAATGTATACATACACACACACACACACTCACACACACACACACACACACATATATATATATGTCTCACATCGCGTGGAGTCCCTGGGACCTAACAGATCAATTAAGGGTTAACGGCCATCTTCCAGTATTTATGTTCTAATCCCCATTTTGTCTCATAGTATATATATATATATATATATATATATATATATATATATATATATATATATATATATATATAAACGACTGTTTGCGGACTTGGTTGATCACGCGGTATTGCCGTTCCTTACTTGATCCACCTTTGCACTTGAATAACATTTGCTCTATGGAATATATTTTTGATTTTTTCACAATGTTGCCATTCATGGCAAGACGTTGCCAAACATATTCAATAAAATTTAGATGTATTCGTGATGAATTTGGCTGAAGTTCCGAACAAAACTGGATCCGTAACGGCCATATATCTCAGACCGACGTCCACTTTTTGGCTCCGAATTATATGCCATGCGTGCGTCCTTATTTGAATCCAGACGTGACAATTATAAACATGTTGTTCCAGGGACAAGTTACTTCAGTACTTGCTCCGTGTAATAATATTATTACATGATAAACCATTTTATACATTCTTACCAGCACTATAATGATCCTATTTATACTTGATAATTTAAATACTATTTAAGTCCGATATTTTCCATTTCTTGTATACTATTTGGCTCCATTTATACTGTATAATAATTATGCCAAATCATCACCATCCTCCGAGTGTAATGCCAGTTGCATCTAGACCTTCGCCTTGGAGCCCGGGCTCCGCACTAACCAGATTTGACAGAATATTAGCTTTTCCACAGTGCGACTGCCATGGTTTAGACCAGAGTCAGGATGTTCGCGGGTACTAATTCCTCGTAACGACTGTCAAGGATCTTTTTGATGACAGCTGGGACCGACGGCTTAACGTTGTGGCCGGTCACCCATCTATAAACCAGACGGTGACGAACCCGCTTAACCTTGCAATTCGACAGATTCGAGCGGTTGCCACTTTGCCACGGGCCGCTCACTTTATACGCCACATGTGCGTACTTATTTGAATCCAAAACTATATAATATATTAGACCTGCTGGTTACTATTATGTGGCTCCAGGATTATGTAAGTTGAGTATTTTTGTTTGAATATTTTAGCTTACTATTTAACGCATAATTGTATACCATAATCTGTATATGTATTTGGCTCCTTTAAGACATACATATACCCGTCAATCAATACTTAATGATTTCACATTACAATTATTTAAATTTTAGTTTTCCATACATAGGATGATCCATTGAATTTATATTCATTACGTCCATACATTTTCAAATCCGAAAGCATACTATATTGATCCGCTTTAAATATTATGAACTGATACTGATAATCTTATGCACACAAGCTTATGGATATTATGTGGCTACATTACTATACACGCCGCACCATATCTGTGTGCTCATATGAATTTGGGTCATTTGTCTGGTATGATGAAATATCATCAGTTCATCATCATATCAGCCAAACGACGTCCACTGCTAGACATAGGCCTCCCCCAAGATTCTCCACACATACTGGTCTTGAGCCGCCCGCATCCAACCGCTTCCCACGTTCTTAACGAGATTATCGATCCACCTTGCTCTTCGGAGGGCTTTCCTCTGCGGCGTCATCCGGTATGCGGCCACCACTTCAGAACATTTCTGCCTCTACGGCCTCAACTTCGAGATATGTGCCCTGACCACTGCCACTTCAGCTCGACTATCCTGAGAGCTATGTCTTTGGTTCTCCTGCGGATCTCCTCATTTTTGATTCGATCTCGCACAGGAAACCGCCAAGAATAGCTCTCTCCATCGCCCTCTGAGTGACCTTGCGCCTTCGGATAAGGCCCATAGATATTATATATCATTAGATGAAATCCTTATCTTTTTTCCATACATAAGTGGATCCAGAGGATTTATATTTATTATAACCATGCATTATTAGATCCACGAGTGAAATTATAGCAGCCATGGAGTTATTTGCTAGCATTATGTTGTTGATTTACGTATTATTTAACTCTGATTACATGCTGCATCGTACGTACTTATTTACTTACTGAATCCAGTAAACTTATATAAAAACAAATCAATATAATACCAGCTAAGCAACCGATCAATACTATGAAGCTCCAGGATTAAGTTCATTAATTGCATGATTATTAGTAGTATGGTAAACTATTTTCTATTTAGAACCATTATTACAATTTAAATTATATGCCACATTCTGTTTACTTAATCGGCTCCAGTAAAAGGTCATACAATACATTTGCTCATGAGGACTACGCAGCTCTAGAACGATATGAATGAAGTATTCTTTTTTATACTACAAGGGTGGCAAATGCATTAATAAAAAATTGGGCAAGTGCGAGTCGGACTCGCGCACGAAGGGTTACGTACCATCATCTATAAAAGAAAATTACGTTTGTTGTATGTATACTTAAATTTTTTTTTTTCGTTTCTATCTGTTTATTAAGATCGAGTAACAAATTGCTTAAAATTACTTTTGTTGTATGGGAGTCCCCCTTTATTATTAACTTTTTTATTTAATGATTTATTTTGAAAGGTAATAAACAACTACATATTTTGTGAAAATTTTAAGCGTCTACCTGTTACCGTTAGTAATGTTGAGCATAAAATTCGAAAAAAAAACCACGTTTATTGTATGGGACCGCCCTTAATATTTTTTATTTTTAGTATTTTTTGTGATAGCGGCAACCAAAATACATAATTTGTGAAAATTTCAGCTTTCTAGCTATAACGGTTCATGAGATATAGCCTGTTGACAGACATACAGACAGACAGCGGAGGCTTAGTAATAGGGTCCCGTTTTTTACCTTTTAGGTACGAAACCCTAAAAATTATACAGTAGAGGTGGTAAACGAGCTACTGTCTGCCCTCCTGATACTAAGCAGCTAATCATAGCCATGTTATACTAATAATACCAACTAGACATTATAAGCGCGTTGTTTTATCTACTACTGTCCTACTACCAAAACCACCATGTGGAGAGGCTTAAGTCCTGTAGTGGACTGCAAAAGGTATCATCAATTTATTGTGACCACTTTCCTTCACTATCCGATTAACATTTAGACACCAAAGAAGTTAATATACGATAGCGGGCATTGTAATAATAATAAAGCACCTACTACCAATCATCATTCTCAGAACGTTATTCCGGTAATATAGTAGTTTTGGTTGACTACTATTACCGTTTTCTACCAAAAACAATTTCTTCCAAAATTACCAACCCTACCATTTCTACAACTTGTGTCATTACTAACATTTCTAACAAAACTACATTTTTTACCAAATCTACCATTATCTCAAACCAACCATTGAGCCATAACAACTATTGCTACCACAACTACAATTTCCACCAAAACTACTATTCATAGATAAACAACCATATCTTCCAAAACTACCATTTTTTTCAAAGTAACCATGTTCTACCACAGATTCAGCAAATTTTTCTACCAAAGCTACAAGTTCTGCCAGTCACAATTTTCTACCAAATACTTAATTCCTATCAGTTTTAAATGATGATATTAGTACTCTATGTATATTATGCAATAGAACTTATGACGTGCAAATTTTATTTATGTTGACCTTTAATTTAAAATGTGTCATACAGTGCAGCAGTGTGATGAACAGTAAGACTTATGTAATAGCACTATAGTAATTATATTTGTACGCCGCGCGCCGGTGACGGCAAAATACTATGGACTTAAAAACAGTAAACAATTTTGTAAACTGTATTCCAACAAATAAACTATTATTTTCTATTCTGTAAATGTTTCACATTAATAAAAAAAGATGTCCGAAGGAACTTCATCGTGGGTACTGTGTTTCAAAAGAAATTTCAGAAACATTTTCATAATAGATGCCTAGACTTGACAGAATATTAGCTTTTTCACAGAGCGACTGACGTCTGACCTCTACAACCCGAAGGCGTAGACATATTTTATGCCTCAGACCAGATATTTGAGGGCACTGATTGCCCTAACGACTGTCAAAGATGATAACCGAAACCGATGGCTTTACGTGCTTTACGAGGTACGGAGGGATGTGATCTTTAGTGGCCGGTCATCCAATGTCCAGCAGTGGACGTTGTTTGGCTGATATGATGATAACATTTCATATCAGCCAAACGGCCCAAATTCATATAAGTACGCAGATATGGCGTGGCGTACATACGTAATGGAGCCACATAATATTCATATAAGCTATTGTGCATAAGATTATCAGTATCAGTTCATATTTAAAGCGGATTAATATAGTATGCTTTCGGATTTGACAATGCATGGACGTAATGAATATAAATTCATTGGATCATCCTATGTATGGAAAACTAAAATTTAAATAATTGTAATGTGAAACCATTAAGTATTGATTGACGGGTATATGTATGTCTTAAAGGAGCCAAATAAATATATAGATTATGGTATACAATGATGCATTAGATAGTAAGCTAAAATATTCAAACAAAAATACTCAAGTAACATAATCCTGGAGCCAACTAATATTGACCAGCAGATCTATATTATAAATTTTTGGATATAAAGTGAGCGGCCCGTGGCAAAGTGGCGACTGCTCTAATTGATCGATTCGCAAGGTTAAGCGCGTTCGTTACCGTCTGGTTTATAGATGGGTGACCAGCCACAAAAAGTCACATCCTCCGTGTCCTAAATTAAATGGTAATACATGTTATAGTAAGAAAACAGTCGCGTTGTGGAAAACTAATATACAAAAACTCCGAAGTAAAAAAAAACTGCTGGTAAAATGGACAAAGAAACCAAGTTAATGTAAGATATACCGCAAGTTATGAGAATTGATAAGAAAAACAGAATAATAATACATAAAAGTAACTAAGAACCAATGACTGCTCTCCGTGAAGAATACTGCGCTGCGATTGGCCCATTTGAATCGGATCAAGTAAATCTAAAATACCTAAAGTGTGGATTTGTATAAAAATGGCGTAATTATTATTAGCAACGACGTTGGCGTTAGTTGATCCGAAGGGAACCACATAAGAATTGGGCGCTCGCAATGGATCAAGAAATCATGGCCGGATCAACAAGTGAAAACGGATCAAACAAAAACTACTTATATGGCACGCTTGATCAACATTGTGATGAAGGGGATATATATATATATATATATATATATATATATATATATATATATATATATACTATGAGACAAAATGGCATGATTAGAACATAAATACTGGAAGATGGCCGTTAAATACTCAAGGGGGTAGGGGACGTAAGAATGGTATAGAGAGTTGTGAGAGCACGCAAACTACGGCGTTGACGAATGGGAAGCCATTTCGATTGAGAACGATAAGTGGATACATGGTCATACTTGCGTAGATTGAAAATGAATTGAATGCAATTATTCAGAAGTCGGTCAAGTTTATTGAGGAGATCTGCATTCAGGTCAAAGTAACATACATCACCATAGTCGATCAGAGGGAAAATTAAAGTTTGCACAAGCATTGTTTTAGTCTCGGGCGGGGGAAGATTTTTAGGCGGTAGAGAGCGCGTAGAGTGCCGGTAAGTTTCTGGCTCCCATGGTTAACTTGCGTTTGCCAATTTAGCGTGCTATCTATATGCAGCCCAAGATTCTTAACTGATGTATGCAGATTAACTGTAGTACCGCTAAAAGTGATAGCTGGCAAAGATGTGAAATCCAGTCTCTGTAAAATCTTTTGACTACCTATGGCAATAGCTTGAGTCTTACTAGGATTGACACCTAAGCCAAACTTGTCTACCATGGTTAAAACAATATATTGTAGCTTATTTTGAATTTATTCGGTTTCGATTTTGCTTCCATTATGAGAATAAATTTATATTTCTTTGAACAGGTTAACAACCTCTGTGTTTGTATTGTTAACAAGAATGTTAGATACGCTAATAATATAATTAAATTTACAAGATGTTTCTGTCGTTTCTTTCATGTAGTATACTAATTATTTTTACCTATTTGAAAATAGATGTGAGTTGAACATATTTTTATAATGTGTTCTGTTACTAAATAAAAAGAGTAGAATATAAATACATAGTAATTTATAAAAAAATGCTTACATATCTATGTCATTTGAGTTTCTTGCTCAAATTGTAGGCAAGGTCCTATTATTGAACTCTGATGCCAACAATTGGCACGCCTGTTCCTATAGACATCTAAAGAAATCAGCCCATGAAAGTTGAAACTTGAACAAAAGATCTGTTGAATATGTTGCTCATTGCTCTCCTAAAACTTCTGAAAACGAAAACAGTGTGCTCATAACCCAAAAGCTTATCCATTGTATAAAAGAAAGCACAAAGAGTCCATCACTGCATAGAATTTTACGGCGAAATTATTTCAAAGCAACCGGAGCACTGCTTTTCGTCAAGGCACGTTTCCAAACGTATATAAGAATAAAGTAGGTTGTTATTCCTCTGGCCTGACGCATAAACACAATTTTTGCATTAAACTTGAAAAAGATTTATCTTCTGACGCATTCGCGAACCAAAATGAACTGGAAAAAGCGATTCCTTGTAGCGGAAAGTCTTCGTTGGATGAAAAAATAAAGAATGTTGAATACATTTAAATATGAATGTAGTTTGTTCGGCGTATCGACGCCGAATGGTTGACGGACTGACGGTTACCATTTATCAGATTTTGTATGGAATATATTTTACGTGATTGGCCTGTGACTATTTTGTGAGTTTGATATATTCAAAGTACGGTGGCATCTTTGATTATACGGAGTAGTATGGAATAGTCAACAGTGTATTCGCGCTTTTGAAGGTATTACTACACTAACATCGTGTTTTAGATTCTTGAATTAATATTTCTTGTATCATGCGCAGCAAAAACAGCTTTATCCTTTAAAATAATGTATGTTTACTGGGTGCGCCAAAGTTCACCTAAATTTTCAACACCGATAATTGGAAATCCGAAAATGTTCTTCCTAAAATTTTTCGTCCTAACAATCACAATTCCTAACTATTCTGTCTCTAATGTTCATAACTCCGTAGCATTCAACTTCATAATGTCAGTAGCAATAAACATCTATTATACTTTTATTTGTTTTCCTATATTTCCTCACCATAACCATCTTTTACACTATTATTCAAAGTCATATCTTTTTATTCATAATAATCAGTATTACACATTAACTTTGCGTAACTTTATTTTCACATAACATGTTTAACTTATAAGAATAATAGTACCGTGGTACAAATACACAATAGTACAATGGTCAAGTTCCAGAAACAAATCGGTCGTATTAATAAATTGGTTTAGGTTAGGTTAGAACTGTGACCACAACGCACGAGCCGAGCGAGCGAAGCGAGCGTGCCGCGGCAGCAGCCGGCGAAGTGCCAGAACCGAATCGATCCTATAGTTATTGGTTTAGGTACGGTTAAAACTACGGCATAAACTCCCAGGCCATAAACATCTCATTAACTCTCGTAAATGAGTCGTGTTTTACGAATTTCGGTTGGTGTTGTAGCCTTGGGGGCGCTACGGTGCGAGGACTTATAAACGTATAAAACATCTAAATATAAGGCTAAAAGTGTCTTGGTAAAAGTGTCATATATTTTTTATTACACTTGGTAAATGTTTCTTTCTGAGTATGAGTTAAAATATTATGGTAATTATGTTTAGGGATAAAAGCGTTATGATAAAAAAGAGTAGCAGTTTAAATATATTTACATTAATGATGTTATTAATTACAATTTTCGGAAACATGAGTGTTATGAACATCGCCGGTTGCACTACAAATAGTATGAATGAAAACTTTAGGATGAAAAATTTTAGGAAGAGTGATCATTCGGATTACTAATCGTTAGGAAGAACAATTTCGGGTAAAGGACTTTAGGTGAGCCAATATGGACCCATGTTTACTTAATGGTAGGTGCGAAAATGCTAAAGTTGAGACAGAATATCGGGGCTGAATTAACTATGGAAAACGACTATTAATAAAATCGTACATATAAAAATAGCTTTCCCTGGTACGCAGTACTTCATTGTCCAATATTTTTGGTTATCCAAGGAAAATATGGAAGCAGTTAAAATCATAATTGATCAGGTTATTGACACACCTGGACCACTCGATCAATCACAGAAAATAGAAGGTGATCAATCAATGTTAAACACGGCAGTTTTCTTACACAGAGCTCAGGTAAGGAAGAAGGCTGCAATAAAAATAAACTTTTCGGAGTATCCCCTTATCGCTGTCAGATCAACAAAGCTTTTCTTTAGGTACGGTTTTTCGGTACTAATGTATAAAAAATTACTCAAAGTTAGTGTCACTAGTCGGCAGCATTGCGCTGGCAATTTAGCGAAAATGACGCTTTATTTTTTCAAATCCGGTAAGCAACCAATTTCGCTTTGTAGTCATCTGACTTATAATAACTTTTATACAGATACCTGCTCGTAAACTTAACTTGATATAGGCGTAATGATAAACTTTGTATGTAGCTTAAATACTGTATCTGACTTATATTAATAATTATTTATAGTTTCAAAGTAAACAAATGATGATGATGGAGTTTGACGCCGTTTCGCAATTATGTCTAGCGTAGCTCGTACAACTTTGAACGGGATATGGTATGTAACTAGTTTTGTACACATTTATTCTTAACTGTACGATGAATATTCCTCGAATTACAAAACCTAGTAGATCCACGTGGACTACTTCGTAGAAGCTTCTATTTCTATCCTAAGAAAAACTTCATCGATCCTCAGCTGAGATTCTTTGAAGTTGTTTCTGAATAATATTGTTGGTTAGACTAGAATACGGCGTCCAATATATTATGATCCCTTCACAACTCGTAGAATAGTGTGTTTGTAAAGATCTCAACATTATTTGTTTATTTTGAATAATGTTTTTGAAGTCATTTACGATGCAGGATTTATGGCAAGTATGCTGCATGCATGCTGTCTGGAAAAGTAAACCATACATCTACTAAAACCAAATAGCAATAGCATTATCTATATGTTCCTACTTTTATTTGTTCACTACCAATCCTGCTCAACGAAAATAAGAAACAATAGTTCCCAGCCCAAAATAGAATAAAGGATAAAGCATCGACATGCGCTCTATTCGACAACAACTTGTGCACATTAGTGATCTTAGAGGGCAGATTAGTGGTGTTTGCAGGCACTACGTAAAAGGATTCAGTCTTTTATCCCGATATTAACGTACTGACGTTGATATTTATAGAATGAATGGATTATTTGATTTTAGAACCAGATATGTGTAAAAGCTATCTTAAAAAACATAGAATAATTTAAAAAAATGTGACGTCACGTCGCGCCCCTGCGCCGCGAGCCTCGCTACAAGTGACGCACAGCAGTGGGCCGCTCCCTCGCCCCCCTCCTCCTCGCCGGCCTTATAAATACCGGGGACACACGAGGCTTCGCCCTTTTGCTCCGGCCAACACCACCGAGTTGAGTACATCATCCGAAGACCTGTGAAGTGCCAACGTCCCCCACGCCCTGGATAATTGTCTCATCTGCTAATTTTAAGTGTTAGCTCTTTTTGTATCGAATCGAATTACTAGAATTATAACGCGAGTTTAAACTTTCCTGGTGATATTTTTTTATTTATTTCCCGTAAGTCAACCTAATTATCTCTCCTTAATTGCTCGGCGACTGATCGATCCCGGCTACCACGTGGAAATCAATCACTCGTGCGACATTGGCGCCCAATAGAATTTTTAATTATATTTTTAAAACGTAAGTTGGCACTTTACAGGTGAGTGAAATAATTTCTTTTTTCTCTTGTATATTTTTCTCCTGTGTGTGCATATATTCTGGTGTGGTGAATTGCGTACAGGTACAGTTTCTATCTATTTTGGTTGGCCATAAGCAATTTAACTGTGTAAATAACATAACGGTGATTTAATTAACGTCGGTCTAAAATCACGTTCCACCGCGGGCAGCGTGTCGAGCCGCCAACCGGTTCTAACCGCTTAGCCGTTGAACTAACGAGCCTCGTGTTCGCGAAAAAATATTGTGATTCAACCTTTGAGTGACCTTTAAGAATTTTTTTCTTCCTTTACCAATCATCACACCATTGTATAATTTAGTGTACTTCAGTTTTTTTTAGCACGGTATTCGATTTTCTGGCGATATTTAATTTTTTTTTTCTAGTGCCGGCGTAAATACTTAGATTTTCTATTATTGTTTTGTAATAATGGCTTACATTATAAATTTATCATTATTAACTAAAGCGGAATTAGAATATGAGACCACAATACGCGGCGTTTCAAAGCCTGACGATCCCCGCAAACAAATCGCAAAACTTTCAGTTAAAACTCCCTCAGAGGATATATTATCTTCAGCCTTCCCACCAGAGGAGGATGTGGCAGAAGTGGAAAAGTCGTTATTAAGATCAAATAAACACTTATCTATATTGGAAGCAAACTATACTTCCGAGCTTCAACAGAAGGTCGAAACCGTGCTACACCATTGTTTTCATCGACTGAATAGGGTGGATACCGGCAGTCTTGATATTAAAAAAATTGAGTCCGTGTGGAATAAATTTAATGACTTATATGCGAAATTACAATTACTCACGAGCCGTTATTCGCGGTCGGATTGCTCAGTGGCAGAGGGAAACACTTCCTATAATTACGACCGTAAGCTTTTCTCGGAATTAGGTAAATTCAAATTTAACGGTAAATCATGTGTAAGATCCTTTATTGAAAAAATTGATGAATTTATGTCCTGTAGATCTATTCCTCACGACAAGATGTTGTTCGAAGTTTGTCGTCTTTTCGAAAATTACCAAAGTCGCAGTAAGCAATTTTCTGAACCCCCTAAAGTTTCAAAGAATACTGTAGCACCCGATCTAGCGTATAATTATCCGTTTTCTAATTTTTCTTCAAACAAAAATGTTTACAATCATAATCACTTCAATAAATATAACTCTGTCGCTGATACATCGAGATACAAGTCTGTACCACAAGTTAACGCCGTATCGAGTACTTCTAATATAAATAAATTTTTTTGCGAGCGTTGTAGATGCAATTCGCACTCATTACGTAATTGCCGTCAGCCACACTACCTAATCTGTTTTAAGTGCGGCACAAAGGGTTTCAAGGTGTCAGACTGCCCCAATTGTAAATCTAAGTCGACCCCTACAGTTTCAAAAAACTAGTTAACAAGGATTGTGGAAAATCAAATTATACAACTAATTGTAATAAAACAGAGTGGAATAATTGGTTGGACTTTTTAAAAAAATTCTTTAGTAGCTATCATATATCCTCAATCCGTAATTCAAAAGTAGAATATTTACCTTACGTTACCCTAAAATTAAACGGAATACCTACCACTGGTCTTTTAGATTCTGGATCTTGCGTTACAATTTTAGGTAATAATTTGCATAACTTATTTTTGAAAGACGATGTTTTGGATAAATCGAAACCTTTAAGGTTAATAACAGCTGGCGGCGAACGATTTGAGTCTTTGGGATCGGTGTTTCTACCCTTTGAGTTTCAGGATAAATTGATTAACTTAGAAGTTCATGTTGTACCTGGGATTCAAAATTCCCTTATCCTTGGCATGGATTTTTGGCGAAGTTTTGGCCTATTTCCTAACAAATTAGAGTCTGTTTTGATTGTGAACAAGTCTGACGCTCAAGTAATGGAGTTGCAGGCAGTTCCCCCTACACATCTTGTATCTTATGATCATCTTACAGTCGACCAGAGAGCTACCGCTGACAACATTATTTCTAAATTTACCGATATTTCATACGAGAAGCGGGGTCTCGGTTGCACAAATATTGTTTCCCATTCAATTGATACAGGTGATTGCCCCCCTATTCAGCAAAGATTTTATCGCATGTCTCCCGATAAACAAAGAATTTTAATTAAGCATCTTGACGACATGCTCTCAGAGGATGTTGTTGAACGATCTGAAAGCCCGTGGTCAAACCCGCTCATTTTGACTCCTAAGAAGAATGGTAAACTGCGTTTCTGTTTGGACAGTCGTAAATTAAATTCCGTTACAAAAAAAGAGGCTTATAGCTTGCCTTATATTTCGGAAATTTTAGATAATCTGAGAGATGCTAAATACTTGTCTAGTTTAGACTTGTCTAAATCTTTTTGGCAAACATTAATTTAAGAAGAGGACCGTTGCAAAACAGCCTTTTATATTCCTACGCGTAGCACATTTCAATTCAAAAGAATGCCCTTCGGTCTTACGAATGCGCCAGCTACTCAACAACGATTAGTTGATAATTTATTTTATGGTCCAGAATTTGAAAATAAGGTTTTCTGTTTTATCGATGACATAATCTGTATCACGTCCAGCTTCAACGAGCATATTACTCTTTTATTACGCATTCTTGATAAACTAAAAAGCGCTAATTTAACAAATAATCTCGAAAAATGTCAATTTTTTAGAGATAAACTAAAATATTTAGGCTATGTTGTCGACTCTAGTGGATTGCATCTCGATCCGGATAAAGTAAATTCAATGAAAAATTATCCCACTCCTTCGAATAGAAAAGAAGTACGTCGTTTTTTAGGCGCAGCCTCGTGGTACAGGCGTTTTATACCGAATGTTAGCTCTATTGCTGCACCCTTAAATAAGTTAACATCTCAAAGTAAAAACGCACCTCCATTCTGTTGGACGACAAAGGCTAATGAGGCGTTTAATAACCTAAAGAATTGTTTGATTTCCTCCTCGGTGTTGGCTTGTCCTGACTACTCGCAACCTTTTGAAATACACTCAGATGCTAGCGATTTTGGACTTGGCGCGATCCTCTGTCACAGGTTAAATGGTGAGGAAAGAGTCATAGCGTACTATAGCAAATCACTCACTAAGCAAGAAAAAAATTACAGTGCCACAGAGCGCGAAGCCCTGGCTGTTCTATCTGCTATAGAACACTGGCGTTGTTATGTTGAAAATGGTAAAAAGTTTATTGTTTACACAGATCACGCTGCTTTGAAATGGTTCTTGACCTTAAATAACCCTACTGGCCGGTTAGCCAGATGGGGAGTTCGCTTATCTTCCTATAATTTCGAAATACGTCATCGTCGGGGTACCGATAACGTTTTACCTGATTTTCTGTCTCGCTCTTTACCCGTTTCTGCTATTGCTAATGATATAAATATAGATATTAATTCTAATCAGAATTTACCAGTTTCTACTAATGATCCTTGGTATTTAAATATCTATAAAGGCTGTTTAAGTTCTCCGACTTCCTTTGTTAACTATCAAGTAATAAACAATAAATTGTATTGTTTTAAAAAAACATAAAACCCTCTCACTAGAGAATTTCAATGGAAAGAGGTTATTCCGTCTGATCAAAGAAATGACATTCTAAGGGAGAATCATTCTTCGCCCACTGCTGGACATCTGGGTATTTTTAAGACATACAAACGTCTCGCACTTAATTACTTTTGGCCTGGTATGTACACTGATGTTGTCAAGTTCGTCAGTTCATGTGAACCTTGTATCACCCATAAACACCAAAATCACCCAAATTTAGGTCTAATGGGAAAACCCAAATCATGTCAAAAGCCCTTTCAGACGATTAGTATTGATTTGATTGGTCCATTGCCTCCCAGCAGGAAACAAAACACTTTTATATTTGTGGTCAGTTGTTGTTTCTCTAAATATTGTCTACTTTTCCCCATTAAACGGGCAACTGCAGAAGTGATAACAAAAATTCTTGAGGAAAATGTATTTTTGGTGCATGGAATTCCATCTACTATTGTTTTGGATAACGGTAAACAATTTATTAGCGCAACCTTTAAAAGTATGTTGTCAAAATATAAAATTCCAAATTTGCATTTTACACCGTTGTATACTCCCCACGTTAACTCAGTTGAACGTTACAACAAAACCATTATGAGAGCTATTTCAACTTTCATAGAATCTGATCATCGAATCTGGGACACTCTAATCACTAAAGTTCAATTCGCCCTTAACTGCGCAGTTAGTGAGGTTACTGGTTATTCTCCTAATTTCCTTGTTTTTGGTAGGGAGGTCATAACCTGTGGTTCTCAGTATATTGACAAGGAATTTAATTCCGATATGGTGCTTGAACCACGGGACGGCTATGCCGAAACTTTAGGCTACTTATCTTCTATTTTCGAGAAGGTACATTCAGCTCTGTTGTCGGCCCACCAACGAAATTGTTCATCTTATAATCTTCGCCGTAAACAGGCAGAATTCAATATCGGTGATATAGTTTGGCGCAGAACGTTTCTACTTAGTGACAAGGATAAATACTTTAGCAAGAAATTGGCGCCTAAAGGGTCGCGGTCAAAATGGGCGTAAAACCAACAGCTTTAAAATATATTTTATGTGAATGCTAATGACCATTACTTAATTTTATACTATGACGGCAATCACCCAAACAACCAGTGAGCAGAGATATTCAGTGATGTTCAAATGTATTTTTTATAGAATCCAAAACAATCGCTAATACAACGGAGATAACACGACACGATGTTGTGCAGAGCTAGGCCAATTAAACCAATCTATTGGTTGGTAACCTAACGGAATTACTACATTCCATCCCTTTCTAACTTCTTTCTTACTCAGGCGCCGACCAAAAAACAAGCGTGCGGGCAGGCAGGGCAATGCGCGTCAGTCGTTATTCATATTTAATTGAATTATATAGAGAGGAGTCATTAGATGATTTAAGGCGAGGACATATGTGAATTGGGCGTCATTAGGGGTAAATTAAAATCGTTTTTCTCCGTAATTGCTACAGAAAAAAAAACCAAAAAAATAAGTCTTAATCTAAATTATATAAAGCATTTTCTCTTCGGTACCAAATCCTTAAAAAGTATTTTAAATATCTGAATAAAATATGCAAAGTAACCTCTGTTTTTGTAGTTATTACCTTTTTCTCCTAATCTATCAATCATAACATTGTTTAAATTGAATCAGCCTCTTATATACACACATCAACAAAGTCTAGGGATATCTTAATCCTAAATTATTTACGAGTTTATAGTTTAGAACCTTGTTAGTTTCCACAAAAAGTTTATATACAGATTAAAACCTCTTTTATTCTTTTTTCAAAATTTGAACATGGAAAGAAAAAAAACAAAATAATAAACAAAATATGGCGGCAAATTTGCTAGTAATTCGTTACATTAAAGAAAGTTAAAACTGTTTTATTATAATTATTAATGAAAAGGGTTTTTAATTGTTTTTCTTTTTTAATTTAACGTGACGTACGAACTTTAAAAGTCATGTCACGTCGTCATTTGAGTCGAGATGAAATGTTACGAGCCGTGGGCATGTTAGAAAATGGTGCAATTCAGCGCGTCGTTGCTGAGGCCCTACATACCAGTCAAAATGTGATATCAAGGTTGTGGTCACGTTATCGCAGTACTGGAGATGTGGCCGAACAGCACACAGGTAGATATCGTGTTACTACGCAGAGACAGGATCGATTTCTCCAAATGACCGCCAGAAGACAACCCAATATCACAGCGCTGCAACTAGTGCAAAGGCTCCAGGAGGACCACCAGCTGCTGGTAAGCGACCAAACCGTGCGAAGAAGGTTACATGAAGTTGATCTTCATGCTCGAAGACCATTGCGTGTTCCAGCATTGCGACGTGGCAATCGCGGTCGGCGGCTTTCGTGGGCTCGGGAGCATTTACCATGGAGTGACGAACAATGGTCTTTGCTGCTGTTCACCGATGAGTCCCGGTTTGGGTTTCACCCGGATTCACGAAGAACACGCGTTTGGAGAGCTCCAGGGAGAGTTAGCCGTCTACGGCACCCTCAGAAGGTCCACCCATACCAAGGCGGGATAATCATGGTGTGGGCAGGAATTCGTCTTGGCGGACGAACCCAACTCGTTTGGATCCAAGGCAGCATGACTGCACAAAAATACCACGAGGAGGTAGTAGAGCCCGTTATTGTCCCACACAGAACTCAAATAGGCCATGAATTTCTACTCATGCACGATAATGCTCCTTGCCATACGGCGCGGCTGGTATCGACCGCTCTCCGAGAGCACGATATTCAAGTTTTGGATTGGCCTGCACAGTCGCCCGACTTAAATCCTATCGAGCATGCCTGGGACATGTTACAACGAAAAGCTTTGAGAGATTTTTCACCAAATTTGACGACTGAACAACAACTTTACGAACACTTGCAAAGGACATGGGACCTCATACCGCAGCAAGACATTGACAATTTAATTTTAAGTATTAACAATCGATGTCGATGTGTAATCAATGTAAGAGGTGGCAACACTGATTATTAATGATTAGATTTTACAAGATTTTTTCCATTTTTATTAAAATTAATAGTTTTTTAAGAAGAAATGTTTGTTGTTATCATACTAATTTTCCATGATGATTAAAAAAAATATTTTTTTTATTTAAAACAAAAAAAAAACACGAAATGTTTTTTATTTTTATTAAAGACCTTAAAATAATTTATGATTCTTCTATTTACTGTATCAGAAAATTCTTCATAGATTTTTAGATATTTGATGAAATATAAAATATCCCTAGACTTTGTTGATGTGTGTATTAGAACACCAAGGGAACCTTCAGCTTATTTTTGCAAATAACTTTACTTATTATTTTCTAAGGATTTTTTACGTCACCGATACTCGCAAATCGCGTATGGACAATTAACCAGTAGTACGAGCAAGGTCAACGGCGTATATCCACCTCTTGTGGGTTCTTCGAATTAAAAGTCAACAGTCGCGGCATGTCAGATCGCGCACATATAATACTTACATTTTGATCGATAGGGACCAAATCGGTAGAAATGCGATAGTTGAGCATTACTGTACTTGCTTAACAGGCAGAAGAACAGTAGGAAGTTGTGCCCACATAGTTTCAGTTTTGTGGTTTTAAGGGTTAGGACGGCACGAGACTTTCATTGCACCCGCAGAACATTTATTAGATGTTATAGTTGATGATAACCATTGATATTTACATAAAAGGTATCAATATATAGTAGTTTTTAACAAATATGTGTGTTTTATTTAACCAATCTTTGGGATTTTTTTGCAGTGATACCCGGTCGATATTGGGATTAACAAGTATATAGGGGGTATTTAGAAGTACAATAAAGTAAATTACAACACATTTTATTTCTGTTGGCTTTACGCCCAACTCTCATACAAAAATGCCCATGATCCTTTATTAAATGTAAGATTGCCTCAAAAAAATCACCTCTCGTATACAAACTTAACGACATGGCTGGAAAACCTTTAGGCGAATGGCACATCAAAGATTTAAAGTTGATTAATTACAAAGAATAATAAAAGTATAAAAACAACAATGTAAGACGCATATCTATACAAAGTTATAATTACCTACATAATTATTTGTGAAGGCCAACAATGGTTCTTTTGTTTTCGAGTCGAAGCTCACAAGATAATGCATTGTGTTGTGTTAATGATTTATGTAAACATGCTAACATAAAATGAATAAATGTTTCAGTTATAAATTGTAATAAAGTTTATTACATGTAATATTGTTACAAAGAATCTGTTGTTTATCTAACTATCAGTTATGGCTCAGTGGTTAAAAAGTTGTTGTCGGATCGGTCCGTGGTTCGATTCTCGCATGTGTATTTTCTTTCCGAAAATCTATTTGTTGAAATGCATCTTGATTGGCGTATTGTTTTTCGCCGTGCCTTGTTCTGAAGTTCTGTTGTTATTCTTAATTCTGTATAAATTCCATAATCAAATTGTTATTATAGGTACTTTATAAACGATCATGGTGATTAACCGTGCGTCGCGAGCTCGGAACAGTCGAATAGTACCTACCATTTAGATCGTACCTACCTAGTTGTCGTTATGACGCACGCGCGTTCACTCAGCGACGCGCCGATAAATAAATGCCTAACTAATGATTCACCATTGTTTACATTCAAAAGGTGTTTACTGGTCGTGTTGTAGTTATTAATTAGAGCAAAATATTTATTAATTTCTTTCCTTTGACATTGAGCGGTCCGGTCGTGTCTGCGGCTTATATTATTTTTGTTCATCTTTACGAAAAATCTGTTGTTATACCTAATATATTCATAAAGTTTACTTATCTAGTGGCAAAGGCCGAACCCAAGATTTATAAGTCGTAGGGCTAGATCAAGTTTCTTATATCTACAAATCATTATTACCTAATAATTACCCTAAGCGCTTCTCCATAGATTGTTATCTTTAATATTAGGCTATTACACTGGCCTCGGCATTTACATGTAGGTATGTGTGATGAATTATGAATGATAAATGTTTATGTTCAAATTCAGACTGCCGTTATAATTGTCTCATCTGCTAATTTTAAGTGTCAGCTCTTTTTGTATCGAATCGAATAACTAGAATTACAACGCGAGTTTAAACTTTCCTGGTGATATTTTTTTATTTATTTCCCGTAAGTCAACCTAATTATCTCTCCTTAATTGCTCGGCGAGTGATCGATCCCGGCTACCACGTGGAAATCAATCACTCGTGCGACAAAAATTATAAGAAATATGTATCTATAGGTCATAGTCTAATGGCGCTGATACACCTGAGCATTCACTTGTAACAAAACAGCGAGCATTCGCCGTTTCCTGTTTTGTCGAACCGAACATTTTTACGATCATTCTAGCGAACATTCTAAATTCAAATAGTCCGTAGAATATAGAAAAAATATAGAAATCGCACTACAACAGCAGTTTTACGCAATAACATGTTTACTTCAGTTTCACTTGACTTGACATGAATTATTTCTAGAGTAAGAATAAGATACATAAACAAACGACGTTTCTAAATTATAAAATGCAGATTTTAATTTAAACAGGTTTAATCAATCACACAAGTGTCTGTTCCTCCGTACAAATGTATTTATCGATATTGAGAGTTTATCAACATTCTATTGGAATGAATTCTGAGTAAACCAAATCTAAGGATGTATTGTAAACATTATCGACATTTTATCGATATTTATTCTGAGTAATTCCATCACTAGTCAAGTTAAAATTAGTGACAAACTACGAAGTTTCTTCCCTAGATTAAAATCATAAGTCAAAGTGAAGTAAATATATTAGCTTTAACTGCCATTGTAGTGCGAATTCTATGTATTATCTATATTCTAAGACTCACCCGAATATTTGTGAGAATGCTCTCTAAAACACACTCATTTGTTTTGTAACATTCGCGAGAATGCTTATTACAGTTGAATGCTCAAGGGTATCAGCGCCATAAGACGTAGATTTACAGCTCCTTTATCCTTAGGTAATTAAGATCACAAGGCTAATGAACCTAATAGACTTACAGCATTATACTCCTTACAAAGTATGACATTACAGGGATTCCTAAAAACACAAATTATTTATTAGAGCAAAATTTCCTTTTATGAGAAAATTATTATCTTAACAAGCCCTCATGAGCCGTGGTTAGCTTTAGTTGTGCCCCTACATTTGCATTGGATATCTTTTTCCCCTTAGCCTCGTGTTTTTCTCAATTATATAATTACGTGATGCTAATTTTAGTTCGTCCTACTCAAAATAATTGTCGTTCGTCCAAATTCGCCCATATCACTTGGTGGTACGCGTATGTATTTAAAAAATAATCTACTTATTAAAATTTGTTTTACGTCATAAATAGGCCGGCTCTATCCTATCCAATTATATCCCAGGCAAGCTTTCAAAGGTAATTGAAATAATATTCTTTCGAGGTTTTTCTTATTTAGCTTTTTACCGCGCTGCTGTCAAGTAAGCTGTTCTCATCCGCGTATTATCCTGCATTTCCATTTTAAAGCGAAACACGAAGCGGAGATATAAGTGGGGATTTTATGAAATTTTCTTCAAAAGGTATCTTAAACACCACCCGCCACATAAACACATCGTGCTGGCTGTAATTAAAATAGTTTTTTTCGTAGACTATATTACCACGCAAAGAGGTTTGTCGCAGAAAAACCGTGGCATAAAATACAAATAGAAAATTCTACCATACCGTAAACTCTTCATATTCTTATTGGTCAAAAAATTTCTTTGCTGTGAAGTATATTTTTGCTGAAGAGTCAAAAAATATTTCCTACGTCAAGAATACTGGCTGGAATTTTTCAGTCTGTTTTACCTTTCTTTGTTTTATTTTTTAGTGATGGGATGTAGACTTCTCAGAGGCTTTCGCCATTTACATAATTTTGAATCCCTTATTGGGTTATATGGATGGAATAAACTTTAGCCTGCAAGTGATTTACAACCACTAAACAAAAAACCTTGCAAATGTTTACAACAGAAACAACCACGCTGTAACGTTAACTTATCTATTACTACATTCGGTATTAACCATGTGTATCGAAGTCACTTTTTATGGAGGACGCAGTAAATCAAAGTGTCCCGTTTTTATCTAAAAAAATATATATTATCTCGATACAGGAGGAAATAAAGAGGGAATTCTCCCAGAAAATTCATTCAGCAAGATAAACTGGGCGTCATAGTCCATTATCATGACTGTATTTATTAGTTATCGTCTCGACAGATGCACGTATAAGTACGTACTTAGATGTTAAAACTTCGTAAATAAGGAAGGTACGGGACAGGACGAAGGTTGATACAGCTTTTTATTAGATAAAAATAAGAAACTGTAACAAATTAAAAAAAAGTGGAGATGTAATTAGCTTTGTTATCCTGTAATCAATTTTTTTCTTTATCATAAGCAATGTCTAGACATTGCTTATGATCCTGATCCGTTGATGCCCTTAGAGTAACGGAAAGGTATGATTATTGCATCCATTCAATCTCATGAATGAAATGAATATTGTAGTTAGGTTTACTTCATTTTATGTATGTATACTATAATATAGAATGGTTTGTACTTACGCAACTAATATCGTAGTTTGTAACAGAGTTTAATGTATGAAGATGACAACATAGGTTACGAATTTTATTCAACTACATTCCTCAAGAGAAAATATGAATAAAAGTCTCAGTTGAGTTAAATACCTAATGATAGGTAAATACGTAAAATGCATTTACGATACAAATTAACTTATAACAGGGTTTCTGAAATTTCATTTCAAAGCTTATTAGGCGTAGGCGTCGGTCTTTATCCAAATATAAAAAGAGCTTAGTTAAACGACAATAAACGTTATTTTGATCTAAGAGTGAATAGAGTGAATGGAGCTCTGAAGGCGTTTATGAATAGCCAAAACGTGTCCAAAAAGGCACGTTTGGCTGTGCATAGAGGTGTATTAGTGCCTATCCTTATGTACGGTAGTGAAAGTTGGATATGGCAGAAGAGATTTGAAAGTAGAATAAATGCTGTAGAAATGAGAGCACTGAGAAGTATGTGTGGTGTATCTTTGACCGACAGAATAAAGAATTGTGTGATAGGAGAGTGTGAGGGGCAAAAAAAGATGTAGTGACAAGCATTGAGAATGGCAAGTTAGACGATAGACTGACAAAGAAGATATATAAAGCAAGTGTGAATCGGACAGGACAAAGGGGAAGACCTAGGCGTGGGACGTTCTCTGACCAGATTGGAGACATCCTGAAAAAAGGACAGGTCACAAGTACCCTTAACAGAAGAGCATGCATGAGAAACTTGATGGGAGTGAATGAAGTAAGAGAGGTATGTCAGGATCGTTGCAAATGGCGTTCCGTAGTCTCTGCCTACCCCTCCGGGAAACAGGCGTGAGTCTATGTATGTATGTAGTTTTAATTTCTATTAATCAAATATTAGCTTAACATGCGGCTTCGCCATCGAAGTATTTGTCTTCCTATTATATTCATGTTTTTATGACCGTCTCTTACACTAACAAGTCTCTTGTGTAATAAAAAATACTTCGAACAAAAAAAACGAATGTGCGAAATAGATACGATTTGAAGAGCGCTAAGTTACTTGAGTATGGTTCCCAGAGGGGATGTGTTGAGCCTAATTGTTGAGATAACCAACACATTTCAAGCACTGAGCCTTAAGCTTGGCGGAAATAAGGGAAATTCTTGAATTCTCTGTTACTTTTTTTATGAAATCACCCCATTTTTTTGTGTAAATTGAGTGTTGGAAGTAAGAGTTGAGAATTTAGGTTTACTATCAAAACTGAAAGGAATGTTTTCGTCAAGAATAGTTTTATATTTTAGTTACACACTATAAGTGCGAGCAGCAAGTGGTGCGAATCGACCCGTGAGGAAGTGATTGGCTTTTCGAAGGTATATAAGTTTAAATTGGCAACAATATACCTGGTAACGGAGATAATTATTAATAATAGACTCATTTTATAATGGCAGTTTTAATCGGGTGCCGAAACATGACTTTGAGCCTAAGGGCCGCTTACTGATCTTATCAAGACTGTTATTCAGATAACTACCATCCATATATCAGTTGACATATGATTTGATTATCTATCATCATGATAGATATGCTTTTTTATTTTAAATAAATCCTATCAATTCATGCAATATATATGAAGTCACTAAAGGTGGCTGACTGCCTAACATGTTCCCTTAAATCACGAGACAGAAAGAGAATTACACAAGCAACTTACCTAAGACAATCTGCATGACAGTCCATTGGTTTCCACACTCTCGCTACTCGGAAATGGGTTAAATACCGTCTAGCATGAACCTCAATTTTCAAACTCTAGCTTTAAGTAAACTCAAACCATAGTTTTGAGAATTTTAAAGCGTCTTTCACTAATTACCATCTAAGGAAAGTTTCTGACAATAATATAATTTATTGAGGTTGCCCGCAGCTACACCCGCACATTTTATTCCAATTTGACGGTTTCTTCCTGACCTCGTAGGAAATCCGAGAATATTTTTTTGCCTCGTTGGTCTCGCGGCATAGATTTGCGTTCGTATTTGGGTTCGATCCCCGGGTCGAGTAAAGGGTTATTGGGTTTTTCCGTTAGCAAATTCTCAGTAGCAGGACGGAGTCTGGTAATGTGCCCGGTACGGCAATAGGCTCGCCCCCTATTACGTGGGACTAAAACAAATCTGGCGAAAAGTGCGTGTAGCAATATACCCCTTCGGGGATATAGGCGTCAGACTATGTATGTATGTATTTTCTATCTGCAAGCCTCCAGTCTTCATGAAACATACTTATCAAGTTTCAGCTTCACTCAGTTATTTTAGCTGTGCGTTGTCTGTCATTCAGTTTGTGACGTTTAGAATTTTATTTAATCAGATTTGCAATGATATTCATATAAGTACATATCGTATTTAAATGCATCCAGACTTATTTATAATTGGTATTACTCAAAAATTACTTTACAAGTTATTATCTAAAATAACAAAATCCTATTTTGATCTCAGCATACATTCTCAAGTCTGTTTATAATAAATATTCATAACTCCATCCTCCATCATCCATCTCTCTTCAACTCGATATTGTAAGAAAATATTTATTTTCGCCTCGAAATTTCTTTAAGTTTACCCGTTTGACCTGTTCTATCGTGCTTAACCCTCAGGGGTAATTAATTAAAAACAACGGCATTCGGTTTCTTTGTGGAGTTCGTATTCAGTACGCGACCGAATTAATTACCTTATGCTCTTTCATTATGTGGGTAATACTAAGAGAGTTTGAGGGTTCCAATGACATGAGTTGAGGTATCGTGTGGAGAGGGCTTGTTAATGCAAGGAAACTTAGTTTTTATTGACATGCGTGCCAATTTCACTTAATTTTTTTTTTACCTCATCAGTCAAGTTAAAACTTAAATGATTTCGGTGGGAACGCGATAAAATATTATATTAACCGCAATTCTCATGGCCTCATGGCTACAAAACGTCGACGCACACCGCGGAGGTTTTAGAAGGCAGGACAAAATCACACACACCACTTCTGTCTGTCCCAGCGTTTGCGAATCCATAGTGAAGTCTCAAAAAGTTATTTTTATTCTTCTGAAGGCAGAAAGAAGAATACTAAGAAATTGAGCAAAAACTTGCAATCACAGCTCAAACCTAAATAGTTAAGTCACAATCGTGATAGTATCAGTATTACGAGAGAAGGTATATAAACGAACAACAATCATCTTCATTATTTATCTAGCTCTATTGCGCTCCTGGCATACAAGCCTGTTGGCTCATTGCCGAGATACTCCTACAGCCCTGGTGCAATTATCAGCACTGGCCTGAGATTTATTAAGCCTTTTTAACGTCTGTTCGGTAGTCTGTTTGGCCGAGTGGAAATAATAAATACTGCCTTACCACCGTACAATTTCGCAGTAAATACGCCGTCTATGGGTTATTTAAACAGCTAATAAATAGAACTTAGGTCCGGTTTAGGAGGTTTTCTTATAGAACAAACAATTCTGGATTATTGTCTTCATTGATCGAACTCCCTGTTTGTCAGATTTAGTAGCAACTAACATTGTAAAACTCAATGAATTTAAGTGTCATTACTGGAGCGAAGGAAAGCAGGCAAGCTTTTTAAATACTGTTTTTTCAATTATATGTTAGGAGGCAAACAAACAGAAAGATTGCCATGTGATTCCCGCTGCTCAAGTGTGTTGCTGACCTTGGGAAGAGAAGTGAGATAGGAAAAGAATATGTGGCGTCCGGCACTTTCACTTACAGCACCACACGCAAACAGTGTAGACACTCTGTGAGAAGTTTGTTCGTACTAGAACGAGCCGGCCCATTCATGCAGAAATCAGCATGGCTTCACTACCTACAAAAATAAACTATTATCGTATGCTTGCAGACAATCTTAAATTGCTGTCAGGCATTTCCAGTCAAGCAGATTTGACCACGATTTTTAAAAGGATTTGTTATGCATATACGCTGATTTCAACCGACTTCAAGAAAAGGATGAGGTTCTTAACTCGGTTGCAATTTTAATGTTTTTTACCTCATTATCGTCCTCCTAGCGTTATGCCAGTTAGAACACGGGGTCCACTTTCTAGCCTAACCGGAATTGACTGAATATTAGCTTTTCTACATAGCGGTTGCCTATCTGATCCTCGCAACCCATAGCTACATTCTATGGTTTAGACTAGTAACAGTTTATTCATAGAGATTCATAGGTACTGACTCCCAAAAACCACATCTAGGACCGACTACAATTCAATACACATTTAACTCCAAAAAGTCAGTGGTACGCGCCGTGGATTCGAAACCGATACCCTCTCCATGGCAGTCTGTTGGCATCTCCAGTTGGCTATTATTGTTGCCCTTTAGCTGCCAGGTTAGACTAGAAAGTGGACCTTTATTAAGATAAAAGATTAAAACCAAAGCTTATAAAGGGCATTAAGAATTCAAAAGTCAGATATCAACAACCTCATCTAAAGCTCCAATACAAGCACGAAACCCGAACGGTTCCGTGTAAATATTAATCACTTGTTTCAATTCGTATTACCTTAATTGCATTGTAACTCCGTTAAACGTTAATTCCGCTGACCCTGGATTTAAGAGGCGTTTACACACAATTTACATTGATATACATTACACAGCTGTAACCAGACCCGTCTTAATTACGCGATAAACTGAACGACACAATATTTCAAGCTGATTTACGTTTGACTTTAAATAAGACTTCCCCTACAATTAATGACATATGTTACATACTTACTCTTTGGTGCTTACGGATGTAGGGTAACACCATTTCGCGTAATTGCAATTCTGGTGAGCTGAAGATATGTAGGATACATTTGTTATTGTCGCTTGAATCTTCATCATTACATATCGCAGTCGAAAGGAGTACTTTTTTGTACCTGATTTCATAGAATGCCTTTTACAAACCGATAATTTTACAAATATGGTATTCAAAGTAATATTACTTCTTATGAATATTATTTAGTTTATTTTAAAAGCGTCGACGTACTATCAACCCACAGGTACAAAACTCATCCAGAATCAAAACGATATTTTCCCGTGCTGGGATCGAACCTACGAGACTCGACAAAACGGCGAGGTGACAGCTTAATCCACTAAACCATCCGTGCATAATAAATCAAGACTGGATCCTCCTAATGTAACATTTAATGAGCAATAACTCAGCAACAGAATAAAGAAACTACCATTAACTAGCTTTTAACATGTTATAAACCCACCTATATTGTTTGAAGCTTTTTAAAATATTAATTTGTGAAATTGGTTAATTAATTCCCAGCTTTAAAGTCTTGAAAGTTCACATGAAAAGCTTTACAAAATAAACGCCGCGCTGTTCAACACGAACTTATGTTATTTAATGAATAGACATGTTTTCTTTCTATTTTTTAATCTTAAGAATGTCTATTGGCAAGTTAATAAAATAATTAAGCCTTTTTACATTATATTACTTAAAAATGCGTCTCATCATATCAACTTTTAGACATCCACTGCAGGCTGGACATAGGCCTCCCCCAAGGCTCTCCATATATACCGATATTGAGCCAACCACATCTAAACGTTTTTCGCAATAGCAACAAGATCGTTGATCCACCTTGCGGGAGGCCTAACCCTGCTGTGTCGTCCAGTACGTGGCCACCACTCTAGAGCCTTAGTGCCCCAATAGCCATCTGAGCTTCGAGTTATGTACCCTGCCCATCACCATAACTACGGAACGGAGCTGCCACGCTAGAAGAACACGCTACTCAATGTGAGGGAGGCCTTAAAACGTTTAATAAAACAAATATATTTCAATGCGGTTATTCATGCCGTCGTATAATTTACTTCTTGCTAACCATTTTCAAAACCCCTACAATTTCAGACAAAATGTATTTGTCTAGGAAAATGGCAAATGGCTCTTCTCTAGAATTAATTACATATATTATTGTTGTAGTAATAAGCGGTTAAGCGTTGCGAAACACCTTTTTACTGCGAAACCTTCCATAAATATGTTGGAATGAGCCTATATTTTTTGTTCTTTTTCTACGGCTGGGTATATAGTGCGTGGAAAAGTTTGTTATCCCGAAGGTCTAATAAATTGTAGTAACAAAAACACAATTTGTTAGTTATCGCGAGCAAAAACTATGACTGCTGTTTGAATAACATATTCTAATGGTGTAGATTGTCCAGAACGACTTTGTTGTATCGTTTTATGTATTTACATATGACATTGTTTTGTATTTACATTTCTATATTTATATAAGAAAACACGCAACAGATAAAGTTTCAAAATCCAAAAAAAGTGAAGCAAGTCTAATACAGTACGTACAGAGCAGACGTGTTACAAGTTATTAAAATAGTACTTTAATTAGTTTAAAATAAAATAAACGTTAAGTTCTCGAAAATAGTTACTTATTTAAATAAAGATATCGCTGCCTTTAATAACATTTAACTTTCTAACAAGCTCGCGGCGCGACGAGGTAACCGCTCTTCACCCTCTGGGAGAAAAGAGACAGGAACATATTTCTAACCGCTCATCTAAGCGCGTCGGAACATCGTGACGTATAAATACACTGTACCACAGATCACTATGAGTGTAGTACGCTCACCAATTAGAAGTGGCTCAAAAGTTGATGAGAATTTAAAAACTACTTCTCGTGGTACGCAAAAGTGAGCAGCTAAAAAAAATGCAGAAAACGATATTAAACAAGAACTGACTGAAATCCTGAAACAATTATCAGAAATGCTAACTAACCAGCAAGCATTTATGAACCATGTAAGTGGAGATATTTCTTCTATAAAAGAACAAATGATTGATATAAAAATAGCAGTCGACAACCTCACCGCTGAACAAAAGATCTTATAATCTGATATATCATTTATTCAATCTAAACATCTGGCTACAGATAAAAAGGTTAACGAGCTACAATCTGAGGTGAATCATCTTAAATCAAATGCTCTGGTGATCCCTACGTTATCATTACCACTTGAGACGCATGAAACCATAGTCACAGAAATTAGAGATAGGGAATTCAGAAGCAAGAACATAATAATAGCAGGCATATCGGAGCCTATATCTCAAGATATAAACGAAAGAAGAACCATTTATATGGAAAGCGTATCTAAAGTAACGCAGATGATTGAAATAGATTGTCAGTATATAAAAATGTATCGGCTTGGTAAATATGACTCCAGCAAAAGTCGCCTGACAAAGGTATGTTTTAAGTCTCAGAAAATAGTTCAAACCATGTTAAAAAAGAAATATAAACTGAAGGATGAAAATCTCAAGCTATACTCTGACCAGACACCATCACAACAACCTTTCTTTAAAATGGTCAAAGAAGAACTCAGACGCCAATCTGAAAAAGGATTACCGTTTTCAGGTAGGCGCCTGAGTTCTTCTTTTAGAAGAAGAAGAGTTTACTATCAAATACGTGAAAGGTGTGCCGAAAATAGTAATAAAACAGTCAAAAAACTGAAAATAATAGATGATAATGTAAAAATATGGCCTAATACAAAAGCACAGATAAGTTATGATATAATTACAAAATATGAGGATATAAGTACGAGCAAAATTGCAATAAGAATTTTTTACGCTAACATTCGCAGCCTTGTAAAACCAGGTAAACTGGACGAGCTAAAATGCATAGTCAATTCATTCCTAAACTGCATTCACCTGATAGTGCTGACGTAAACTTGGATAAAATCTGATGAAGAAGCTAATACAATTCAGTTACCAGAATATACTCACTATTATAACTACAAAAATGATTCCAGAGGTGGTGGAGTATCCATATTTGCCACCAATAAATTTAGTCACTACCTCAATGAAGAAAAAATTGTAAATAACTGCCACTTTTTATGGATTCACCTTCAGCACTACAGCTTAGATATTGGTGCAGTTTATCGAAAACTGGACAGTTCCAATATTAACAGTTTTTTGGAGACTTATGCTTGACATCTATATAAACGAAAAAGAGGGATTGTGTTCGAAGACTTCAATATAAATCTTTTAAAGGCGGAACAAGGAACAACTAATTATAAAGCGACAGTAAAAGAAAATGGATACAAAATATTAAACAAAATCGATGAATGATGCGTTGTCTGATGGGGTGCAATGCACGGTATGCAACAAGGAACTGCATTTCCACTATGCTGGAATAACTGAAGCCGGATATCGCAAACTTGGTGATAGAAAACTTAACTGTCGCTGCAATAAGTGCAAACAGACCGGTTTAATTCAACAGCCTTCTTCCCCTAGAATTGATTCCGATTCATCATCCCTGATCCTAAAAGAGATTCGAGAAATCAAGGAAAAATTGGCACCACTAGAACACCTCAAAGAAGAACTCGCAGTATTGAGATCCGAATTTACCGAAGTCAGGGGATCTTTGAGTGAAACAAACAAAGAATTGAGACTATTCAACATCAAAATTGAAATTAAAGGCCTTCCTCAAACTGCAAATGAAAATTTGTTCGACATAGTTAACAAGATAGGAGTTCAAATCGCTTAGCCTATCACCAAAACCCAGATTAACTTTCTAACCAGAGTGTCGGCTCGTGAAAAGGACAATACAAATTCAATAATAATCGCTTTCTGTAACCGCTACGTCAAGGAAGACTTCATCGATGCTGCCAGACTTTATAATAAGAAGAGCCCTTTGACAACTGGTCAGGTTGGCTTACCAGGGAATCAACGTACCTATTTACATTAATGACCACCTCTCTTTCTCTTAGCGTTATCCCAGTTTCAGTCTGGGGTCCGCTTTCTAGTCTAACCGGATTTGGCTGAATATTAGCTTTTCCACGGAGCGACTGCCTGTCTGACCTCCGTAACCCGAAGGGATAGCGATATTCCATGGTTTAGACTAGTGTCAGTTTATTTAGAAGGTACTGACGCCCTGTAACGACTGTCAAAGATCTTCATGACAACCGGGACCGACGGCTTAACGTGCTCTCCGAGGCACGAGACAAGCGATAATTAACAATTCAATACGCACATAACTCCGAAAAGTCATTGGTGCGCGCCGTGGGTTCGAACCTGATACCCTCTGCATGGCAGTCTGTTGGTATATCCACTCGGCTATCAACCTAACCGGACAAAATAAAGCCTTATTATAGAAAACTAAGAAAGTAGCAGCCGAGTTGGATTTCCGTTATGTTTGGGTCAAACACTCAAAGATACATGCAAGGAAAACGGACACTTCGCATGTAATTATACTGTGAACAGGATCTCATGAAATTAAAATAAGTATAAATATAAAAAAATGTGTATGTATAAGCTTGTCAAATTTCGTTCAATCAATTTTCTCCTTTACGCAAAATTCAGTGTTAACATACAATTATCATAATAAGGTTGAGCACCATCCACTCGTGAGTGCTGTTAACGTAGTTCAACAGTTACTGTGTTCTTTAATTGTTCATCGTATAGATATTATAAAAATAAATTCGCATTCTATAAACTTTTGCCAAGATGTATTGAGCCTAATTGCCTTACTTTTGTGTTCCATTTTGCATTGTATTGTGTTCGCAACTATGACTAATCATACACTCGTAGTTACTTTTGTATCTATTCATTACCTACCTGTAACGATTTCGAAGTTGCGTGTCTATTGGCACTGTGCATTGCTGTGTTTCGTTTATTTAAGTAAGTTTTTTAGTGACACCTTCATATTAACGTTTTATAATGGAACTTTCTCGTCTTTTCACAAATTTATTCGGCAAAATAACGCATATAAGTTTGTTTTAACGAGTTCTATTAAAATAGTTAGTGTAAACAAAACAAATGATTGATATATATTACCTGTAACTATAGACCGGTGGCTGTACTCTCCACGCCTGCTAAAGTACTCGAGTCGGCTATTCAGCGCTCCGTTCAGGAACAAATGCGTGCGCGTCTGTCAGATGCGCAACATGGGTTCCGACCTGGACGCAGCACTGCTACAAACCTTATTAACTTTATGGTACAGGTGGTGCCGGCAGTAGACTCGGAGGTACAGGTAGATGCTGCGTACTTCGATTTTAAAAAGACGTTCGATACGGTGGATAATGACATCTTGTTAAGGAAGCTCGCGAAAATTGGATGTATACTACCTCTGCACAGTTCTTCGCTAGCTATATGAAGGATCGCCAGCAATATGTCGACTACAATGACTGTGTATCTCAACCGTATTACACGAGATCGGGCGTGAGCCAGGGCAGCAATGTGCCCTACATTGCTTTCGAGTTTATTGTAATGATAAATGACTTGCCGGAAGTCGTCAGATATGGGACTTGTTTATTGTTCGCGGATGACCTGAAATTGCTGCTCGAGGTTCGGGAGCACTCGGATTGTGAACGCCGGCAGGAAGACATTAACAGAGTGGTCGAATGGAGCAATGAGAACAAACTGCATTTTAATGTCGCTAAATGTTCGGTGATGTCGTTCACTCTCGTGCGAACTCCCTTGAGTTATCAGTACAAGGTTGGGAATGTGCCCATGCAACGAGTGTCTCAGGTACGAGACTTAGGGGTAGTCTTCTCTCAGGAACTAACCTTCCGTGAGCATATCAATAAGATATGTAAGAAGGCATACAGAAACCTAGGTTTCGTACTCAGGCAGTCCCAAGGATTCACCAACATCACGACACTTAGGGTACTATATGACGCATTAGTCAGAAGTCACCTCGAACATAGCGCATTCATTTGGGCTCCTCATGAGGCGAAATATAGTGTTATGTTGGAACGTATCCAAAATAAGTTCACGAGACACTTGTATTACAAGCTGTATGGGGTATATCCATTACACCCATTGATGTAGGTATGGGTACCCTACCATGGGTACAACACTCTAAGAGTACGACGCACGGAAGTTTTCGCTCGTAGCGTATGTAGTGAAACTACTACGTGGCGTGGCGCATAACCCGGGAGTGCTGTGATACCTACAGCTGTATTTAGAGCTGTATTTAGAGATAGGACAGTATAATTATTATGGTTACGACTTACCCATGTATGAGTCTGTGCCAATATTATAATGATACACTTTTTTAATTCATTTGATTCTTATCCATGAATAGGTATTTATTGTTTGTTGCGTGCGGGTGTTTCATTGTGCGTATAGTGTGCATAATTTTAAGTTTAGTGCGATCGTCGGAAAAAAAAGTTTGTGTCGCATCAAGAGGCGGTGACCGCCTCGGATGGTGTGTGCACTTGCTCCGCTTCGTCGTGAGCGAGCGCCGAGTGTTGGACCTCACACCCGCTCGCCCCTCGCCCGGCAACGCGGACGCGGCGATTGTTTAGGATACGCAGCAATGTGTATACCTATATAATTTATGTAGGTACGTGCATAGGTACACATCAGCTGACGGCGAGTCAGCCCTCAACTCGTTACCGGCAGTCGGCACCACAGTTGGCGCGCTTCTATATATTTTGTAACTTATATCATTTATATATTTTATTTAATTTATGCAACTAACTCTATAATATATAAATCACTACACAATACACATTCACTGATACACCTCACACGGATTGCATGTTGTGATCGACACGGCGATGGTTGCACATCCGGGATGTCCAAAAGGGGCAGGAAGAATACCAGCGTCCGGTATGCACCAGCATCACTGGACATAGTGCTGATCCAGCCACCTTTTTTGGCCAGCGATGGGACACATACCTCGCCATATTCTATTGTACCTACTTAATTGTTTCTTTTTTTTTTATACATATATATTTTTCTTTTTTTTATGTTCTAATAGTACTATTTGTTGTATATGTACCTACTTGTTCTCTATTATGTATCGTATGTGCTGTTTCAAAATAAAATTTTCTTTTCTTTTCTTTTCTTTCTTTTCTTCTGTACGTGCCCGACCGGTACGTGTGGAGGCGGCAACACCCGCCCTTGCTCGCTGTGCCTGCGGCCAGGACCAACCTGCTGGCGAGAACTCCTCTCACTAGAGCCAGCGTGGTGAATGAGGTTCACGGGAGGGTTGATGTATTGTGGTGCAACTTAAGTGAATTCGTTAAAGTCACACTATATGTTATAAGTTATTTAGATTAAGATATTTTTAACTAGGTATAAGGTGTAGATTTAAACTATAATTTAACACTATATGTAATTTAATAATTTAAGATTACACTATACACCACTATTTTTTGATTAGTACAAAAAATTGGACAGGGCTCTAAGTATGTTTAACTGATCATATTTGTGTAGGTAAAAAATAAAAATACTAAGTCCCAAAATTGTCTCAAAACTGTCCACAAAAATAGGTAATAATTGGTAAATGCATAACTTAAACTATGAGTAGTAAATTAGTAGTAGTAGTAAACCACACCATTGATAAATTTCCCCCCTGTCCCTCTGCGCCCGCGCCGCGCCGCGCCCCGATGCGACAAACAGTGCTAAATCAGAACCGGTAGTGATCGCATCGTTTTTTCGATGGCTTATGTAGCTATGCTTCGTGCGTACTTTTTGAGTGGATAAAACGCTGTGCGTTTGTACAGGGAAGAGTTTGGAAGCCAGTGGATCGCTCGAGGCGGCCCTGTAGCTTGGCCTCCATGCTCACCTGACCTCACGGCCATGGACTTCTTTTTGTGGGTGTACAAAAATGAGCCGGTTAGTGTCGCGCATATTGGACGCTTTTGATGAAGTGAAAAGACAGAAGCGTACTTCTCTCGTTAAAAAACAATTTAATAAAACGTTCCCGTTTGTGTATTGACAATAGTGGTGGACATTTCGAAGGACAATTGAAATACTTGTAAGTAAAAATTACCTATTAATAATAATTTGATGCGGGCGGCTCAAAATCGGTCTGTGTGGAAAACCTTGGAGGAGCCCTATGTCCAGCAGTGGATGTCTCTCGGCTGACATGATGATGATGACATTTGTAAATAGCAGCTGATTCTAACTTCATAAATACGCCAAAATTACTATTTTCTCTTAGTCCAGAACACCTTCTTTTATTTTGATATTTGCTTGCTTTCTAATTACATACCTCCGTATTTAATTACTTGATAAACGATAAATTTTACCGGTCCTAAGCCCGAATGAAGTATGAAGGAGAGGTTAGAATTAACAAAATTAAAAAATAACTACCTAAACTTATTATTTTGCTTCATTTTATTTTCTATGGCTACCTACATCATAAGTGCGACGGAGAGAATGCGAATGAGCAGGATGGAATATTACCAATGAATTAGTGAATGGATTTAAAAATATGTCTGTTTTAGGTGAGATTTTCTACAAAAAAGAAATGATTATAACTTTGCTATTTATAGATATTATGAAATTCTAACGTCACATATAATTTTAAGGACATATTAGCAAAGACATCATTATCATATTATGATAATGATGTCTTTGCTAATATGTCCTTAAAGTTTTTTTACTAATTAAAAAATAGTGGTGTATGTAATAAGTTATTTAGTTTAAGATATTTTTTAACTAGGTATAAGGTGTAGATTTAGGATTTAGTTAGTAAGGCCACTCTGTCGCATTGGATCATTGTATCTGTAATGATAGTGTAGGTAAGATAGTTATAAATAAATAAATAAATAAATAAATAAATAAATAAATAAAATATCCGTGGTCTGCGCACAAAAACAAATAACTTTTACCGTAACGTTTATTTGAACTCGTATTCCATAATTATATTAACTGAAACTTGGTTGAAAAACGGTATCATTGATAGTGAGCTATTTGATGGTCAGTATGTCGTCTGGAGGCGCGACCGTGACTATGGTAGAACCTCTCAAACGCGCGGTGGTGGAGTGTTAATTGCAGTGAAGAACGATCTGACTGTAGTGGCAAGATATGACTGTGGTTCGACCGCAGAGGATTTGTGGATAACCATAACTTTGAAAAGGTCTTCACCCGCCGTAAGTTACAATATTCATATTTGTAGTCTTTACTTGTGCAGAGAAAATATAGGCAATTCATATATAAGTCAGTAACGGAATTACCACCACAAACTTAACGATTTGGTGACTAGCCGTCCTTCAGACACCTTTATTGTATGTAGTGACTTTAACTTTGGTAACGAAGTGGACTGGCAGTGCGTTACTGACCAAAATGATTTAGTGCCTATAGGATTATCTTCTCAGGCTTTATTAGATTTTTTTGACACTATTAATACGTGTAACCTGTCTCAATTTAATGGACAGCGTAACTTGAATGGTAGACTACTTGATTTGATTTTTTCAAATAGTTCCTTGCTAGTAAGGGAGTGTGAACCGCTTGCCGTACCCGTCGATCTTCATCACATACCGCTAATGATATCAGCTGATTTTGTTGAAACACATAAATACTTTGAAAATCTATCTCTAAAATATTTATTTCATAAGGGTTTCTATGCAGCAATCATATCAGATCTTGAGCTCGTAAATTGGAATCAACTGTTAGGTACTAATAACTTAGAAAAGGCAGTTAGTATTTTTACAATAAATTATATGAGCTCAGAGACACACATATTCCAACAAAATCGTCACTTAAATCAACGCATCCACCGTGGTATACTAAGGCACTAATCAAAATATTAAAGGAAAAATATAAACATCATCGCAGATTCAAGACTTACGGTAATATACATGACTATCATTTGTTCGCAATTTTACGTAATAGGGCTAAGCTGTTAGAGCAGGATTGCTTCGCCTCTTATATGAATAATATTGAAGCCTCAATCGCAAAAAACCCTAAGTTATTTTGGTCGTACGTCAAAAGTAAAAAGAATAGTGATACCCTACCTAACATGATGCGATATCGTGATACATATGCAGATACAGGTGAATCTATTACGCAGTTGTTTGCATCTTATTTTCAGTCTACCTATCGTGAGCCCGATTCAACGAGTAACGTAGTGGTAGAGTCTAACATTAATAGTCCAGTATGTCTGAGCTTGGTGTATAATTGTCCTGACATGGTTTTAAAGTTGTTAAAAGATTTAAATCCATCAAAATCTCCAGGGCCAGATTTATTACTTCCTATATTTCTTATAAAATGTGCGAACAGTCTGGCGTCACCAATTTGTATGTTATTCGAAAGATCACTAAAAGAAGGGTATGTCCCCAAAATTTGGAAATCGGCCTTTATAACACCAGTTTTGAAGAAAAGCGACAAGACAAACGTCGAAAACTACCGTCCCTTTTCAAAGCTGTGTATCTTAGCCAAAATCCTGGAACGCTTAGTCCATACAGAAGTTAAATCAAATCAAATCAAATCAAATCAAATCATTTATTTGCATAAAACATGGTAGGTAACAAGATGTTCAGTATAATATGTGTACAGCATGTTTTGCCGTGGCACACGGCGCGCAAAAATAATATTAAATTAGGTAAATTAAATAAATTAATATAAATTAAGCATTATACCTTATAATCAAATTAGTATTATATAAATAAAAATAAAAGTAAATCTCAAATCAATTAATTAGCATTAAAACCAGAAAAAAAAAACTACTAAACATTATAATAATTATAGATTAAAAACAATTAAATATTAAAATTATTGTCATTGAGGAATTCATGAATACTATAATAACATTTATTGGTCAGAATTATTTTCAATTTATTTTTAAATACTTTTACATTACAATTTTTAATATCATTAGGGATTTTATTATATATTTTAGGCGCCATACATAATACGCTTTTTCCTGCCAGCGATGTTTTTGCCCTATGTAGACACAGTCTATTACTATTAAGTTTAACTCAGTAATGACATACTATTTTAGCAGTGAGCAGCATGGTTTTATTAGAAAGCGGTCCACTACCTCCAATTTAATATTAGGTAATGAAATTATAACTGATGGTATGGATCGTGGGTACCAAGTGGACGTGATATGTACGGATTATTCAAAATGTTTCGATCGTATAGATCATCGTGTTCTTCTGCAGAAGCTCTTGGCTGCAGGAGTGCACGGTGATCTGTATCGATGGGTCTCATCATACATAGATAATCGGACGCAGCCAGTCGTACTTAGAGGATACTCTTCGGCTTGGTTTACAGTACCATCAGGTGTACCACAGGGCTCAATCCTTGGTCCGTTGCTTTTTACCTTGTTTACTAACGACGTAATTTTTATTTTTTTTTAAACTTCTGAAAAATGTATACAAGGCGGACTTAATGCTATATAGAGTTTTCTGCCAGTCAACCTTAGGGTGATGCAGAGAAGAGTGTGGCAGGTTTATAAAATATATAAAACTTGATATTAATTTTCAATCATATTATAAATAGGTTCATTATAATAATCTACACAATAAATATTTATAAAATGTTAAATATATATTTATAAATCGGTTTGAATTAGAATTAGTTTTTATTATAAGTCAAATCGATTAGATCGATTGAGTAACATTTTGTTTAGTCTATTGAAAATTTCTGACAATGGTCACACTGAACTGTCACTTCCGTTCGCTTCCTTGAAAAATTAACTCGCCGGTTGTCGTCTCGTACGTAAAATATCGCCCTTTGAATTAACGCGAATTGAATTAAATTGAGTAAACCGTCTTGAATGCCGCCTGATCTAGTGCTGGCAACGGTAAATTGATTGTGAACTATTGATTGACATTTGTGAAAATTGTGAATCCGGTATCGACTTCCACGTGCCAACGTGTCCTGAAAACGTCGTGTTTGCAGCTTAATAGCTGAGTATAAGATACTTCATTCATTTATTTTGGCCAATATACTTGTATGAATGTGTCTAATTTAGCTCAAGCCTGACATCAGCAAGGATATCGGGTAAGTGAAATATAATATTGACATTGATTGATTTCAATTCATCACTGTGCAACGCAGTGCATTGTGTCTGGATCATTGTCTATCGTGGTCAGGTAGATGTATTACATCTTCCACTGCGCACTTCTGATACACCTTCCTGCCTGGCTACGGTAATTCTAGACATAATTTTGGTAGCAGAGCGTAGTTGAAATTTAGCCGCTGTTGCATTACTGAGTATAAACCCAGATTGGTATGAGCTTGTATCTTATCACCTTGTAGACAGTATTGTAGTGTTTGTCAGGTCAGTTATTGTCTAAAATACATAATATTTAATGGTATAAGTTGACCTAGATAATTTGAAACACATTGTCACATAACCTCAATCAGTAATTGTTGATTTGTATTGTTGAAAAATCTAACTTAAATTTGTTGTTTCATTTATAAGTCACTTTGATTGGATACATATCAGTTATATGTATCAATTGATTTAGTTTATTGCATATATTGATATATTAAGTTTGAACCTTACATTGTTAAACCTTGTTATAATATGAAGATAATATTGTTAGGTAACACATATTCTGTGCTTACTTACTATTGTATATCTCAAATAATACAGCCAGTCTGTCTGTTGCAAGTAATTAGTTAATTTATTTGAATATTTAACCTTAATTAACTTATTCGAAGGTTCAACTTTTGATAACTTTGACTTTTTTTTGTGTCAATATATATTGAAACTATAAATTTTGTTGGACAGTAGATACCTGTCACTTGCCTGCACTTGCAGTAAACAGGCTAATACTTTGTTGGTTTCAAAGAATTAAGAAAAATTAAGTTTTGATTGTTAATATTATTTAACGCTTGTCCGGGCTCTTTTGAATTTTGATTATGTCAGCTATCAAGGACTTGCGTGCGGCTGCTGGTGCTATTGCATCAGATTTGCGCTGGTTTGCCTCGGCCAGTGCTTTAGTGAACCGGCCTGATCGCCAGCAGGCCTTACTTCAAAGGTACGAGCGGATCGATGATCGCCTGGCAAGTGTGGAACAGCAGTTCCGCACTTTCAGCGCTTGCTGTCTCGAAGTGCCAGTCACTGATTTCACTGCTGACCAGCGAAATAAGGTCAGCGAAGACTATGCCCAGGTCTTAGACCTGTATGATACTGTATCCAATAGTGCGAGACAACTAGTTGCCGATAGGGAAGGGCAACCCGGCCTGAAGCAGGAGCTTCCTAGGTCAGCACCGGGGCTGGTGAGTAGGCTCCCTACTTTGGACCTCCCCCATTTTGATGGCTGCCTAGGAAGCTACCTGGGCTTCATTAATTTGTTCGACAGCCTGGTCAATGACAGGGCTGACCTTCGGCCAGCACAAAAGTTGGCCTATCTAATGTCGGTTCTGGATGGGGAGGCTAAGGGCCTCATCCAGCATCTGCCCGTGTCTGACGAGGCGTACCAGACGGCTCGGGACCTAATTACCCGTAGGTACCATAATAAGCGTGGCCTCGCCGACACGCACATCGAGCAGATTTTGGGCTTGCCGACGCTCACCCGGGTCTCTGGGTTGCGCACCCAACTGTTGAACCCGCTCTTGGTGGCCATCAACGCACTTAAGTGCCTTGACCTGCCCGTAGACCAATGGTCCTATCTATTGGTGCATATTGTGCTGAAAAAGCTGCCTGCCGACCTGAGGTCGCGTTTTGAACAGCGCTTTGGTGGGGATAGCGCGACCCATCTGCCCCCCTTTGCTGACCTGGAGAAGTTCCTGGAGGATGAGTGCCGGGTCTTGGACAACTCCGGTGGTGACACGCCGGCTAAGACGCAGCCGCCCAAGGTCAAGGAGCAGGCTCGCGGTCACACCCGAGCCAATGTTGACCGGCGCCCTCCTCGCTTTGCGGTCACGCAGAGCCCAGCGGAGTGCTCCTACTGCAAGGTCACGGGGCACAGAACGACCAGTTGTAGGGCATTCTTGGACCTACATGTCGCCTCTCGTAGGCGCATCGCGAATGCCCGCCGCCTTTGCTTCTCTTGTTTGGGGTCCCACTACCAGCGAGACTGCCCAAACTCTCGCCCCTATTCTCACTGTGGAGGACAGCATTTGGACATTCTCTGTATGAATGCCAGAGAGGTTGGCCGCTTGTCCAACCAGCCAACGCCGCGCACGGGCGGGTGTTTTGAAGGTGGCAGCCGAGGCTCACCGGCGCGTAGCCGAGAGTCGCCTCGCTCAATTGATCGCCACTCGCCCCGCTTGGAGAACCGTAGCGTGCGCACGCCTCCTCTCTCTCGCGCACCTGAATGTGCTGTTCAGCGTCACCAGCACCATGACTGCTGCCCCAGGTATTCCCCTCCTATGGCGGAGCGTCCCCGCCTTGACTCGCGCCCACCTCGTTTTGGGCGGGTGCGTCATTATGACCCCCCACAGATGGCGCGCGGATCGAGTCATCGCGCCTTTGAGGACTTCAAGCCGCACCCTCGTTTTGACTTGCCTGGTCCTGGCCAACGGTCGCCGCCCAGGCAACAATAGGTAATTGACCCCTGCCCTATGACGCCAACCTCCCCCATTGAGACCGTTATCCTACCAACGGTTGCTGTTAGGGTCTGGGGACCCACGGGGAACTCTGTTGTTGTCCGTGCTATATTGGACACAGGTTCACAAGGTTGCATTGTTTCCACTTATTTGGTAGGGCAGGTTAAATTAAATATGGGTTCCTTTCCAAATTGTATACGGGGCATAGGGGACGTAGCCTCTAATGTTGAAGGGCAAGTTAAGGTTTTGTTTGGCCCTGTTGAATCTTCACACCCGAGGATTAGAACCTCGGCTATTGTGCTGAAGAATATTTTGGGCATGCATCCACAGAAACAGCTACCTGCTGCTGTGGTGAATTTGACATCGGGATTGGAACTGGCAGACCCCAAATTTGACACACCGGGACAAATCGACTTGTTGATTGGCTCTGATGTCCTCGGTGGAATTTTGATTGGTGGGAAACGGGTCTTGGTGCCAAATGGTTTGACTGCCATCCCGACCATATTTGGATTTGCTTTGATGGGCCCTGTACCTAGGGACCCCCCTCCACCTGAACTTGATAATTTGTTGGCTGTAGGCTCCGCTCTCTCTGATGCGGTTCATAGGTTTTGGGAGGTAGAGGAGGCCCCTCAAGCTGCCCGTTTGAATCCAGAACATGAGGAGTGCGAGCTGTTCTTCCAGAACAACACTGGTCGACTCCGTTCTGGTCGGATTATTACGAGGCTACCTTCCTGTCTGTTCGGCCTCCGCTTGGTGAGTCACGACCTTTTGCCGAAAAGAGGTTGTTGGCCATGGAGCGCCGCATGGGTCGTGATCCGGAGCTCAGACAGAAGTACATTGAGTTCATGCGAGAATATGAACAATTGGGACACATGTCTGTGTCAAATTTGGATTGGCGTTCGGTGGAGCACTACTTTCTCCCGCATCATGCGGTATTGAAGCCATTGACTGGCAAGCTGCGCACAGTGTTTGATGGTTCTGCGCAGACTTCAACAGGCGTATCCTTGAACCAGTGCTTGCATTCTGGTCCCAAGTTAGTCAAGGACCTTTGTGACGTCATCACCAGCTTCCGACGACATCAGGTTGTCCTTGTGGCCGACATAAAAATGATGTTCAGGCAGACGATTATCCACCCTGATGACCGTCGCTTCCAGCTGATCCTTTGCAGAGAGTCTCCCTGATCATGGCGAAGAGCAAGGTAGCACCCCTTCGGACATCTCTGACCATCCCAATATTGGAGCTCTCGGGAGCAGCACTACTTGTACGCTTATTGAACCACGTGTCTAACACTTTGGGTAAAAGCATTTGTATTAATGGGACTTACGCCTGGACAGACAGCCAAATTGTTCTTTGTTGGTTGAAGGCTTCTGTCCACACCTTGGAGGTATTTGTCGCTAATCGCGTTTCCCAAATCCAGAAATCCGAAGTCAAACTTGTTTGCAGACACGTGCCAAGTGAGCTCAACCCCGCTGATTGTGCCTCGCGCGGATGCTTGATGCCTAGTTTGATAGGGCATTCGCTGTGGTGGGGTCCGGAATGGTTGAGTCGAACAGAAACTGATTGGCCTCGAAAGCCAGTTTTGAATACTTCTAATTTGCCGGGTCTACGAACACTCGCTCTTGAGAAGGTAGAATGCGCCTTCGACCCCGATTTTTTGTTGAATCGTTACAGCTCCCTCGACAAGTTGTAAGGTGTCACTGCTTGGATAAAGCGTTTTGTTTTTAATTTTAGGCACCCACAACAGAAACGACTGACACCGTTTCTCTCACCACAGGAAAGACAGGAGTCCCTCGCCTTTTGGGTTCGTTCTGTGCAATTCGCGCATTTTGAAAAGGAGATTGCTATCCTTAAATCAGGGAGATCGAAATTGTCGGGAGCTGACTCTAAATTGAACCCCTTTTTGGACGAAACGGGTCTCTTGCGCGTTGGAAGGCGTCTCAAGAACGCCAACCTCCCTTACGGAGCACGTCACCCCCTGTTGTTAACTAAGGACGGTCATTTGGTGCGCTTGTTGGTAACTGACCGTCACCTCAAAAATTCGCATGCTGGTTGCAATGCGCTCTTGGCCATTTTGCAACGCGAGTTTTGGATCTTGTCTGCCCGAAGAATTATTCGGAGTGTAGTCTTTCGCTGCATCCCTTGCTATAAGCTCAAGGCTTCTACCATGCAGCCGTTGATGGGGGACTTACCGGCAGATCGCGTAACTGAAAGCAGGACGTTTGACGGTGTTGGCACGGACTTCGCAGGTCCCTTTTTGGTGAAAACGTAGACACTTCGAAACAGCAAGACTGTTAAGGCCTACTTGTGCGTTTTTGTTTGTCTTTCCACAAAGGCCGTTCATTTAGAACTGGTCTCCTCGCTTACAACCGAGGCGTTTGTAGCCACATTTGACAGATTTGTATCCCGCAGAGGGCTGCCTTCCTTGATCCGTTCTGATTGCGGCACTAACTTCAAGGGCACCTATAATTATTTGAATGATGTTGTTAATTTCCTTGAAACCAACAAAGCTGATATAGGTGATAGGCTTGCCCGACGTGGGATAAATTGGTTGTTTTCCCCACCAAATTGTCCACACTATATATAGGTATATTTGAGGCCGCCGTAAAATCGGCCAAAACTCACTTGCGCAGGACAATCGGTGAATCTGTCCTTACATTTGAGGAACTCGCAACTGTGTTTTGTAAGATTGAGGCCGTTTTGAACTCTCGGCCATTGTGCCCGATCTCCTCAGATCCGAATGATTTGGAGGCCCTTACGCCGGGCCATTTTTTGATTGGTCGCCCACTTGTCCCCTTGCCTGAGTACCCCTATATTGATACGAGACCTGGTCGTCTCTCGCGTTTTGAATTGGTACGCCAGATTACTCAGAGCTTTTGGAAACGCTGGAACTTGGAATATTTGCACATACTCCAGCAACGCGTTAAGTGGACCGAATCCACCCAAGATTGGTGACCTTGTTTTGATCAAGGAGGCTAACCTTCCGCCACTCAGATGGCGCAGGGGGCCCATCCTTCGTTTGGTAACTGGGGCTGATAGAATTCCCCGATTTGCTGAGGTCTTGGTGGACGGTTCGATTCTGAGGAGAGCGGTTGCAACATTGTCACGTCTACCAACCGATTAGCGGACCGGTAGGCCGGTCCGGGGCGGGTGGATGTTTGAAATAGAATTAGTTTTTATTATAAGTCAAATCGATTAGATCGATTGAGTAACATTTTGTTTAGTCTATTGAAAATTTCTGACAATGGTCACACTGAACTGTCACTTCCGTTCGCTTCCTTGAAAAATTAACTCGCCGGTTGTCGTCTCGTACGTAAAATATCGCCCTTTGAATTAACGCGAATTGAATTAAATTGAGTAAACTGTCTTGAATGCCGCCTGATCTAGTGCTGGCAACGGTAAATTGATTGTGAACTATTGATTGACATTTGTGAAAATTGTGAATCCGGTATCGACTTCCACGTGCCAACGTGTCCTGAAAACGTCGTGTTTGCAGCTTAATAGCTGAGTATAAGATACTTCATTCATTTATTTTGGCCAATATACTTGTATGAATGTGTCTAATTTAGCTCAAGCCTGACATCAGCAAGGATATCGGGTAAGTGAAATATAATATTGACATTGATTGATTTCAATTCATCACTGTGCAACGCAGTGCATTGTGTCTAGATCATTGTCTATCGTGGTCAGGTAGATGTATTACATCTTCCACTGCGCACTTCTGATACACTTTCCTGCCTGGCTACGGTAATTCTAGACTATATCTATACATACATTATACATATATATATATATATAAATGATACATATTTCGTTCTTTCATATTTATTTATCGGAGGTTGAAAATGAACCGAATGCAATTATTGAGAAGTCGGTCTAGTTTGTTGAGCAGATCTGCATTCAGGTCGAAATAACACACATCACCATAGTCGATTATACGTAAAACCAAAGTCTGTACAAGCATTGTCTTTATCTTGGCAGGAAGGAAGTTCTTAAGGCGGTACAGAGAACGTAGGACACCAGTTACTTTTTGGCAAACATTTGTGATCTGGGGTTGCCAGCTGAGTGTGGAATCCAGGTGTATGCCGAGATCTTTGACGGTGGGGCTCAGAGGTATGTTGATGCCATTAAATGTGACAGATGGTAGCGATGCCAAGTCCAGCCAGCTGATTATTCTTGGGCTCCCAATGATAATTGCTTGGCATTTTGAAGGATTCACGCATAAGCCATACTTCTCTGACCAGTTTTGAATCACCGCTAAGTCCCGGTTCACAGCGTCAAACGCATTCGGCAAATCCTCAGTAGTAGCATGCGAGTACAGCTGCAGATCATCGGCGTACAAATGATACGAAAACTGAAGATCCAGGGTTAAGAGATTAATAAAGAGTGAAAATAAAAGAGGAGATAGTATGCCGCCTTGTGGAACACCAGCCTCGAGGTCTCGCCAACTCGATAAGGAGTCATCGATTCTGACCGACTGCTGGCGTCCTCGAAGATACGAAGAGAACCATTCCAGTGCTTTGGAGGAGATCATAAGATAGGATAGGATAGATAGGAGGATATCGTGACTGACGGTATTGAAGGCGTTTGAGAAGTCAACCAAGACCAGCACAGTGATCTTGGTATCCTCCACGCCCGCCCTTATATTGCCAGTCACTTTAAGCATAGCGGAGACAGTGCTATGCCCAGGTCTAAACCCGGATTGTAAAGGACTGAAGACATTGTTTTCTTGCACAAACTGAGACAGTTGTTTACGAACACAAGCCTCAAGGACTTTGGAAAGGAAAGGGAGGATGGATATAGGTCGGAAGTGGTTAGGAGTGACTGGATTAGACACTTTGGGCAACGGCCGAACATAGGCCTTGCGCCAAATCTCCGGAAATTGCCCAGAGTCAAGGGAGTGGTTAATGATGTAGGTAATAGCAGGCAGGACATGGTCTAAAATGGTGACAATCATATAACGGCTGACATGATCACAGCCAACCGCTTTTGATTTAATGGAGAGGATAATATTTTTAATCTCCGCCTCAGCAACTGGAGAAAAATTAAAAGGGGTTATATTCGGGCGAGCTAAGCCATCGATGTAGTCTACCGTTCGTCTCATAGTCTGGCGATTAAACTGTGATTTAGAAACAAAATGAATGTTTATATTATCCAGACTAAGACCTCGCGGCGGATCTATATGACTCGCTTTGCCGATACCCAGAGTTCCTAAGAACTTCCAGATATAGGCAGGGGAGGAGGAAGAAAAATGTGGCGGCGTTTAGCATTCCGTATCATTTGATTGCAGCGATTCCTAGCCACTTTGTAAAGGACCCAGTTCTCATTACAACGATCCCGTTTGAATTTGCGAAAAGCTCGGTCCCTACGTCTCATCGCCATCTGAACCCCTCGTGTCAACCATGGTGCAGGAGATCGCTTTAATTTAATTTTCCTCATTGGAGCATGAACATCATATAACTTTAGAACGATGTCATTGAAGATGTTAACTTTAGCATTAATAGGAGCAGCAGCCTCCAGAGGCACCCAATCAATTTTCGACGCATCCATTTGCAGGTTATCGACATTCATACGTGCAAAACAACGCCTGTACAGTACTTTAGGTTTAGGTTTAGGAGGTTTAAGGTTTAACGATATAGGAAATATAGATGAGGTCGTGATGGGAAAAGCCAGGCCGTGGGAGGACACAAGGGATGGGGATGAGGTGATGATCAAATCTAGCCATGTATCATCACTGTGGATGTTGTGATGTGTGGCCTTCATAGGAAGAATATGTAGACCAACAGATTCGATCATGGCTAAGAGTTTTCGGGAACGATGGGAGTTGGGAGAAAGGAGATCAGTATTTAAATCATGATGATATGGTGTTCATAATCAGACCCTAAAGGTTCTAAAACCAATTCTAAATCGGTGAAGTAATCAATATTAGGGGGACAGTAAATTACACCAAGAATGGTACTCGCTCCTTTGACACAAACCTCAATGAAAAGGAATTCAGCAGCAATAGTGGAAGAAGAAGAGGTAATAACTTTATAAGAAAGGTCACTGCGTAGGTAGATAGCAACACCACCACCCCTTTTACCAGAACGATCATTCCGAATTAGAATGTAACCGGTTAGGGGGTAAGTAGTGGAAAGTAGTTGAGGCTTGAGCCTACTCTCAGAGACCAGTATGGCATGGACGTTTGTCTGATTAAAAGCCTCAACAAGATCACTATGATGACTCGGCAAACTTTGGGCGTTAATGTGGCAAACATTCAACAATTTGTGACATTGCAGACTAAAGGTTCCACGAATGAAGTCACCAAGTGTCTCTGTTACGGAACAAAAACTATCATCAGCAGAACTTTGTGCGGAGTGGAAGGACGATTCATCATCAGATGTCATAAAAATAAAGTAATGTACTAAGTAAATGCGTAAAATAAATAAAAATAAATATAAAAGTAAGAATAAATAATAATATAAAATATATACAAGTATATTATGAAGTAAAAAAATAAAAAATGTCTGGGTGCAAAACTCTAATCTCTGCACCACCCGCCAGCTGACACCAACACAAATTACTACAAGATTAAAAGAAACTTAGGTCACAAATTAGAGTTACAATCTCAAACTACAAAAAAGAAGGTTACAAGTTACAATTTTAGAAAGATAATCCTGGAAAGTGATATTAATAAATCATTCTGGAACATTTTAAACGTCAATATGTCAAAGTGACAGCAGTCTGTAGTGTGATCAAAATAATTATATCGGAATTGAAGACATTGAACTGTAAGTTTAGCAAAATGGCAAGTGAAGTTATTATAAAGTATTTTGCGGGCAAACAAAAGTAAACATAAACTCATGAATTGCATAATAAGTAATGCGTTCAGTATATGCGTAACTTGCAACACAAAATGAGATATCTATAACAAGCGAAAGTAACTGCAAAGATAAAAGTTCTAATTACGCCGGGTCGAAGCCTTGGTGTCGATGCTCGCTGTCACGACGCTCTCACCTCCCAGACGAACAGCAGGACGGGGATCACCTTTCGTCTGCGGATGTTTGGACATCAGCGGTCTCAACTCGTCCAAAGACGTAATTTTGTACCGAGTGCCATCCGCCACTTTAATTTTTATGACACCGTCGTTTGTCCAACACGCTTTGATGCCGAAATGTGCCCGCGCCCTGGTGAATGTGGTCTGCCGGGCCTTAGTTTGAAACTGCTTGACCGTGATCGAAGAGCCTTTTAACTTCGCTTTCGCCCTCCAGACAGCAGCCTTCATGTCCAAACTACTGAACCTCACCAGAATGGGACGATGGCGGTCCTTACTGATTTTTCCTAGCCTGTGACATACCTTAAAGGTTGTTTGTGGAGCTGCTGATATGGCCAACCTCTTTGTAATAATATCCATCACAACGGCAGGGCAGTCTTCATTATCCGCCTCTGGAACTCCAAAAAGTACTACAGCCTTGCGTCGGTGCTGGGTCTCAAGTGTGTCCATCATCCGGGAGCACTCATCGATCTGCTTGCGGAGCAACCCCAGCATGGTGAACATAAGCTCCCGAAAAGTCCGGAACTCCTCAGCAACTTTGGCGATGGTGTCCTTTGCGCGTCCGCTACTTTGGATCTGGGCCTCAAGTTCAGCCATTCTTTTAGTGAAGTTTTTTTGCAGGCTTCTCTGTGCAGACTCAATATCAGCTAGTTGGGACATTGTTGGTTCAAAGTGATTTCAAGATAATATGAATGTGTGTCAGTGATAGCCGGCAGGTGGTTTTGCTAGTACTAAGTGAACTAGTGCATAGAGTGATACACTTATGTAAGTACCAGTGAGATACAGCATATTACACTCAGTAAACTAGTTTTTTTCAGGATATAACTTGATTATAATTTAAATAAAATTTTCGCAAATTCGTAAGTGTGAACACTTTGGACACCTACCGCCGAAAATAAATAGTTGTTTCAGTAACTCAAAGGTACTACTTTATGCAGACGATATGAAAATCCTAAAGCTAGTTAATAGTCTATCTGATACTGAGCACCTTCAATCAGATCTTGACAGATTTTATTGTTATTGTAACAGTAATAAACTGCAATTGAACGTCGATAAATGTTTTCAAGTTATTCTCGACAGAAGTCAATAATAAATTTTGTTTACAAACTGAACGGCCAAATAATAGAAAAGATCGATAACGCCAGGGATCTGGGCGTTGGTTATGATAGCAAACTGTACTTTGGTGTCCACATTGATACCATTGTCAAGAAGGCTTCCAAAGCCCTGGGCTTCATTATACGAACTTGTTCAGAATTTAAATCATTGAAACCTATCAAGGTTCTTTTCTGTTCCTTTGTGCGCACCCACCTGGAAGACACCACAAAGAAGCATATTGCTTCACAGGTCTGGAATCCTCAATACGAAATAAACAGAGTACACAGAGTACACAAAGTACACAGAGTACACAGAGTACACAGAGTACACAGAGTACACAGAGTATAAACATAGAAAACAGGTACATAGGAAGTTTTACCATATTTAGACTTTAAAGCACAGCAATGCTCAGTTGATATAACCACCGATGCCAAAGATACCATTTCCTACCATTGGAAAAGAGACGCGAAACAAGCGACATATGCTTCTTGGTTAATGTGGCAAACGGTAACATTGATTGTGCTGAACTGTTAGGCAAAATAAACTTGCGTGCAAAGCAATGCAATTTAAGAAAGCGTCCTTTATTGGACGTACCATTTGCTGTAACAAATTATAGACAGAATGCGTTTTGTATACGTAGTGCGAAAATTGTTAACAGTGTAATATCTAAATTTGATATTGATTTGTTCTAGACAAAAGTAAAAAAAGTAAGGCAAAAGCTTATTTCAGACTATTTTGACAGCACCGGATGACTAGCGGCCGGTTTCGATATTCGATCTGTCCGAGGATTTGGGGATTTGGATAATTATAATTATGATAAATGACAAAACTCCATACAAAAGTGTCAGACAAATGCCTCTCGGGTCGCCAGATCCGTGGATGGATCGGATGTTGGATTTGGCGGCGTGTTGCCTGTGGCTGTTAGAGTGTCTATTCTAGATATCATAGAAAAGTTGTCACCTAATATTGTATTCATTTGTTATTTCTTTTAAACCACTTTGTCGTGCTGTCATTATTTGTTGGTAACAAACAAATAATGGTAGCACGATAGGGTCAGTCAGGAAACATAACATGTTTCATTATGTGTGTTTTATTCCATTGTTTGTTATTTTTGTGATTTCATTGATACTTTTATGCGGCAGAAGAGAAATGTATTATAATATATACCTATTTCTTTTTGTTGTGTATATGTGTATGTGTTTTGCATTTTGTGTTCTGAGTTTTTTACTGTTCCTTTAGAATAACCCATATGTGTGAGCTTGTTATTAGCATTTGGTTATTCATATATGTAACTAGTACTGCTATATGTCTGTAAGCTCTCCTAAAAGTAAAATATAAATAAATAAAATAATTGTTCGCCGATAAGTTATTAATATTTTGTTATGTTTAAATTAGTCATAGTGAACTTTTCATGTAAGTGAATTGTTAATTCTTATGGAAATAAAGAATCACAAACCTCAAAAAAAAGCATTTTATTCCATTCTTATACATTCACTTGCACAGTAACCTGTGATCACTACGCCGTATTTACTTTCCACATCCTTTTTCTCTTTCAAAATAATTTTAAACTCAAAGACAGCTCTGCTAAGCCCTTCACAAGCTATTTTTCAATTAACAACAATTTCTGAATTAATTAGACTGACCCCGGGCTCCGAGATGAAAGTCTTGGGTACAGCCGGGATAACCTGTGGGTTACCGTTAGGTCGAAGGTATAGAATTTGTATATCACACGAAATATCTTCAGTAATCGATCTTGCAATACTTTACCTAGGTGAACGATAAGAAAAATAAACACTAAAAAGTGTAAGCTGATTCCACGCTTTCACACACCTTATTTAGAGCTGCTGCTCCTCACCCGTGGGTCATAGCGTGATGTTTTATTATAGCCTATAACTATTCTCGATAAGTAGACTATCAGACACAAAAATCGGACCAGTATTTCTAAGATAAGCGCGTTCACCCAAATAAAGTCTTTAGCATTATTATAGAAGTGTAGATAAAAACATTAACAGTGCTGTAAGTTTATGATGATCTCGAGTTACTATACATTCTTCATTCGACATTTTTTAGGCAACGCGAAAGGAAATGGTCTGGATATCGATCAGTCCACCGCCAGGCACACATTACCCGCCGTCCTCCAACAGACCGATACATGGCTTGGCAGCTGAGTTTCTCCGATTCGACGGAGGGGAGCATATTAATATCAAGCTTAGTAGATGAGCAGTTAACATTTTTGCAACAGATTGTCTAATCAGATACCATCCGCAATTTCCGACCTCCAAGCAGCCGGATTACAAGAGACGCTACGCTCCCGGTCGATCTTCACTGCTAATTTCGCATCGTATTTTTAAGAACCTGTAGTGTTATCTAATCCTAAGACAAACAACATCTTTTTGAAGATTTTATAATCGTAATTATTGTTTTTATTCGTAATTCTGAAGTGGAATAATACCTACGAATTTAGATGCTTGTTAGTCGAGATCGATACTCGTATGTTCTATCTGTGGCACGAGAGGCTGCTTATAAACTCTGGAGCGATCATAAATATCTTCTTAGGCTTATTTATAAGTATTTTGCAAGGTCATCATTTACAACGAATATTGACCCATATCAATTAAATTGTGACATGAAATAACTTATTGCCATCATAACACAATTGTAAATTGTAGAGACAATAAGAAATAAATTGCAGTGCGGATAAATTGCTAATTATATGAAAATTACTATTCTATATTAATAAAAAGAAACCTTCAAGCAATTACCAAACCGAGAAATACCAGTTAACCTTGAAACATTCCATGTCGGTACCACGACACTAAAACAACATAATCAAATGTAACCAGTACAAAATTCAGCGAAAACGTCGCCTACGCGAAATCACAAGGGCACATATAACTAAGCTTGGGACTGAGATAATTTACAATCGTCTTAAACACACGAGCTACAAAGCCAGTGATGGCGTTCTCAAAGCTCACGTAAGCGTTATTAATCTACATCGATGTTCTAAAAATGAGTGCTGTGTGGTAAGTAAATTTGTGCAGTGGTTCCTCGCGATAAGCCGCAGTGCTCTCCGTTTTGATTTACCGCCCGTCTCGGCAATCAACCTGAACTGGGTGACTCGTGTTTAGTGTTACACAAAATATAGGTGGAAATTCGGTTTGTGGCTTCCGTACGCTAGATTTTGATATTTATTAGTATATTAGTTGAGATCAAAAGTCAAAATTATTTATTCATTTAGGTCACCATAGGACGCTTCTGAAAGTCAATTTTGAAAGTTAATTACTTAATGAATCTACATTAACTTTTAGTGACTCATTCGCAGAGCATGGGCAAAGAACCACGAGAAACACCGGGCAATGAAGATCGTGATTCAATATAATTTGCTTGCAGAAACTTTCTATGCAATTTGTACATAGTAATTATCACAAACTGCGTACGAAGTCCATTTAAAATAATTAAAATAGATAGCGAAGAGCTATAATTATGGTGCCTAGTTGTTGCCTACAATTATTTTATGACAAAGATAATAAACCAAGTGAATATATGGAATAGCAAAGTACTTGTTTTCAAATTGAGCTAGTCGCCAAATAATACTAATTAGAGAGAGAATAAACCGGTCAAGTGCGAATCGGACTCGCACACCGGGGGTCCCGTACAATCCTGTAGATATATATCATTATTTTAAAAAATATGTAATGTAAAACTAAAAATTTAAGGTTTTTGAAAATTTTCCTATGTGTTATAAAAGGTTGCTTTATGCCAAATTTCAAGAATCTAGATCGACTGGAAGTTCCCTTTAGTTTTGACTTGAGCATTTTATATGAATTTCAATTTTATACCTATACAGGTACCTTCAAAATTATAAAAAATATTTTAATTATATGATGTAAGTAAAAATTTACGGTTTTCGCAATTTTTCTTTTATCTGTGCTATAAGAAATTGCTTCGTACCAAATTTCAAGATTTTGAGTTCACAGGAAATACCCTGTAGGTTTTGATTCCCCTGCGAGTTTCGAAAATTTGCGGAAATGATAATGCAACTTTTCCTTTGACTGCTGGTCCAAAAATATGAAACCTGTTGTGCATAATTAAAACGTATTCCAAACGAAAGTACTTACCATTTATTGCATTTTTTACTATGGAGCCAAATAAATCTATCCCAGTAAAAAAAAGATACAGGGTAACAAAAGTATTAAAAAGTGTGGATATTTTATCACTGAATTATAGGTTTTGTTTGTTTTAAACAGATTTAAAATGTTTCCAATTCAGGTATCAAACAAAACAAGTAATAGGGATGCAGGTATATAGGCCTTTACCATAGAAAAAGACAACAACAAAAGCGCTCACGCAGGTAAAAAAAATATTCCCTGCCGCAATAGATATGGCGCGGGAGGGAGGCGCGGAGCGGGGATGCCAGCAACTGGCTATCTATCGCTCTATTGGTACAGCAGCAACACGCTCATTAATCACACTTTAAACCACGTGCCGTTGCAATAAATGCTTATAAAAATCCACATTTTTTAAAACCTTTTTTTACCCTGTATGTTTTTTTACTGGGTTAGATTTGTTTGGCTTCATAGTAAAAGTTGCAATAAATGGCTAGGACTCACGTTTAGCATAGGTGTCAATTGTGCACAAGGGGTTTCAATTGTTTGGGCCAATTGGTTGCATTGTCTTTTGCAGCATAAACGGCTGTATCTTTTGATTGCGTTGGCTAAGAAGTTTGATTTTTTCACAACTTCAAGGGACCGTAGACTTGACAATTTGATATAAATTTAAGTTTGATAACCTACACACGTTTGTAACACAAAGGGTCTTGACAGACAGACGGACGGATGGACAACAAAGTGATCCTATACCTAAGGGTTCCGTCTTTTCATTTCGGGGTACGGAACCCTAAAAAATAGCATATTGTGATATAACTATTACAAGGTCATTATAACCTGCGGCTGCCTCATACGTTTTCCCATAAAAGGATGAAACTTACGTCAATTCTTATTATTTCGTTATTCATGTATATGAGTGTATTTGAGTCTTTGTTTATATAAACAAATATAATTTACGTCTGTTACAGGAAATCATCATAATTGTCTTATCCTTATATCACTGCATCCAAGACTTTCGACTAAGAGCCCGAGGTTCGCCTTCTAGCCGGAGCGGATTTGACAGAATATTTACTTTAAAAAAAAAGAACGTCAGACCTTCGCAACCAAAAACGATTACCAGTCTGTTATAGGCAATAGATTTTAATTTTCATAGCAGTTAGTATTTCTATTAGATAATCGTTTACCACACCAAGCTGTGTTAGTATAAGACTATACAATTTCAAAAAGTTGCCAAGGCTCTTTTGGCTGAAAGGTCTTGATAACTTTTCGTAAGTTTAGCAGGTTCCTAAAGCGTCTAACTTTGGCGTTAAGGCAAGTGAAAATTAACTGTCTGCCGCCTACGAGAGGTGCTATCCTAGGAATCGCTCTGCTTACGAGACTTTTCCCCCAGTAAAGTTAAATAAAACTTTCCCAGACCTGGCCTGGAATCTGGCATTTGATTTATAATCACGTACCTTATGCCAATATACTAGGTAGCGATAGCTTAGTGGCGAGACCGTTACGCGGAATTCACAAGGGCATTTTTAGTCAATCATTATATCAATGTTTATAAAATTCTTGTGTTACTGACTGACTCATAAAAATGCACAACCATATTTATTGGACTTGCATCCAGCGGAGAGATGTATGTCCCTTGGAACTCCTCAAACAGAGGGATGAGATTTCTTGAAATTCCCACGGGATCGAGCACAATCGGTTAATTTAATAATATATATAGTATATACAGGGTGTAAAAAGACCTTTAACGAAAACTGAAATCCCATGTTGTACCAATCACTACGAACATTTTTTACTTGGGCACCATACCTAGGAAATCACTGGTTCAGGAGATATTGAGGCTCAAAGTTAGTATGGATTTTTTCTAATTAGGTACAAAATCGATGCATTTACCCCGCCAATATGTTCTTTAGATGCCCTTCGAGCATCTTCTTGTAATATATTAATAATATTATTGTATGTTGTGATTACTTTATTACATGAAAAAATCTTTATTGGCGCAATTACTGGGGAGCTCAGCATATCAAAAGATTCGCCAACCCGCAGTTAGCCAGCATGGTGGACTATGGCCTTGCCTTTCTCATAATAGGACAGTTTATATACAGGTCTGATGATGATGATGATGATAACAAAGGGGGCTGCTCATATGCATCGTGCAAATTTAAGGTGAGTATTAGAAGTAGTACCCAGATATCTTCAGAATAAATTTGACTTCGTGAGTTTAGTAACACAGGTTTCTTTTATATGCCATACCGTCATGATTTTGTTATTTCACTTTAGAAGTAAAATATCAAATGATTGCAATAAATAATACCAAGTTAAATATAAACATATTGAACCACAAAATTGATTTAATTTTATTAAGATTATGAAAAGCTCAAAGAAAAGCTAACAAAGGTAACCAATTTTAAATAAAACCTTAACTTCTATAACGTTTCATTTAATATTTCCTAAACATTTATCAGTAAACTTGTAGATAATACTAATTAATCTTCAGGTACTGACGTGGTTTAGTCATATTATAAATTGTGACGTGACGTCTCCCAGACAGCTTAGTAAATAGTCGAAATAGATCATTTCTAATTACTGATTTGCACATTCTTTAATTGTATAATAATTCGTTTATTATTATTTTATGAAGTCAGTAAAAAACAACAACCTTTTCATAGGAGATCAGTAGGTATTTATTTGGAAGAAATTACATAACCAATGTTTCGCTCACCTAAAAATATAAGTTATAATCTGAACGATAAAAAAAAAAATATTTAGAATTATTTTGGAAAAATTTATTATGTTTTAAACATTACTCTTCATTAATTGTATGGCTTAGGCACCGATTTCGTTGACTTTTGACTCATTTTACATCGCTTTTGACCCACAACACCTGACTTTACTGACTTTAAGTCTCAGAGACACTGCGCAGCTCTACAGCCGAATGTGTTACCGCACCGCTAGTTAGGTCTCGACTGAATGATGGACATGTTAGATCCCGAAGGTACAGGGAAGGGCGCGAGAGTAACTTTAAAGGCCTTTAAATAATAAATAATAATAAAAAACTTTTATCGATATAAGACAACTGACACAAATTTACATTGACTCTGTCTCCCGTGCTAGTAAAAATTATATTTAAATAATAATAAACCAACTTAAAAAAACACTAAGGAACTAAAAAACAAAAAAAAAATGGTTTTGGAGCAAACATTTTGGGAGTCGGTGCCAAGCAAAGTATTTCTGATCTTACTATAAAACCTCTACACATTTTTATATAACTTTCGCTGTTGATGGAATAGGTAGTTTGTAATTTAGTAACTTTTTGCGTAAGGGCTTGGCACCGAATTTAAAAATGTTTGCTCCAAAACCAATTATTTTTTGCTTTTTAGTTCCTTAGTGTTTTTTGAAGTTGGTTTATTTTTATTTAAAAATAATTTTTATTTTTTACTTTTTAGTGGTATACTAATAAAAAATAGTAATAGGTGGTACATAGGATAGTGTAGGTGGGACATGATGGGGAGGCCTTCCTTACGTGCCTCAATTCTGAAATGTAGACCTGTACGTTTCTGGCAATTTCAAGTATTTTTTGTTTTCAACTAAATAGCCTTAACACGTTCGTTTCAGTTCCATCATCAGATCTCGGAAATCATCCAATACCAAAGATAAAACAAACGAGCCTAAACACGATGACATTGCGTTATTGTATTACAAAGATCCCATGGCCACCTTCCTGCTCCATCATCAGAGTTTGGTAAACATTCAGCACTAAAGTCCATGTAAAGACGAATCCAAAGAGCCCAAACTCAATGGGATTGCGTCTTTGTATTACAAAGATGCCATGGCCACCTTCCTGCTCCATCGTCAGATCCTGGAAAACATCCAGTACCAAAGTCCATGTAAAGACCAACAAACGACCCTAAGCTCGATGATATTGGGTTACCTTCCAGCTCTATCATTAGACCATGGAAATCATCCAGCATCAAAGTCTATGTAAAGACGACTCAAACGAGCCCAAACTCGTTGGGATTGCGTAACTGTGTTACAAATATCCCATGGCTACCTTCCTGCTCCATCATCAGAGTTTGGTGAACATTCAGCACTAAAGTCCATGTGAAGACGTATAAAACGTGCCCAAGCTCAATGGGATTGCATCTTTGTATTACAAACATCCCATGGCAACCTTCCTGCTCCATCATCAGACCCTGCAGAACATCCAGTACCAAAGTCCATGTAAAAACGAATCAAACGTCCTCAACCTCAATGAGATTGGGTTATTGTATCACAAAGATCTCTTGGTTACCTTCCAACTCTATCATCAGACCATGGAAATCATCTAGCATCAAAGTCCTTGTAAAAGACGACTCAAACGAGCCCAAACTCGACGGCATTGGGTTGTTACGGTCAAATCGCTTCAAGTGTGCTTATAAAATTTGAAGAGTTCCTTCGATTTCTCAGATCCTGACCTGATGATCATGGGACCAACTAAGAGGTATACTCTTTCAATCAAAACAAGAATATTCGAAATCGGTCCAGGCGTCTTAGAGAAATCGGGGAACATACATAAAAAAAAAGATTCCGACGAATTGTAAACCTCCTCCTTTTTTTGAAGTCGGTTAAAAACTGTGTTACGGAAGACAGCGCCTTCTCCGGAAATATACAGACAAAAGAACTTATGTCGATTGAAAAAACAAAACAAAAAACGCAAAGCAAAAATGAAAAAAAAGACAATGTTAGAAAAAGAAACTTGCCAAACAAAAATAATAGTACATTTTTCATTTCAGATTTATAAAAGTGATGGTAAATAAAAAAAATCAAAATAAGAAATCGTATGCATAAAAAAGTGTGTTTACTGTACGTGCGTGCGTGCGTGCGCGCGCGCGCGCGCGTGTGTGTGTGTGTGTGTGTGTGTGTGTGTGTGTGTGCGTGTTAGTATGTGTGTGTGTGTGTGTGTGCGTGTTAGTGTGTGTGTGTGTGTGTGTGTGTTTGCGTGTGTGTTAGCACTTGCGCGTGTGTGAGTATGTGTACACGTGTTTATACATTTTTCATTATTGTAGTAGATTTTCGGTGGTTGAATAATTACATGTGAGAAGCCAGGATTTGACAGTAGGTTTACATTGGTTTAATGTTTGTGGATGTATTTGATAAATAAAACTCATATTTGTTAACACGTCAGTACTTAAAGGTTAAACAACAAAGGCAGGCGAAGCCGCGGGTGACTCACAGTAAATACGTATGATACGAAACAACAAAAAAAACTAGAAACAAAATATATCACTTCAATTTGGCCATTATACGCTGGCAAAACAGCAACGTAAAAAACTGAAGCTTTTATAATTTACTGGTAATTTTCCTTTGCAGGCAAAGCTTGTAACTTTATAATATCAGCGAAAATAATGTTTGCCGTGAATTAAACATTCCTAAAGTACTACAAAGAAACTTGTTCTTCGTAATAACACGTTGGAGTATTAAATTTTAATTGTTGTGAACGGTACAATGTACATATTTAGACTTGAGCGACTTTAAATAGCAAATATTTTACGTTTAACTTTATGTAATTTTGGATGTGCTAATTAGAATATTCTTTTATCATCATCATCAGCCTTTAACAGTCCACAGCTGGACTAGGCCTCTCCTTTGAAAGGAGGAATTGGCCTACTATACCACGCTGGCCAAACGGGTTGGTATAGGGTTTGTATCAAGTTTTCCTTCTCTTACACTGCTGTTCTCTGCATAATATGCTCCCTCTGTCGGCTTTTACGACACCCATGGGATGATATGGGGTGGTGACATTCCGTATTCTTAATCCGTCACCACACGGGCCGTCACCACACGGGCCGTCACCACACGGGCCGTCACCACACGGGCATTCTTTTATGCTAGCAGTTATTTCGATAGTTCCGTATCGGTATTTTATATCGATATTTGTTTTTTTTCTCGTGTGTCAGTAGGGCCGAATCTGATATCGGTATTTGCATCTAGACCATGTCGGAGGCTTTTGGGAGGTCTGCCTCTAAGGGTCAGTTCACACCAAAACGTGACGCGACGCGACGATGAGCGCACATTTTAATAGAGCAACTCAAAATATACTTTATTTACAACACGAAAACATACACATTTCATTTTGAGAATTCAGAATACGTTGCACCACGCAGCACTGCGCCTCGACATGCCTCGCGACGTACCCCGACGTATCGCGCCGCAGCGGTGCATTGCCGGTACGGCTGGCGTGCAATTCACTATGCACCTTGCGACGCCGCGATGCTTCTCGCGGCGTCGTGCTGCGCAGCGCAAAACCACTGTCCTCTTCAAGCATCGTCGCGTCGCGTCGCGTTTGGTGTGAACTGACCCTAAATGCTCTCGACATGGTCTAGATGCACGATCCTTGTCCTGTGACGAGGACCGGGACCGACAGCTTTATGTGCCCTCCAAAGCACGGTAGCGTTCCGATGTAGATGCCACACGCGGTCACCCATCCAAGTGACGACCTGTGCGAGCGCTACCTAACTTTGCTTTGCCGATCTATTTCAAACGGCAAGCCAACTCTCGCAATGAGCACTAAGCCAACAGTATTTGCTCCTACCTTATATCGTTTGTAATAATCAAAAGACAGAGAACTCAGCAGCTTTCGTGTTTCTTTCCCTTTTGGCATTTGCAACAACTTTTGTTGTTTTTACTTATAATATCATAGCTCACTATTATTCTCGCAATATTATTATTTCGTTTCGTATTTATTCTGAAGTGGACTTTGAGGTACATAAGAGCACTACATGCGATCCGAATTCAATCCCGCCGTGAAAATACAGTTCTAGGAATCACGCACCGAATTCGATAGAAATCGGGTGACGTATACGACGTATACGTATATTCTATGTTACCACATCCCACGATGTGGTAACATAGAATATAAATAGTTACTACGACTACTCCAAACCGTATTTTCACGGGTTTCGATCTTCACGGGTTCGATCGTATTCGGGTCGGGCAAAGTGTGAAACGGCTCTAAAGGTTGTAAAGAGTGACCGAGACGAGGCTAGACTGACAGTGACGATATCTACACCCTTTAAAGTATATTATCTATACTTAATAAGATTCTAGAACTCAAATAATGCTGCTTTTCCCATTGCCTATATAAAGGCGTAAACTGATCTTAGTATGCAAACTCAAAGATAAAATTTTACACCGGCATAAATAATAACAGTAATAACATCCTTCTTTGTAAAATATTCTCTTTGATCTGAAACGTCGTTAGACGTTTCTATTTATTGTCCTTTTTACTCTTTTATTTTCGTGTTTACAGTTTAGCTTTACAATTTTCTTTTTCTTTATTATATATTTTATAATTATATTTACTGATAATATGGCTGAAGAAAGATTGCTGTTATTAGAGAAGATCCCTGAGACTGGGCCATGTTGCTTTTGTGTGAGTGTTCATTGTGGATGGAAACTAATTGCCATTTTGGGAATAGTAAGACGTCTATCCTAGTTTGATAATACCACTTTATCTTGTGAACTAAGTGTCGGTAGCATCGAGATACTAGTAACAAACCGTAGACAAGTTACTGACAAGGCAACCGGCGCTTACGAGTGGCACGCATCGCGAAAAGCGTACGCACACTAATATAAATATGTCAAAACGACACACTAAGAATTAGATAAGAAGTGTAAGTGAGATAGCACATCTAAACGCAAGCGCGAAAAAGAGATAAACATATACTCTCTGTACCGACGCGCATTAGGACATCATGCTGACCGTTTCACAAAGAATAATTTGACTCAGATGCGACACAATCACTTTGTCTGTCTTGGGTGCATAGGGTTCCCACCAAGAACTTAGGGTCCCAAGCCAACCTCACCTGCAAGTGGTGCACCTGCCGATCAACGGACGAGGCTCTGGCAAACAAAATATCCCGATAAGCGGCAATAGGCTCGCCACCTATTACGTGGGATCAAAACACTGGTGAAAAGTGGGCGTTTAATATGCCTCTGCCTACCTCTTCGGGGAAACAGGCTTGAGTATATGTATGTATGTATTCTTCTCATTTCATTCAATGGAAACCTAAAACAGTACGTTAATATAAAAACTGTGCGCTGCAGACCCACCGTACCCCTGGCAATACGCCTGGGGGTATGGTGGGTCATTTAAAGCTGAACCGTACTCCTGGCTGAAATGCTCGTAGTGTTGTACCATCGTGCTACGTGGAAATTAAACTGAACAGTGTTATCTCTCGTATGATAATTACTTACTTAGGTACTAATTACAAATATAATACGACGAGTTATTTTTGTATTTTTAGACAAGCGAAGACAAGCGCTAGTACGATGATATAGTGCAACAAGGAGATAAATTAGAGAATAAAACGTTCAGGTATTACTGCTAATGGTTATAATGCTTTGTATATTATAGGTATAATCTGTGGTAAGATACCGTTGAAGACCCGTCATCATCATCATCCCAGCGCTGTCAGATCATTCCCACTAGTTCTATTGAACAGTTCTATGATAGAACAAGTGAGACGTTTTTTTTTCCCACTAGTTCTATTAGCACAACTTGATGAGAAGAATAGAACTAATGGGAAACAGTTATAGGACAGTTATAGGGTAGGGTCACAACATCGCGCTCACATATCCGAATAAATATGTAATTATTTATAAAATGTGTTAAACGAATGAACGTCTACAAAACAAATGACTACCATAAAGTGAACAGCTATTGATAGTGATTACAAAAAACAGGTGCATGCGATTTTCGACCTTATTGACAATTCATGACAAACTTTTTTATTGTTTTTTCTCGCTTTCTGGCATTAATACGTTAATAAAATCATAAATTCAGACTACTGTCAATAAGGCTGAAAATCGCATGCACCTTTTTTTGCAATCACTATCGATAGCTTATCACTTTCTGGTAGTCATTTGTTTTGTAGACGTCCATTTGTTTTACACCTTAAACAAATGAACGTCTACAAAACATATTCATTCGGTTAAATGAGCGCGATGTCGTGACACTACGGATCATTCCCAGTAGTTCTATTAAATACCCTTGTAAAAACATACATAGAACTAGACTGGGATATTTCCTATTACTTATCCCATTAGTTCTATTCTTCTCATTAAGTTGTGCTAATAGAACTAGGACAGTTCTATCATAGAACTGTTCAATAGAGCTACTGGGAATGATCCCACAAAATAGTAGAACTTTAAATTAACGAACTGAAATTAATAAACTTATTACACAACACTATTAGTTGGGGGTACGGTTAAGCTTTAAAAGACCCACCATACATACCCCCAGGGGTATTGCCAGGGGTACGGTGGGTCCGCAACGAAAACTGTGCAGTACCATCTATTTAGTTGTTACATGTAGGTTTAATACCAACTATGGTTACTGTTTGAAAAAGGAGAAAAACAAGAACAAGTGAATGGGCTTTGATCACCCGTCAATGTTTGTAACTTACGTATGACTTTGTATTTCTATAATAATATATTGTGTTGATTCAGCCTCAAATCACTTTTGTTACTCGACAAAAACACACATCAGTATTTTATTATTACGAATGTCTCATCTGGATACTTTGTTTTTTAGTCTTTGAACACGCACAATACTGCTTCTCTTTTACACTCGCTAAATGCCATTTTTTTATTCACTCTATTACTTGTGATACTGAATTTATTAAAAATTGTAAGTAAAACGTTGTAATATTGTAATACTCACGAATGAGAAGTGATTCCATCACTTTTAGTCATTTTCCTACTACGGTTTCACGAGTAAAGAGCGAGCGCCTCCGATCGCAGCGAGTACGCGACTAAAGCCAAATGAGACATTTAGCCTGTTTTTAATGTACCTTTGAAGTTCGCATAACTCATCTACGGCTTTTTTTACTAGTATATCGATGGTCGTTAGTATTAGAACAAAGGACGGAGATTATTGACTCCTTTCGGCTGGAAATCTAGGATGAGGGAGAACGCAGTTTAGACGTGTATAGTTGAGGTGTCACAGACAGCGTTCCGTAAAGGACAAAGCTCTATCATTATATTAGGTATACTGAATTGTTAAGTTGCTGACGTAATTGGTAAACGGTCGTTTGCTTTGACTATTCTTATTCATTTATATTTGTATTGGAAAACTAACAGATAGGTACTTTGTTATATCCAAATATGCTACAAATACATAGTTAGTGTGGTAGTATGCGTATGTAACCGACAACGTTATCAGCATTTTATGTACATAATTTATAACATGGCATTACATTTATACATAACAATTTTTAACAATTTTTGGTCCAATGTTTGCCATGAATCTAGCCGCTTCAAATCAATACTGCCAAAAATAGTAGTGTAAGGTATTATTAAATGGTTAGAATCAGAATCAGAATCAGAATATATTTATTGCGAATATAGGTTTAGGAGATGTTTTACATTATAACATAATAATATTGTACAGCCATATTCCGCCAGTTAGCATGCAATATAAAACATACAAATTAAATTAAAATGGTACAAATCCACACCAGAAAGCTAACTGATTTAACCTCGAGAGCACTAACATGGATTTGGCTACTAAAAATACATACTCGTAACATAATATGACATTAACTACATAAAAATATGGCAAATAAGTATATCTTATATCTAAAAAGTCAGTTTTTGGGCCAGCCGTAAAGATTAAAATATAATATATTCAAAGAAGCCATATTTTGTAAGCTGATGTTACATTGTAGGCAGTTGGTAGTTCCATCATGAAAGAGTCGTAGCAACGCTGTCCACATACCTATTATGCAATTTAAAACCAACTTTGATTTTTACATCCTGTTCTTGAAAGGCTTGCAAATTGTTTTGAATATTTGAACCAAACTGTGAAAAAAACACATTACGCCATATTTCTTTTTTTTTTTTTTTATCAGGCAGTCGCTTCGTGGAAAAGCTAATATTCAGCCAAATCCGGCTAGACTAGTAAGCGGTTTCAAAGAATAACTCAAACAAGTGATTCCAAGTTCTCCTATTGTGGTAGATTGATTTAAGTTACTTCAAACATATTTTAGGTTTCAGGTTTATCAAAGGATTTTGTTCAATGCACTGTTTAGTTCAAAAACTATTTAAGTCAACTTAGCCATACGTATATAGGGTTAAATATGGCGTAATGAGAAATAAGTTTGAATTTCAATCTATAGTCTTATTTTGTTGCTTCTTTATTTTGATTAAGTATGCATATGGTTTAGCAAGACTATGCTTATGATATTAGCATAGAAAAATTAGCAAAATAAAGTTGCCACTTCGGCGAAAAATTTCATGTAAAAAATGTCAAAAATTCAATATGCGACAAATGTCACCAGCGCACTGCCGTGCGCTGGTGACATTTGTCGCCGAATCGAGAACCATCGGAACGTCGTTTTCAGGAAGGTCCGCGCCTTGGTAAATGTAGTGTAGGACACGCTCCAGCTAGGTGAAGTTACGAAGAGCCAAAAATTGCATGCGTGGCGTGCCATCCAGCAGTGTACTACGGCAGGTTTATTATGATGATGGCAGGTTTTACACCCTGGTTGGGTAAATTTTATTGTGCCTTTCTCTTATCTCATTCTTATCAGCTGCATTATTTCTGATTTAGTGATTAAGTATCACTTATTTTTTTACATTATTTACTGAATATTTGATACTTATGTCCTGACTCATCAGTTTATAGCAGAGAAACCTTTCCTTCTTTGAGTGACGTACATTTAAATGGCTCTTTGTTTCAGTTACTTGCCTTCACATGCGCAGCCATGGTACTAATGAAGGATAGGAAGCATTTGTCAGCGATGACTATAATACTGATAGTGTTTCTGTCAGTATTCGTCATAGTCACCGTCATGTTTGAGTTGGCGTCTGTTATGTTACTACTAGCGGCGCTGGATGTGAGTATAAAGAAGCTACACTTTTGATTGAGTAGACTAATTGATTTTTGTACAAATTAGGATGGGATAAGTTGTATTAAGCAGCGATAACCTAGTGGTGAGACCGATGGACTGCTGCCGAGAGGGTCTCGGATTCGAATCTACGGCGCGGACCAATGACTTTTCAAAGTTATGTGCGTATTAAATTGCTAATTATCGCTTGCTTAACTGTGAAGGAAAACATCGTGAATAAACCTGCATGTCCGAGAATTCTCCATAATCTTCTCGAAAGACATGTGAAGTCTGCCAACTCGAACTTGGCCAGCGTGGTGGACTATGGCCTCACCCTACTCATAATGAGAAGAGGCCCGTGCCCAGCAGTGGGAGAGTTTATATACAGGGCTGATGATGAAGTTGCATTTACGTGCATTGTGGCTGTCTACAGCCGCGCGCAGCTGATGTGATAATCATTCAGAGATGAGAATGTATGACGCGCTATTGAGATCGACCACGGTGCACGAAAATACACCTATAAGAACGGCGCACCTGTAGCGAAGCGCACATCACACTACATGGTCCTATATATATACTACTACTACTACAGTGCAATGGGGAAGATTAGTAGAGAATACAATACATTTAAGTGATAGACTTACTGCAATTAAATTAAACACCAAAACTATTAATGTGTTTATACTACAGGTTTACATGCCAACTGGAAGTTATACTGACATAGAAGTAGATGACGTATACGAACAAATAGATACAGTAATAGATACGGTAAAAAGCAAAGATAATATAATATTGATGGGGGATTTCAACGCGGTTGTCGGGGAAGGTGCTGAAGAAGGAATGGTGGGGAAGTATGGTTTGGGGAATCGGAATCAAAGAGGGGAAAAGTTGGTGCAATTTTGCAAAGAACACAGTCTCAGTATTTTAAACACAAAATTTAAGCAACCAAAGCGTAGGCTTTACACATGGAAAATGCCAGGCGACATTGGGCGCTATCAGTTAGATTATATAATCATGAAAGATAAATTCCTCCAAAATGCCACCTCATGCAAGACCTTCCCGGGTGCTGACCTCAACACTGATCACAATTTGCTAGTCAGTAATATTAAATTAGAACCTAAGTTAAATATAAGGAAACATAGACCAAAAAGTATAGATCTCAACAAAGTAAGAGTTAGACCTAATAACTATCACGTGCAATATAGTAATAGTATAGGAGATAAAATAGTTGATTTTAAGAATAGTGAAGACTTTAAGACTAATATAGAAAATGTACACTTAAGATGGAATAATTTAAAGGACTCAATAAAAAATAGCGCAGATAAATATTTAGGAAAAGAGAAAATAGTTCCTAGAAAACCATGGCTTAGCCAAGATGTAATAGATATAATGTTAGAGAGAAGAACTTATAGGAATAAAAATGATAGCAATAGTATAAATATGTATAAAAAACTAACTAATAGAATAACGTTAAAATGTAGAGAACTCAGACAAATAGATATGGAAGAACAGTGTAAGAAAATTGAGCACCACATTAAGAAAGGACAATCAGACAAAGCTTACAGAATTATAAAGAAACTGGGTAGAATCAAGAAGAGACAAAGTACAGTTATTCAGGATGAAGGTGGGAATCTTATTTTTGACAATAGAGAAATTTCGCAACGATGGAAAAGGTATATTGAAGAACTTTATAAGGGTGATGGACTATGTCATAACGATATAGAACTACAGCATGAAGTAGACCCTGAAAACCTGGGACCGGAAATTTTGAGGAGTGAATTTGATGCAGCGCTGAACTCACTACAAAATAATAAAGCCCCCGGTATAGATACAATTCCCATAGAGTTACTAAGAAATTCTAATGAGCTTGCAATAACTGAACTGTTTGAAATAACTGCACAAATTTACCGATCAGGAAAATTACCTACCGACTATTGCCAAAGTAAATTGATAACTCTACCCAAGAAAGCTAATACTCAGAAATGTGAAGAACATAGAACCCTTAGCCTTATAACTCATGCATCTAAAGTACTTTTAAAAATAATACATAATAGAATTTACAGCAAAATAGATAACCTAATTGGTCCAGATCAGTACGGTTTCAGAAGAAACAAAGGCACAAGGGAAGCCATATTGGCGTTACGAATGCTTATAGACCGCAGACTAGACTTAGGAATTAACACTTACTTAGCATTCATAGATTTGGAAAAAGCCTTTGATAAAGTTAACTGGAATAAAATTATGATAACACTTAAAAACGCAGGAATAGACTACAGAGACAGACGCATAATATATGAAATTTACAACAACCAAGAAACGCTGATTGAAATAGGGGAGGAGAAAGCTATAGCCAAAATAAAACAGGGAGTTCGACAAGGCTGCACCCTATCCCCACTATTATTTAACATTTTTATTGAACAGGCAATAGCAAAAATAGCAGAACAACCTTTTGGAGGTGTTAAAGTCAATGGACAAAGAGTTTTGTTTATACGATTTGCAGATGATATAGCAGCGGTAGCTGAAGATCATATGCAACTAGAGACGCTACTTAACTACATGGACAGAGTTTTCACAGAATACCAATTAAAAATCAACGTCAACAAAACTAAAACGTTAATAACATCAAAAGTAGCACCAATTTATAAGACCATCAAAATTAATAACACAGTAATAGAGCAAGTCCAAAGTTTCAAATATTTAGGAAGTAATATAACATATGATTCTAGGTGTTCCGCTGATATCAGATGCCGAATTGCAATGGCCAAACAAGCCTTTTACAGCAAAAAATATCTATTTAAATCGAATATTAACAGAAACATCCGCAAGAATTTCATAAAAACATACATCTGGAGCATTGCGTTGTACGGTTGCGAAACCTGGACTTTAATTAAGCAGGATATAAACAGACTAGAAGCTTTTGAGATGTGGTGCTGGAGGAGGATGGAGAGAATTAGCTGGAAGGATAAAATTACCAACGAAGAGGTACTAAACAGAGTAGGAACTAAGAGACAACTATTGAATAACATTGAGAACAGGAGAGGGAAAATGATGGGACACCTTATACGTCACGACGAGTACATTAAAAACATCGTGGAAGGGAAGGTTGAAGGAAAGAGGAGGAGGGGTCGTCCGAGGTATAGTTATTTCAGTCAAATTAAAGAGAAGGTGAAGGTTGTGACGTATAAGGAAGTTCAGGAATTGGCACTCGATAGGAAGAAATGGAAGGAGCTGCACCGACAAGAGCTAGGCTCTTAAATTAAAGAAGAAGACTACAGTGCCAATTATTACTACTGCCTAAGCATTGATTTTTGCTTTCAGGAAAACGTAGACCTCATGTCATATTACATATGGCTTAGTATAACGTACTTATGTGTTCAACTGGTATTTTCTATTGTAATACCGCTGGTGCTAGTTATTGAAGGGAGGTATCCTGTTGCGATTGCGTTGGTCTGAATGATCATCGTTATGGTTGTAGGTCTTGGTAAGTATTATTGATGAAATTTGACATTGTTTGTTGTAAAAAAATATATGTATATTATGTAAAATACTTGCGTCACTGACTGAGTGACATGCGCGAATACTAACAAGTGATTTTACGGAATTGCCACGGGATCGGCTGAAAAAGGATACATAGAAAAATATGCGGACGAGGCTGCGGGAAACCTCTAGTTAGTGATAATTATTTTGCAAAATTACCAATAATTATTTTTTGTTTTCTCCTCTGTTCTTTTTAGGTTATTTTGTATTTTCTAATCGTCATACCCCAATTCTGAAATAAATGACATTGAGTTTCTGCATGACTAATGAAATGTCGGACCCTAAAGTAGCTCGAGCACTAAAATGAAGGGATCCTAGGAAGCAAAATTTAGCTTAAACGTTGCCCATAGAAAGAGGCTCCACAAAACCAAAAGGATTATATAGCCATAATGGTCAGATTTGACGAATTAAGAAGACGCTTACAATTTATGTTCAATATTTATTACTAACATTAATACAAAATTGTTAGCAGATTGAAATAAAATAAATAACATGCTGTACATAAACACCACCCGCATAGCCAGCAGAACGAAATAATCAGCATTCTTGTAAATAAATATCATACTTTATGTCCAACTTTTCAAAAGACGTTCAACCATTTAAAAATGCAAGTCTGCATTTTAATTTAATTTACTTGAATTGACAAACTCTTTCAGTGAGACAGACTCCAACAAAGCATCTTTTTAATAAAAAATGTGATCAAGTTCATTGTGCAGAATGTTGTTTATAGCATCATAAAAATCTTTGATGTGTTTTTTTTTCAGGGCGGATACATTTCTATCTGTGGTCAGCACGTATACATCTGTTACACACTCCATCCAGATGTTGGCCATTACCGGTGCTACTGGGCTACCCATAGCCCTGTAGTACTTCGAAGAATCCATAGACATGCAGGCATCAAATGTAAAGCTGTGGAAGAGGTATGTCGACGATGTATTCTGTATCATGAAGGGCGACAAGCAAGATGTAGAACAGTTCGCAAATAGCTTAAATTCCATACACCCTAATATTAGATTTACATTTGAAATGGAGGCAGACGAGTCGTTACCCTTTCTCGACGTAAAAGTGACAGTGAGGGAAAATGGTACCTTGGGACACACTATTTATAGAAAACCGACACACACAGATAGGTATCTCAACGCATACTCGCATCATCACCCGCGACACTTGGAATCCGTAGTGACTTCACTAGTAAACAGAGCGTATCAGCTCTGTGACCCTGAACATTTGAACAGTGAGCTGTCACATGTTCAGGTGCAACGGATTCAACAAGAAGATACAACGTCTGAAGAGGAAGGACAGTAAACCGGAAGTAAACAGAGTACCGGCTTACATGCCTTACATAAAGGGAGACACGGACAAAGTTGGAACAGTACTACAGAAATACTCCATAAAGACTGTATATAGTCCGCTCTCCAAGGTAGCACACAATCTGTGCACCCCGACGGATGTTATTCCTCTACAAACACCTTGCATCTACAAGGTCGACTGCAGTAGTAGTTTCTATATCGGACAGACCAAACGAACCATCGCTGAAAGGGTCAAGGAACATATCGCAGCTGTAAAAAACCGGCAAATTAACAAGTCTGCCATAGCTGAGCATTTGTTGGAGTCGGGACCAAACCACTGGATCGAATTACATCAACCAAAGATCTTATCTACCGATCGTCACTATTACTCCAGAATAGTACGTGAAGCGGTTGAAATCAAAAAGCATGAAAATTTCAACCGGGAAGATGGATACAGACTGTCTACAACTTGGAATCCAGTAATCAACAAATGTAAACCTCGCCGCAGTAGCACAGCTCATCAGTGTGTAGAAGTCATAAGTGTTGCGTGTCGACGTACCGACAGTTCGGATAAAAATCTAAATAAGAAACAAGTGAGGGTAGCTGCCGAAACCCGCGCTTTCAAGGACGGCGCTGAGATGACATCAGTCCTGCTGTTGTAAGACGGCCGAAACGTCGGTAAAACATAGGTATTTATACCTTAAATTAGTTAAATATCGCGAATAAGACCCGATTTAACAAAATTGTATGACGTATACATACAGCCTTCTCACGTAATCAATGGTTAATTATTAAACAGTATGGTTACCTTGCTAACTTCTTTTATTACTAATTTATTGTAATATTTATTATTGGAAATATCAGGGACCAAGGCCGGTACTGAAAAATGTAAGTGCTACGGATAGTTAAAAAAATGAGTTTTGCACTTACAGCTACATCTTAGAAAAGCCTAGATTATCCTAGTGGCAGTGGTGAGATGCATTTGCCGGTTAAGTTATCTTTAGATAAAGAGTTATCTAAAGATCACTTAACCGGGATACCGGGTATCTTAGTGGCCCTAAGTGCTACTAATGTGTCTTGAGCACGCGAAACTTTTAGTTATGGTCACATCAAGGAATTCAGCTTGTCCGCCACGGTATGTACGAACTAGTCTGTTATTTCAAAACATATCTTTGTCAAATTTCTATCGTTCATCTCACTCGTAAAATGAATATCACTCAAAAGCGCTTAAAAGATTACTACCAACGACACAGAAAATCCCATTAATTTCCATTTTTCCATTCCAAGAAACAATAATATGCATTTTGGACTTCACAAAATAAGGAAAACAGATACCGCACGAAATAAGACCCTAAAATAACGTGGCTCAGGCAAATATTTTCATATTAGATTTAGGTACTTATTTCAAGTACAAAGATAATTCTTGAACATGATAACATGCTACTATTTGATTAAATTTCCATTCAATATACTCGAAAACAAGGCAGTTATATGTTCTCTAAAGGAGTAAGCAAACATTTATTGTTAGCCTATTTTGTAACTGAAGATAGGCAGCCAGTCCTCAGTGGCGCAGGGCGGAACGAAGCGAGCTGTGTCAATATAAACAGTGGAATGCCTAAAAATCCCGCTGCGGAGTTTTAAGGCGAGGTTGCAGTACAGTGCGTAGTACGACCTCACCCCCCGCAAAAACAAAAACACGGGGGTGGCGTCAGCGAGTGAGCGGGGGAGAGGAGGGGGCTTCGTGTGTGCGTGTGCCACAGCGCAGCGTAATGCAGTAAGTCAATTGTGTTCAAGTGTATCTGGATTAGGTTTTTGTGAAATGATAGTTAATTGGTGGGTCCGGAAAATTATGTTTCTACATAGTGCGTACTAGACATGTGCCGGTCATTTTGACCACGCCGCCGCCGCCCACCTTTTCATCAGCATCATCGGCGGCAACATTTTTAACAATATTTAAGATTAACCTAGGGGCATTTCACCTGGTCTTCTGCCATATGCAACCTTTGCCTCTCAGGGAGATCCCTGACCTTTCCATAGCTCTGTGAGTGGCATGAATGACAGGACGTGTATTCCACGTCTTCACTGTTATGTTCCACGTCTTAGGTCCATAAGTCAAGTTGTGGCAAAAATAACTCAAAGAAATGATGCAACTTCCCAAAAGCCATGCTGCTCTCTTCTGGCGATTTTCACCGTCAAAGTTGGCTTTACCTAACTGCAATTTATGCCCAAGTATATGTATTCTTGAACAATTTTGAGGGATACATCTTGGGCCAAAATTGTTTGAGGGATGCAGTGTAGATGAACATGGAACTTCAACGCTTTCTCCAAGTTTTGTAGCGATTCTGACATTAATAATATTTCGTGCTATCATTATTTCTGGTTTTAATTTTTACCGGTTTCTGGGACTTGAAAGATATGTTTGATATAAGAAATTGAGGAGTCAATTAAAAAAAATACCGACGGTCCATCAAATGAATTTTTGAATTGGTAAAAATTATAAATTGCAATTATTCGCATATTAGTAAACCGGAATTTAGTAAAAAAAATATTTTAATACAAATTCGGATTTTTTATATATTTGCGTCTAAATATAGTAAATGTTGTAGAAAAATAAGCATCGGCACACATGACTAGTGCGTACGTACTTTATTACAAAAATATTAAGGCAGTAATTTATTATTAATAATTATTAGACGTATTTTTTCAGTTGTTATGTAAACAAAAATGACCACAATACAACGCGTATTCAATGACGGTACAATTCCCTTCTCTTGAGCTGAACGAACTTTCGAAATTTTTAAAGCATCGGTTTTCTTTCGGTGATATATCTATAATTTCAGCACGACTACAAACCAAACAATGTTTCCTTTTTTACACCTATATATAAACTTGACCTGATCTTCTACCAACGATTGCAGCGGCTACAGAAAAGGTTAGAAAATCCATGCTACGTCTGCATATACATCGATCGCTGGATATCCATTTCTAATGTTTCTTTCAGAAATGGCTATTTATTTTTTCTTATCAATAGCAGCTTGCATGGCAGCAGCTGCGGTTATTTCCCAATTTTCATAAACTTAATTTTGTATCAGCGCCTATGTCTGTGCCGTAAAGACGGGGATGTTCATTGCAGATAACAGTTCTTTAAATTGGGAATGCCCAATGCCGTATACGTAATACGTAAACAATTTATAGACGCGCATTGATGAATATGGGACCAACGAAAAAGAAAAGGTATAGTTTCTAAGTATACCTTTTCTAGGTATACTTTCTAAGTATGTATATCTTTTCATTAGAAACAAAAAAAACACATATCAGTCCACGCGTCGCTTAGAAATCGAGTAACAAGAAATCCAAAAATTAAACTTGTCCTTGAAAAGTTACATTTGGGTTTGCATTTGTCAGAGGACGCAATTTTATTTTACAGATGGGTAGGAAGGGCTAGTTTAAAGCTTAATCCAAATTTGTGGGGTCGTACCTCTTGTCCCTCGGCCACCATCTTGAAAAGAGTGCGTGTGCGGAAGGTTTTTCTTATTTATCTGGTAAACTATTAATCACACAAAGATCTTGTTCAAGCATTTTTGCTGCAAGTTAAATTTTCTTCAACTTTGGCTCTGGTACTTTTTGCCGTAAAACCATAAATAAAGAGTGCCGCAAGAAGCTCACAGAGTGCCGTAGTTTAAGAGTTTAGTCCATAGTTTGCTAAATGCTACCAATGTTTTAGATAATTTAATTTGCTACTCATCATGTTTTGAGATTTTTCTGTGCGGCCAATAGTTTGCTAGATATGCTAGAAAACTCATTTGTACCACTCTTTTCACGATAGCAGGACAAGGGCTGCAACCCTAAAAACTTGGACTTTTGGCATCTATGAAATAAAATTGCGTCTTCTGACAAATGCATGCTAAGCCCAAAAAAAATTAACATTTCAATGAACTAAACCTACTGTACTTTTTATACTGTGGCGCAGTGAATAAATGAACGATTGAGTTTAGAATACGAATTACTTTGTACTTTTGCGAAAACGTAAATGCGGGGGTGGAGGGGGATTTTGCGGAGCAATGACGTACGCCCGCCCTCAATCACGCCTAAGCGGGTACTGATGAACGGCCGGCGAGCGATATAATGCCAACATTTTGACTATTTTTTTCTTGGAGAAAAATAATAACAAAATTACGAAATCCGTTTTTACCATTTATTTTAAAATAAAGAGCTGTTTCTATTGATAATACTTTCATATAAATTTATTATGGAATCTCTAAGCAGTACACGTTTAAAATTGTGATTTAGTGCCATGTTTGACTTTTTTTTTTATCAAGCCAATCATTCCAAATCGTGTTTCTATCTTTACGATTTACTAGAAGATATGTTCAACTTTTATACTTTAATTTTTATTCATTAAAAATATCATGGTTCATGGGACTTTTAGACGTTCAAAAATCTTAAAAAGTACTGCAAGCTCGCCTTAAGAAATTTATGTAGAGCAGCCATAAAGAACATGTGAAATATTCCCAGAAACGTACTCGCCACGTAAGACGTACATCGCCACGTACATCTTTTCATTTCATCATGAGAGGTTTCATCATGTTACATTACGTTATTTTATTTGTTTCTTTCAGTTTAATGAGGTTTTTATAATGTGTTGAATATTCTAGCGCTTTTTATGAAGAGCTCAAATCTGTGTGTATATTTCTTTAAATAAAATTCCATTTCAGATGCTTTCACCGTTTTATCGCGTGTTTTTTTTAATGTTGCAAACTACGAACATACTTTAAGACAAAGTTAATATTTGTGAATAATAATTTCCTGTCCTTTGTAAAGGTTCAGTCGAGGACAAAATAAAAATATGTAGGTAAATTTTCTTATCTTATGTTTTTTTTATAGACTCACGCCTTTTATCCCCGAAGGGGTAGACAGAGGTGTAATATTACACCTACATTAGGCTAGGCATTTTTAGGTCCCACGTAATAGAGGGCGAGCCTATGGCCGCTACCATGCACATCACCGAACTCCATACTGCTAGTGAAAATGAGGAAAAACTCAGTAACACTTTTGCCCGACCCGAGAATGGAACCCGGGACCTCCGATCAGCAGACACGTACGCATATCCACTAGGTAGTCTTCAGTCTTATCTTTCACGCTCATTTTAGTGAACAAGGCATCAGAACCAGCCTTCTGTAACGCTTCATGTAGCATTCAAACTCTTAAAGCCAAGTTTATCCTTTTTATGAAGGCTATTAACTTAAAACATCAGGTACGAGTACATTTGATGTAACATACACACACATAAGAAACACTCAACAAATCTCTTAATACAAGCACACACTTAATTAGCACTATACCTAATATTTTACCAGCACACACACACCCATCTTCACTTGCCCATTTTGTGATAAGATATCGGTCGAGATCGTTGAAGGCGCACTCTGACTGATAGCGACCTTCGTCAAGTGTTTATTAGCGTGAGCTGAGATACGGCGCCTCGGCCGGTGCCTCGAAGTAAAAAAATGCCCGTATTTGCTTAGGATTTCAGAGAACCCTTCACATAAGATATGTTTTGGTTAACTAACTATGAAGTATATAAAATGTGTCAAAAAGGATAGTTGTGAAGAGTTGTGTGAGTAATATAGGTTTCAAGAAGTTTGGATAGAAATTGTACAAGCATTTATATGGAGTAGGTACTATTTAGTTTTCTTTGACACTCAATTCAGTGCGGTGTTATTATATTATAGAGATGCGCCCGGTGTTCATAAATAAAAATTTCATAATTTTACTTTTTTATTCAAATCATCATCATCATTAGCCTGTATCAGTCCACTGCTGGACGTGGGCCTCTCCTGTGTCCAATGAGCTCCGTGTTCATGTTTCCTCCATTAGTCTCAGCCGCTGCCCTACAAATATCATTGCCGCCCTGTCTACCGGGATAAGTTTTGATATTCGTTAACATGTAACTTCTGGTCAATGAAAATTCAATTATTGATTACGTATGTATTTTTCGCATCGTTTTCAATTAGAATTTGAGATTTATCATTTGTATAGCTTTTTATACGCCTACAATTGAAGATTAAGGTAAAGTTGCCTTTCTGAAAATTTTCGGCGTAAAAAATTATTGTGATTCTAACTAAACTGAAGATAATAATGAAAAATGCTTATGCTTACACAGAAATAGGATTCAGATAATCTTAATATATAAAATCCTTGCGTTACTTACTGACTGACAGACACGCTACAGCCGAAACTCAATCCTTCACAAACGAATTCAAAAGTAATATATAACGGGGAATTTATAAATCCAGCGAATGTAAAGAAATTTCTAGGCATAGTATTAGATAGGAAATTAACCTTTGAGGAACATATTAAAACCATATCAAAAAATGCTATTAAAGGATTAAATGTAATAAAATGTCTTGCAGGCGTTACATGGGGAGCTGACCCGAAAATATTGTCAACTTTGTATAAAAGTATAGTTAAAAGTCATTTTGATTATAGTTCACTAGTGTATATAAATAGTACTCATGTAAATAAACTAGATCTATTGCAGAACAGGGATTTGAGAACAATTTCTGGTGCAATATGCTTTACTCCCATAAGGGCCATGGAAGTGGAGACTAAAATAATGCCCCTAATTTTGAGACGCATTCTACTTGCAGAAAGATTCTGTCTTAAATTAATTGCTGCAGATAACAAGAAAATAATAAACAAAATAGTACCTTCTGTATGTCCTGGACCTTTAACAACAGGAAAGATTCTCTTAAATGGTAAATCCCCAACATTGTCCTAAATATTGCTGGAAACAGAAAACAGTTTAACTGGTATTAGAAAACAATGCCCATGGCCATGTTACTCCTTCTCTTATCAGTGTATTACACATCCAGTTAAAGAATTGCAAAATCCCATCAATAACAATTAAGATATGTTACAGTTTATGGCAGATAATAAGAATTATTATGTTATTTACACTGAAGGGAAGTGATTATGTGCGTGCTGCTATATATGATCCACAAGTTCAATTCTCTCAAAGCTTTGTTCTACACAATACATGCACCATATTCACTGCAGAGGCATATGCGGTTTATCAGGCATTAAAACATATTCGCCAAATTAACAATAGCAAATACTTTTTGATTGTTTCTGATTCACTGAGTTTGATTAAAGCCTTAACTAACCTTACAGTTTCTTTTAAGACAAATTATATTCTATATTTCATCAAAGAAATAACTTATCAATATTACCTTAAGCACAAAAAAAATGCTTTTCTGTGGGTACCTTCACACCGAGGTATCTCTGGCAATAAAATAGTTGATTAAACCGCATATGAAGGTAGTAATGCTATTGATGTTAGAAATGCAATGGACATTCCTATGACTGACTTCCTGTAATGTATTAATGAAAATGTTTGTAACTTATGGTTAGAATTGTGAAAGAAAGACCAAGACTCCAAGGGAAAATGGTACGGACGTGTTTAGGAGGAGTTGCCTGTTAGACCCTGGTACAATAGATTGAAGGAAGCCAGCCGAGACTTTATCACTACGATAAATAGATTGCGCTTTGGCCATAATACTGCTCCGTCACACTTTGCTAGACTTGGCATTATTACAAGCAATACATGCCCACATTGTGAATCCCAAGAACAAGAAGAAACCGTCGATCATCTTCTCTTTGACTATCAAAACTTCCTGCTTGACAGATAAGTGTTAGCTAGTGAACTCAGTGATGTGAACATTAAGTGCGATTCTTTCTCCCGCCCGCCGTCACTCGAAGAGTTATTGAAAGACAAAAATACTTACAAACCGATATATAAATAAATTAAAAATACTGTTAAAACAATTTAAAAATTAAGTGATTGTGCAGTGTCCGTTAAAATAAAATAAGACTTGACCTGGTCTAGTAACCAGGTCATAAAATAAAAAATAAAAAACAAACATTACAAAATGGTGTTTTCTGTTTACGTGTTTTTTAAGTTGTGTTGTGGATTTACACTTGACAGATAAATTGTTAGGAATGTGGTTTTTCTGAGAGGTACATAAGTAATACTCAATTATTATGTACCAAATAATGTAAAATATGTGTCAGTTTTGAAACTCTATTGGTTTCAAAACGAATCGGTTTGAAATGTAACATAACCGCAACAGGTACTCAACTTATGGTTTTTTTTTAAAACCCCACAATATTTAATTTTGAATTTAGCCTTGTTTCAAAGTATGACACTAATGCGGGTTGCAGACCAAGAGCTTAGCTAAGTTAGTTTAGCTTAGCTCGAAGTCAAAGTCAAAGTCAAAAATCATTTATTCATCTAGGTCACAACGTGACGCTTATGAACGTCAATTTTTTGAAGTAAATTAATAATGCTTCTACATTTACATTTACTGCCCATTCGCAAAGCAATAGGTAGAACCACGAGAAAGAACGGGCAATAAAACTCGTGGCCACTCTTTTTAATCGCCAGTGTTATGGTACATATTTTGTTTTTGTAAGGAGCTGCAACTGTTTCACATTGTAATTAATTACTTGTAAATAGTAATTAAGAACATACATATATACAAAATATGTAGTTACTAAATTAAGTGCTGTAGTAGTATTCAAATGTGAATCTTGTTTAACAGGAGCATCCACTTACGCTTTATAATGTAGGCAACTCGCGATCATGTTCAGAACTATGGTGGAAAAGTATGTTACAGAAAGTGACGGTATATGAATACAAGAAAATTACAAAAACATTAGTATCCAGCCTATGATAACGATTTACCTTCATCTAATACTGTAGCAAATTTTAATAAATTTGTGGAACAACAATGAAAATTTAAATGTAGTAAGTTGAATGACCTAATAATGCATGAATATTGAATTAATAGAACTAGAGATATTATATAAAAAAAACTGAAAAGTAAGGTATCTATATAAATTAAAAAAATCAAGAGTTGGCTAGTGTAAGTGACCTCCTGATCGTGAGTGATCCTTATCACTGAAATAATAATTAATGGTATAATAACCTTTCCTAATAAGGCAGTCTTTTATTTTACTTTTGAACGTACTAAATGGCAATTCTAAAAGACTAATTGGTATTTTATTGTATATACGAATACCTAGCCCTACAAAAGAATTATTAACTTTATGTAAACGATGACAAGGGGCATATAACTTATGCATGTTTCGAGTATTTATGTTATGTACATCACTTTTTGTAGTAAATAAACATATGTTTTGCCTAATATACAATATATTAGCAAATAAAAATTGCGAGGCTACTGTAAAAATCCCTATAGACTTAAAGCGTTCCCTAAGAGTATCTTTTGCACCTAACATGTATATTGCTCGTACCGCTCGTTTCTGTAGAACGAAGATATTCTGAATATCCGCAGCTTTGCCCCATAACAAAATACCGTAGGACATGACACTATGAAAATAGCTAAAATAAACTAGACGAGCTGTGTCAACATCAGTAAGTTGACTAACTTTTTTGACAGCATACGCAGCAGAGCTGAGCTTACCTGCAAGACATGCTATATGTGCACCCCATTGTAACTTATTATCTAGTGTAATGCCTAGAAACACTGTCGAGTCAAATGTGTCAAGTTCCTCCCTATCTAGCCTTATATTAGGTCCCAGTTGTCTAACGTTAGGTAAAGCAAATTTAACGCATTTAGTCTTTTTAGAATTATGCACTAGGTTGTTTGCTGTAAACCATTGTGTAACCTGTATAAGTGCATTACTTACATCATCAAATTGATTCCTATTCCTATCTACTTTAAAAATAAGTGACATATCATCTGCAAAAAGTACGACATCACAGATATTTTTTAAATAAAAAGGTAAGTCATTAATATATACAAGGAATAGAAAAGGACCTAAGATAGAGCCTTGTGGAACGCCTAACTGTATAGGTAATTTAGAGGATGTAGTCCCATTTACATCGACGCACTGAAATCTTTGCCGCAGGTACGACTCGACAACACAAAGTGCGGTTTCCTCTACGCCGTAGTGGCGGAGCTTACGCAATAGTGTGTCGTGATGAACGCAATCAAATGCTTTTGAGAGGTCACAGAATACTCCAATAGCATTTTTAGATGACTCCCAAGCATTATAAACGTGTTTTATGAGAGCAACACCCGCATCAGTAGTGGATCTACCTTTAGTAAATCCGTATTGATCTTTATGAAGCAGACTATTTAAATTAAAGTGTCTTAGTAGCTGCTTTAATAAAATCTTTTCGAATATTTTAATAAATGCCGGCAAGATAGAGATGGGCCTGAAGTTATTTACGTCATTTTTACCGCCAGATTTGAATAAAGGTATGATTTTACTTAATTTCATCAAATCCGGAAATACGCCTAAGTCAAAACACTGGTTAAAAATTATAGAGAGTTAAGGCGCAACAGTCTCAACTATAGTACCTAAAATTTTAATTGAAATGCCCCAAAAGTCGCCGGTATTTTTAATATTAATTGAATTATATGCGATCAATATATCTCGCGGGGTAACGTGCTCGAATCTAAACACGCTCTTGCATTCAGGTACACTGCTAAGCAAGAAATTTTCAGCGTCTAAAGATGATGATTATAAAGAGCTAGTAGTTGTTAAAGGTATGCTCGCAAAGAAACTATTGAACATATGCGCTACTTGAGTTTGATTGGTGACTAATAAATTGTTTTCTTTTAGTTCAAATTGGTTTTCCCGTGGTCGTGCTCTTCCTGTTTCATTATTTATAATTCTCCAAGTTTCTTTAATTACATTTGTTGAATGCTTAATTTTGCTACTAATAAATTTAGATTTTGCCATAACACAAACTTGTTTAAAAATGTTTGAGTAGGTTTTTACATAATTTAGAAAAGGTGTGTCAAATCTATGTTGTTTCATACCATATAATTAAAACAATTTAGCTCTACTTCTGTATATTCCCATAGTGGCCCAATGGTTAAAAGATCCGGTAGTACCCTTTAATGTGACAGTTTTACTCTTGAAAGTATCTTGAAACTCATTATTTACTATTCCAAAGAGTGAATTATAAATTGTATTTGGATTTTCTGAGTTCAAAATTGAGGGATTGAGTTTAGCGATAATATTGTTTTTAAAACGTATAAGACGATTGGTAGTTTGAGGCCTACATTATACTGCATGTGTTTTATCATATGTTGTACATGAAAAACTAGCTATCTGTCCACGGTGATCAGAAGGAAGAAAACTAATAACTACTGGGTTTTTAGCAACACAAGAACTAAATATGTTATCCAAACAAGTAGAAGATGTTTCAGAGACTCTAGTAGGTTCACAGAATAAATTACTTAAATTAAATGACTTAAAAAGATTCAGAAATCTAGTACACTGTGAAGAATTCTCTAAAATATTAATATTAAAATCACCACATACTATAATATTCTTATGACTACCTATAATTTTATAAAGAGCATCTTCCATAACAGTCTCAAATAGATTATAATCACCGCCTCTATTAGCCTGTTTTCTTATATACGAACTCTGCACTGTGTAATATTCATTTATAACAATAACCTCATGGGTGCTTAACCAATGTTCAGTTAAGCACAAAACCTTAACGTCATATTTTTCTAGAAATAAACTTAACTCTAACTCTTTGCCAGATAGGCCCTGCATGTTTTGATGTACTATATTCAAATACTGCAGCCTAACTGTTGTCTTATCTTGGAGTTTAAATCACAAGATGTGTCAATAAAAACGTTGTTAACCCTATCAAATAAATTGTCAACACAAGGCTCACTGCCTTGCTGTAAATTGTATGCTAATAACTTAGCAATTTGTCGCTTAATATAAAATGGCAGATACATTGTATCTTTAGTTAAAATAAATTTACTAATAAATTTATTAGCGTCAAAAAACAATATTGCGTCACTATGACGACAAGTAATGTTATACAATAACATGTTTAATGAGTGTATGTGCTTATTTTGTGTGTGTGTGTTAAGTTGTTTGAGTAAGGTAAAGCACCTAAAATACATTTACAACTAAATTTAGAATTAAGTTCTATCAACAATTCAACACATTCTATGATATCCTGTCTCTTTACAGCTAAACTGTTACCAAACAATAATATTGCAGTACTACTCTCATCTAAGGGGTGTAACTTAATCTGATTAACTAAACTACAGTAACTATCCCCTGGCCTACAATAATTTATAACACACTGATTTGTATATATCGACTGCCTCGTTGGTCTCGCGGCATAAATGTGCGCGTGGGATCGGGAGGTCCCGGGTTCCATCCCTGGGTCGGGCAGTGTTATTGGGTTTTTCTGTCACGAAATTCTCAGTAGCAGCACGGAGTCTGGAAATGTGCCCGGTACGGCAATAGGCTCGCCCTTATTACGTGGGACTAAAGTATATCCGGCGAAAAGTGGGTGTAGAAATGCACCTCTGCCTACCCCTTCGGGGATAAAAGGCGTGACGATATGTATGTATGTATGTATGTATGTATGATTTGTATATTCACTGAGAAGACTACCAAAATTGTGACCTAGCCTATCAGAAAAAATAAAAGTTTAATTAATAGATGTTGGAAGCCTAGATTTATTTAAATTTGATTGTAATGAGTGTGAGTTTTGTGGATTGTTAGAAATCGCATAGCTGACGCAGTTTCCCACGAATATAGTTGCAAAACTTCTACTACTACTTGTTTGCATAGTTTGCGGTCTGCACACAAGTATGGAAAACGGCGTCAGCTATGCGAGCTAAGCTAAACTAACTTAGCTTAGCTCTTGGTCTGTAAACCGCATAACGCTTTTTCGTGGTTAATTTTCATTACTTTACTGTGTCAAAAGCACACAAACACACTTTCACATTCAAAGTATGAATAGTATGTTTATCTTCCATAATGGATATAAAGGTAATACGCTGCTAGCAAATACATTTAAATAAATCTGCATATTCAATTGCTAAGCGACTCTATGAAGCGGCGATGTGCAATGGTGCATTAAAGTGTTAGTTTGCCGCAAGCATGGAAGATCCCCGATATATGTCTCTTTTATTATATTCATGTACCCTACCTATATATATTTTCTGCAAATTAGTATAATTAGATTTTTTTAAGCCATCCATCATCCAGGCAAAAGGAAAATTTTAATGGCACTTGTGTAATTTTATCTGCCAGATATTTTACCTGTAACTTATCGGGCTACCGGATTCATATACTTTATTCAGGTACACATCATACGAGAGGTGAAACGGCTAGTTATATCCAAACTACGCGACGACAGTCACATAATTTATTATCCTATACGAGGAATTTTAATTAACCGATCTCGTGTGATTTATGAAACGTAAATTAGCGTATCCTTATTATTAATTAAGGAAGTTTTAGGTAAACGACCCGTCAGTGATATCGCTGCCATTACATTTAATGATAACGGTATGTTGCTTTGGTGTGCCAATAAATCCAGGGTTGGCAAACCAGAAATATCGAACTTTTGAATACCGCACTCAGTATCACAAATTTTGATACCGACGCTGTCAACATGGTGGCGCTTCGCCTTCGAAGCAGTTGTAGCTAATACAACTGCTTTGAAGGCGAAGCAGTAGTGTGAAGCTGTGAATATAATTATGCGCTAATCGATCACAAAGCTATATATCGGGTCTCTATGGACAAAAAACGGATCAAAAGTGCGCCATCTGTCGCTGTCAGCGGGTATATTGTTATTTGTCATACGACGGTAGTCGATGCGCTTCACAGAGTCTTGATGTTTACAGTCATGGGCGAACGGCACATTTAGTGTCTGATCCCCATAGCGTCAACACATTGTGAAGCTGTGCTCGGTCCGCAATTAACGTCTTGTGTTGCCGTCTCTGCAGGATAGAAGACATAACTCAATACATTACGTAGGTAGTATAATATTTATTTGGTTTAACTTTTTTTGATAAAATCCAACATAAAATCACAGAAAGCATATTATCATGGTGTATCAGGAGAAATTTAGAAAACATGCACCCTACAGAAATAAATACATAATTATATCCCTTCAATCATGAATTCAGTGGAATTATGGTCTTTGCATGAGCAAGGCCCATGAATTACAGCATAAGTAGGCGATTCTATAAAATACCCGCAATAACATTTCCGTGTACAAAAAGCGACTGTCTAACTTCTGTACTAGGAAAGCTACTGGACTATAGAACCGAAGTACAAAAATAACTTCACCACTTACGTTTGAAATTCTATAGGACAGCATCAATATGTTTATCTCAAAACCATGATAGGAATATATAGGTATACGGATGTTTCTCATTAAACTTGTATACTTCTGAGTGATATAACAAAAATAAAGAAATATAATTTATTACAAATCTGTATAAGGCTTAGATTTAGAGTACTTGAATGGACTTTATAAAAAGGTCATTATTCGTTTAATTTTGACATTTGTACCAATAGTACAATGAAGAGTTACATTTGGGGTTGCATTTCGCAGAGGTCGCAATTTTATTTTACAGGTGTGTAGGAAGGCCTAGTAGAAAGCTTAATCGAAATTTGTGGGGTCGTATATCTTGTCCCTCGGCCGACATCTTGCAAAGAGTGCAGGTGCAGATGGTTTTTCTTGATTATCTGGTAAACTATTGGCCGCACAAAGAATATGTGAAAGAGTTGTTTGTTGCAAAATAAAATTCTATACAACTATGATCCTGAAACTTTTGTCGCGAAGCCATAAATAAAAGTTATATTTTTATTGATGTGTTTAGGCAATTTTAGCGTTTCCTATTATAACTGTGTTCCCAGTCTTTTAGATGAGCCAGGCTTTGGCACAGGGTGTGATCAAGCGCCAATATAAATTTTTCATAAAGAACTTTGGAAGAAAATTGCATTTTTTTCCTCAATGAATTTTGACATCTCCAATGATATTTCTACAGGTGTCCCCAAAACATTTAGGCACTGCAAAACAAATTGCAGTATCCTTGGGCTGGGCACACTATCAAGTTGTGATGCCCAGTGATAGAGATTGTCTTTTTTTTTCAATCCCAGTTTATCTTTTTAATTGGACCATATGGCACTGCAGAGTCTCAAATTGGAAGACTGGATCTTGTTTTGGAAGAAGTAAAGACATATTTTTTTTTTTTTGGTGTCGGGTTTTAAAATCCTCATGGAGTCCCTTCGCTCTGGGGGGGGGAAGGACGAAGGGGACTGTCAGACTCTTACTGACTAAAAACCAACCCGTGCTCCTCATGTACCCATGTGTCGGAGGGTAGGGTTTCACCGAAGCATTCCTCGCTACCCCCCGATGGGTATTGGCCCGCCAGATGGTCAGGCGGGCCCCGAACAAAACCCCCTTGGCGGCGGACGAAGGTGTTGGGTTCCGCCGCCAAAACACCCAGCGGCCACAGAGGATAGGGAGGATGGCAACGCAAAACCGCATCTCCTCTTCCTCTCCATTTGGTCGCGGGAGATAGGGCGCACGGCAACGCAACACCGACACGCCTCTCCTCCCGCGACCGCACCCGACTGCGAGGGACAGACAGAACTGTCCCCCGCACCCGCACCTTGGGACGCATCCTACGCAGGCCTCACGCAAGCCCACGTGGAGCGAACCCTCCCGGGACCCCGCTTAGCTTCACCGTGGGTGTACATCAAACCCACGGTTACTGAGCCCCCCACCACGACAAGGTGGAGATCCAACGGGGGGTAAGTAAAGACATATTACATGTATTTTCATTACTGACGACGTCAAAATTATAATACATTGAAAAGAAAATTTGTTGCAAATTTTATTCGACTTTCGTTTGTAACTTTGTTATTTTTCATTTTACGACCAAATGCTACGGAACCAAAGTTATAGAGAATTTAATTTCTAACAAAACATGTTTTGATTTTTGTCTGTACGGCCTATAGTTTGGCAGATAAACTAGATAAACCATTTGTGCCACTCTTTTTAAGATGGCGGCCACAGGGTAAGGGCCCTACAAACTTGAATTTAGCTTTACACTAACCCCCTCTTAACATCTATAAAATAAAATTGCGCCCTCTGACAAATGCACGCTAAGCCCAAAAAAATTTTACATTTCAATGGACTACAGTCAATTACTTTTTGCTTTGCCATTATTTGCTTTAAAAATTGTAGTTATAGTCTAAATAACTTTTACAGAGCTAAGACTAGAACTAAACCTTGATCTAAATTTAGACCTTGTTTTGTAGAAAGGCCGCGAACATTGATTCTCTCTATATAAGGCCACCTTTTACGCTAAGGGCCGGCATGGTCACGAGATCGGTCTAAGCGGCGAGCGGCGCGGCAGCGGCGTGCACATGGTGCGTTTACTCTGAGGCGGCCCCGCGCCGCGTCACAGTAAACGCGCCATGTACATCGAAAACGCTCGCCGCTGCCGCCCGCCGCTGTAGGCCGTGACCGGGCCGTAAGAGCCCATGCATTCTCCTATAATAATATTTTTATGTAGCCAAATCTCGGATATTGAAAACTATTTAAAACAAAATTCTCAAGTGGTTCAATAAGCAGCTTAAGACTTAGTCAAGTAATTTAAAAAGCTACTATAATTATTACTTGTTGAAAATGAATCTCCTAAGATGCTTGCTGTAAAATATATTGCACCTGAAGAGGTCTCGCTGGGATGTTTAATTTTTACCTAGACTCATAATAAACCACTTGTTTATGTAGCGGTTTATGTCAGAAGGCAACACATGCGTATATGTAATACAAAATTTTACCCGCGGTTTCACCTGCTTATTGGCATAAAAGGTAGCTGATAAACTATTATGTTGTAGAGGCTATACATTTTCATCAAAATCCATTCAGTAATTCTTGCGTGAAAAGGAATCAAACTTACATTCATCCATTTATTCTCCAAAAGTTACGTCTGCTTACAAAGACTCAGCGACGTTAAATGTCTATCGCTGCGTCTGGAATCCGCGACTTCTTCCATCGATTGCTTGCAGACACGTGCATTGAAATTATATAGATGTACTTACACGTAGATAGATCAGGGCACGTGTCAGCAAATATTGCAGTAAGCAGATCATACATATTTCGCGAACATTGAATCTAGAAATACAATAGAGGTTTCTGGGAAGTGAAGACATTCTAAGAGATTTTAATTCAAGTTTAGTCATCACGGCCGAGATAAAGTAAAAGAAAGCTGTATAAAACATACGAGTATCCTGTATATATTGCAAGTAGATCTAAAAGGCATTGAAATAAGGTAGATACCTCACTGTAAATAAAAAGTAAAGTTACTTTTTGATTTATGGTTAAATGAGGGAATGAGGCGTTGGCGTGCCGTGGCGTCACTAGGGCTATTACTAGAGATTTTCCTTTTTACCAAAAAATTAGGCGCTGAATTAGGCGGATGGTGTCTCGTCGATGGTGTGTCAACGCATAAGATGCAGTGTAATAAATAAATAATATTTTTTATTGTACACCAAAGTTTGTAATTAAAGTCAGCTAAAGAAAACAGCATAAGAGGAACACCAGTGTGAGTGGCTCGAAGTGTCGAGCGGTGTGGCACTAGGTTCGCAATTACGTCGTGACCTCGGATATCTGCAGTGAGTCTTCTCGGAGTGACATCGTTGAACACGTTATTTCCACTCCTGAGCTAAAAATCTCTAGCAGCTTTCCTCTGAACTGCCGACCAATGCAAGCCAGAGTTGAGAATACTGCGAGTGGTTTGGATATTAATTTAACTCAGTCCAATCATTCAGCAGAGGTTTTGTCTTGGACGCTCTTTCTGTCTGTATGGCGAATACGGGCGATCTGGTCTTAACAGTTTCCCTGTCCCGTGTATCATATATGATTCATAACAATTGATTTTCTATTGTGTCTCGCGCCGGACAGCGAATAGGTTAAGGTGCACCCTGGGGCTTAACTTTCTTTTTGTTTTACGAGGTGGAAAATCCCTTTGGATCTCCGACTCTGGGGGAAATGCGAGCCGGAGTATGTGGTGCTACCACTAAAAACCACTTCGACTGCCAACCAAAGACGTCCTACGGGAGGAACACTGGGTACAGGAGCTGTCCAGTCTTCCTACCATGGCACAATGTTCAACGGAACCCGTTCCCAGGGAAGGCTACACGCCCTCAACTGCCCTTACTGGCGGCTTGCCGGAGCACCGAACCCTAATCAGCGACCAGAGCTTTCCATGCTCTGGCGGCCCGCGGCCCCGTTGGCGGATCTCGGCGAAGCCCTCTCTCGATCCCGCTTAGCAGCCTCTTTTTTGAGCATTACATGTTGAAAAAAGGAGGCCACTGCGTCCCAGCCCTCCTCGCCCACCAGCAGCCCGCCCTGCTAGGTTTATTGATGAGCACCAGCATGGCTTCTTTCCAGCCGTTGGGAAATACGCCATACCGGAGGCAGCTGGTGAACAGCCGCCTCAGCCTGTCCCGCAAGATCTTCACACCGCACACCCACGCCGGGCCCGGTATTGGGGTAATATCTTCTATTGATCCTTCGCCATTTTTTTTATTTCGCTCATTAAGGGTGAGCTCCCCTGGTAGCGCCCTAGCGACTGGGTTCTCCCCAGCCACGCACCTCCTCACCGGGCGCCAGAGCTTGAGGTCCGGGTTATTTTTAAAGAGCTTTTCTTCCTCGCAGTCTGTCTCCTCCTCACGTCCAGGAGAACGACTCCCGATCCTGTCCGTTCAGGGTTGTGGGTCGGGCCGAACGGTTGCCTTTTTAAAGGCCGCCATCGGCATCGTGACCAACGGCAGTCCCGTCGCTTCTCGGAAACAGCCCAGCTCATCCACAGAACCTCTGACTCTGTAGAGGGTTATGTAGAGAGGGGGCTTCTGTCCTGGTATGTGGACATAGGCCACCCAGACCGTACCACAGCCAAGTTAGCCGCGCCAGTAATATGCACAGTCGCGTATCCATCTCCCGGGTATGTCAGATGTTAGACATGGACGCCATGGTTGGATTTGAGGAGGCACCCTGGGGCTTACCTATGGCCTACGTTCAGTGGTTAACTGAAACATGCTAATGGGAAGATAGATAAAAATTAATAAGCAAGCCAGAAACGACGCTCTGAACGACTTGTCTCCGTGTCTTTCTTACTTACCCGTGTGTTTACTGCAGGTATCCTTTCTTTTTCGCAGAGTGGGTTACTACGTTTCTTTACTTGTCCTGAGTTTTACAGTCGAAATGGATCACTCCGACCAAGAAAGAACACAAAGTTGCCATTCTATATTTGCGTTAAAAATTCGAATTCTAGTCTCAAAAAAAAACAAGACATGTTTATGGCGATTAAATATAATATTATGACTACCTCTTAGGCATACAGAAATCCCAGTTATTTTGCCTTTATAGTTAGAAAGGGTATCTAGTAATTTATGTATGTTACATTAGACTAAAAAACAAGGAAGAAAGCCTTGAAACCAAGGCTAGACAGTTCAATGTATTTCCGCTGGGCAACCACAACCCGTAACATCGTATTTACTTAAAGTATATTAATATACATAATGTTATTTTCATAGGTTGGGATTCGAAGAAATACCGAACTAAGAGCGTGTTGAAAATTCTCGGAATAATTTGAATTTGGTAGATAAATATATATATATATATATATATAGTAGCATAGATAGAGGTGTTCAAAACTTGCGTGATTGAATGAAGCACTTCAAAGTTGAAAAAGCCTCGATGGTTTTCAGAAGTCTTCTTTGGACGTACAAGGTTTTAAAAGCGTTGATCTTATCTCACTGTTTTTAAAAATGTGAAAATTTCTGAGGAGGGATGGATGTTTCGATGCTTGTTACGATTTTACGCAAAGACTTGCTTATAAATCAAAATAACACATAGGATTTATGTCGCGATAACCAACACCGACACGGGCGAAGGCGCGGGCAAAATCTAATCATAGATATCATCACTTGTATGTTACCACCCGAGGGCCTCAGATATGGCATAACGATTCTTGCTCACAGACAAAAACCGGGACTGACCGCTTTATACGGCATGATAGCTTTCCGATTTAAATGCTACACAAGAGGTCAGCCACCTAAGTAGCGACCTTTGTGAACGTTGCTTAACTTTGCCGATTTATTACAAACAGCAAGTCAAACAACGCTATGAGTGCTACTATATATACATAATATAATATAACATTTCAATCAGGCTAGAAGTGCCCTAAATTGAATAGCATGTATAACAGTTTGATGGGAGTGAATGAAGCGAGATAATTATGTAAGAG